>JARHVA010000268.1:5687500-6301982 GCA_037957365.1 Torreya grandis | reverse complement strand
CATATAGCTTCTCTTTGATTATAATGCTTGTCATACTCATTTTTTGGGTTTTAAATGGTAAAAATTGTGACCATTGTGGAAAACATGTACATCATATATTTAAATGTTAGAAATTACATCTAAGAAAATCATATGGTAAATCTACTCATGACACTTTACATTATTGGAAAACTACCAAAACACCTACTACTAAGGTAAAAATAATTTGGATTCCTAAAGATAATGTATCTTCTAGAGATTTTGATGTCTCATTTTTATATATATTCAAATGTTTTCACATAGAATATATTTAACAAGCAACACATCTACTTTATCTCCCTTTTGATAAACTCAATCTTTTTATCTGTTCTTTATTTTTTATGTTGTGAAGGAAATATGTTTTGATAGAGCTCATTTTGACTAACTTATTTTTGTGCAGGATCTTTCACTTTATGATAGAAGTTGTTTTTTGCTTCATTTGCCTTATTTTACATCTAATTTTATTACATTATATATGTATATTTTATTTTTATGGCATATTATTCACTTAACTTGAAATATTGGTGTTAGTTTGTATATTTTGAAAGTTTTAGTGATCATATCTCCTTTTTGTTGGTCTTTGTTCCATTACAAATTAACCACTTTACCTAAAGAGGATGTTTGGAGATTATTGATGATCACACACCTTCATCCTTCTGACTTTTAGAAACACCTTTTATTCTTATTTCTTTCTAAAACTATTGTACTTTACTCTTGAAGGAAGATTACATTAAGGGGGGAGTATTATGTAATTTTAACTTCTTCCATGTTTTGAAAAGGTGTTCTCCACTTTTGTAACCCCAAATTAAGCTTAAAGGGGGCTGTTAGAGATTAAACTTGTTTGGGTTCACTTCATTCCTTTCAACTTATCCTAAGATTCTTTTAGGTGGGCATTTATTATTATTATGATATACTTTATTTCTAGATTTATGAGGCATCTCTCACCTCTCTTATCCACTTGTAGGATTTGGGAGTTACTTGCACAATCAAATCCTCCCCCCACATATCACACACATTACTTATCTCTTTGAGAATTAGACATTTGGCACACACCAATGAGTCCTTATAAGGTCATAATTGGATTATTTTAACTCCCTCATCCTTTTTTTTTCTTTATTTAAAGATCCCTCTCTTCCTCTCTTCAACAACAATCTTACTCTTGCAATCTTGTGATACCTCTTTTGGCTTGAAGCCATTATTCTCTCTATCACTTGGATTATTCTTACTATTGTACTTGGTGTTAAATTATTTTTCAAGGTTTCTCATATATTGTGGTGTTTTTATTTGTTTGATGATTTTCCCACTTGTCAAATCTCATCTCTCATGTTGTGACTTTGATTTCTTTTCAAGGTAATGTTACTTCAATTTTCTCTATCCTTTCAATTTATAATAATATCTTGGCAAATAATCTATATTTACCCCCCATTTTATTCTAATAATACAATAAAATGAAAGTATTAGAGTAAAATAAAGAGAGTTGTAACTAAGATTACATGTGTTGAGTAGGCATGGATGTAAACCACATGCTAACTTGTGCTTCATGAAATCCCACAATGAAACATGCATAAATCAATCCTTACTTCAGATTAAAATTTGAAAGTAAAGATAAGAAACTTATAGATCAAATAAAAAGGAATGAGGACACCTTTTCATTAATGTGAACCATTGTGTTTTTGGGTTCAAAAATGGTAACTAGAGAGGGTAAGACCCTTGGAGACTTTATTTTGTTGAAAAAATTGGATTGGACTATGCATTCCCCAATCCTCATGGATAGGATAATGTGATTAATAAATCAAGGTGGTGTTTGAAGACATCATCATACAAATGAAGGTATTAAAGTATCTTAGAATCCATATATGAATTTCAATAGATTATTCTAGTGCAAGAACTAGTATAAAAACTTGACAAAAAAGTTGAATCAATTGCTAAAAATGGAAGAAGATTCATTTTTGGTGTAAAAAATAGCACAAAAATAATGAAAAAAATAGCATGATGTATGTCTGGTGTATACAACATAGAGAATGACATCAATTTTCAATTGATGACACATGGTCATCTCATTGTTTTTATCAAGTTCTTAGTGAACATCTTAATTTAAATTTAGTCTAAGATCAACATAATATAAGCTCTTGAATACTCCTTATATATGAACTTTTTCCAAATATATAAATAACTTCCTTCATGAAAACAAAGATCAATTTAAAATCCTTATTACTGATTTATTACATACTTTTTCATTTGACCAAGGCTTAAGCAATCTCAAAATACTTCAATATACAACTTCTTAAGGAGATCCTGTTTTCAAGTAGAACATTACTTGAATTTATCTTTTATGTCTTCTAACTCTATATGGTCCTAGAAATTTGAGATTTAATTTTATTGATGGATCTTGGTGACATTCAACTTCTTACACAATTGTCACAAACCCAATAACCCATAGTTGATATTTCATTTTCTCTTATCATTTTAAATTCATGAATAATCTCTCAAATAGAAGAAATATTGTTAAAACTTAATTTTTTATATTGTTCCAACCCTGAGAAGGTTTAAAATGAATAAAACTTTTGTTTCTTTAACTAAATATTCTAGGACCATATATCTCAATAAAAACTATATTAATGATTCTTACCTTGATTATAATTCTTGAAATTCCTTCAAAACATATTTATTCTTGTATATAACTTTTTATATTATCTTGGTGCAATCACATATAAGAGTGTTCAAAGATATTCATTGAAACTGATGTACTATGTTAGTTGATCGCTTAAATCAAGATGATACAATAACTAACTTTATTTCAAAATAATGAAAATGAAACCTTCTTTCATCAAAACTATATTTAATATCGCTACAATACCTTCAATGACTAAATTGACTACAATAAAACAAGTTTAAATTTAAACTCTCTTACCTTTATTTGATGCTCCTACTAGAAATCTACAATTCAGTCAATTATAAAAACTTCATATGCAAACATCTCAAAAATTTCATATAGTTTCCATTGGGACACCCCATTATTTGTTTGGTTTTGTATGTAGCATCTACAATCTAGACATATGGCTTGGTATTTAACAGAATTTGAATTCATAAAAAGATCCTTACAATAATCTACCATGTCATTTCAAGTGATTCCACTTTCTTTTATATAATATGTACCTCAACTAAATCTATACAAAGACCATGTGAGCATATTGCATGTCAAGCTATTTATACCACCATTGCATTGCTAACAAAATTGTATAAATTAATTCCCATTCATGACAATGTTTATATAAATATTTACCAATAGCCATATTTACCAAGTTTACTCTTATATGATACAATTTTTTCATTCAAACCTAAATCTGAGAACATAAAATATTCAATAATAAATCAAATATGATACCTTTGTATCTTACCTTTCGAACAACCAATTTTATTCCATGCTTTGTGACATGCTTGATCTCTCAATCTATATAATGAATGAACTCATTCATAATTCTATGTATCAAAATGAATACGTTCAACTCACTTATCACTGATTTGTGCTTCACTAGTTTCTACAATTCCTCATTTAATCATTCATTTATCCTCATGCACTTAAAATTGATGTTGTTAACACTGAGAGAGAACATTTTAATTCATAAACATCTTTCTTTATTGATCATATACACAGTAATATTTATAAAATTTGGGCCTAAAATACCTTATTCATTTCTTCTATGCCACTCCTTATCCACCATTCACTCTCTACTATTTTATTTACACATATGGTAGCCCTATTTTTGATAGGTTTGAGCCCTATCTTGTCTCAACTAATATACAAACATAGGATGCATGATAGATGAGAAACCATGTTTCTCTCAACTTCCTAAACTTACTTGGTATATGCTTTTATTATCTCCTCCAACGTAGGCTTATACTTATAGATATGACTTAACATTATATTCCCATTTTTAATGGATGAAATACCTTAACATATAATTATATTTTCTCCTCAAATCCTTGCACATCTTCATAATTCATTCAAAATTTTAAATTCTTCAATTTGGAGGAAAATTCCAATTGACTCCTAGGGCACACTTAGGACTAGATAAAATTTCTTATTGACTCCTAAAAGACCCTCAAGACTTATTACATCACAAATTGATTTATTTACATATTTATAAAAAAAAATCCTGATGCTCCTGCATCAGACTCCCCTAGTGAGAAATTATTTGAGCACCTACTCAAATGAAATTTTGTCTTCTTTTTTCTTCTTTTTTATTCTTTTTGAATTCCTTAGCTTCTTCTTTGCTTCATTATGAGTTTGTTCTCTTTCTTTCTTCATTTTCCATTATTTATGAGATATGAGCTCAAATGGCTCTATCTTCACTTAATCTTCTTTGTTAAATCCTATGAGAAAGGACTCCATTTCCTCATTTACATGATCCTTCACACCTGCACATACAAAACTAAAAACAAAATTAGTTTCAAAAACTTGGGACACATTTGGAGATTGCTCTTCAACTACTAATTCACCTACATCTTGATTTAAAACTTTTGACAATTCTAACTCAACTTCTTTGATAGTTTCCTCATCTCCTATGAGGTCTAATTATTTTGGTCCTTGCATAATCATTTGCCACATCCTTTCTTCTCCATTTGTATACTTTATCAATTCCTCTTTTCTAGCTTCATTACAAAGTATTATCATTGGTACCATATCAGATTCCTGACCTTCAATTGTATTAAGTGTCAAATTTGACATATTTTTAAGCTATATTTTAGGTCCTCCAAACACTTCTATCTAGATTCCATATCCATTTTTCAAGAGATCACTATCTTCATCAATCAATACTAAATTCAAAATAAAATATTTAGTTGCATCTTATATCTCCTTTACAAATGAAGCTAAAAATGTTTCTATTATTTCTTCAACTCCGTCATCTTCCTACAATTATATATTTACATTAGCAAAAAAAATATTAGAATAAAATAATTTAATCCATATAGCCTCATCAAGTGTTCCTCCATTCACAATGTCTTCATCCTCTTCACTAAGAATTTCACCTCTTTCAGGGTGAGAAATCTCTACATCTCTATACATTGCTATCCAATCCATTTCTTTTTTAACATAAGCATGTTTTTCATGATTGATTTCTTTAGGTTATTCTAACTTTGAGCCCTCAATTTGGGCTTTTCCTTCAACCACTTCTATACCTGTATTCACACATGACAATAAAATGTCAGATTAAAAACTTTGAGGCTTATTTGCCTCTTTCATTTTCTTAAATTACCTTGATAGCAATCCATGTCTTTTTCTTTTTCTATTCTTTAGGATTTCTCTAAGAGGCCACTTGATCACCCTTCTGACCTTCACCAAGAATCTCTACCTTGATCCTTCCCAAAATTCTTCCATCGTTTCTAAGATCACTTTCATTTCAACAATCTCTTTTTTTATCTCTACTTCAATCATTTTGCTATGTAAATTTACCTTATTTGATCCCTTCATCTCTTCATTCTTTTCACTCCTCATTTTATCTTAGGCCTCACTGGACCTTTCCTCTTAGCAAGCTTCTACTACTTGTTATCCTCAATACCTCACCTAGGTCTTTTGCACCCTAGTTTGTTGGTAACTTAATCAGTCTTTCACTTGGACTTCTTATCCTAAGCTCTTACTTGAGATTACCTTGAGCTTTCAATGGATATTTTTTTAAGCCTTTGTGGCTTTAGGGATCATTTTTCCACCACTCTACCTCTCACCCTTCCTGTAAACAACCTATATTCAACAATTCACCACCTAACTATCAATCTAACATAATCAAGTTTAAAATATTGCTATTAATTCAAAAGTTGTGCTCTAATACCAAAAATGGATGACACATGTTCATCTCATTATTTTCATCAACCTCTTAATGAACATCTTAATTAAAATTGGGTCTAATATCAACATAATATAATCTCTTGAATACTCCTTCTATATGAACTTTTGTCAAATCTTGAAAGAAATTCCTTCATAAAAATAACTATCAATTTCAAATCCTTATTATTGATTTATTACATACTTGTTCATTTGGAAAAGGCTTAAACCATCTTAAAATACTTCAATATACAACTTCTTAAGGAGATCCCATTTTTAATTAGAACATTACTTGATTTTGTCTTTGATGTCTTCTAACTCTATATGGTCCCAGAAGTTCCAAATTTAATTTTTTTTATGGATCTTGGTAACATTCAACTTATTACACAATTGTCACAAACCTTATAACCCATAGTTGATATTTAATTTTATCTTATAATTTTAAATTCATGAATAATCTCTCAAATAGAATAAACACTATTAAAACTTAAATGTTATATTGTTCTAACCCTGAGAAGGTTTAAATAAATAAAACTTTTGTTTCTTTAACTAAATATTCTAGGACCATATATCTCAATAGAAACTATATTAATGATTCTTACCTTGATTATAATTCTTGAAATTCCTTCAAAACACATTTATTCTTTTATATAACTTTTTATATTATCTGGCTGTAATCACATCTAAGAGTGTTCAAAGATATTCATTAAAATTGATGTACTTCGTTAGTTGATCGCTTAAATCAAGATGATATAATAACTAACTTTATTTCAAAATAATGAAAATGAAACCTTCTTTCATCAAAACTATATTCAATATCGCTACAATACCCTATGACTGAATCGACTACCATAAAACAAGTTTAAATTTAAACTCTCTTGCCTTTATTTGATGCTCCTGCTAGAAATCTACAATTCAGCCAATTATAAAAACTTCATATGCAAACATCTCAAAAATTTCATATATTTTCCATTGGGACACCTCATTATTTGTTTGGTTTTGTATGTAGCATCTACAATCTAAACATATGGCTTAGTATTTAATAGAATTTGAATTCATAAAAATATCCTTACAATAATCTACCATGTCATTTCAAGTGATTCCACTTTCTTTTATATAATATTTACCTCAAATAAATCTATACAAATACCATGTGATCATATTTCATGTCAAGCTATTTAGACCACCATTGCATTGCTAACAAAATTGTATAAATGAATTCCCATTCAAGACAATGTTTATATAAATATTTACCAATAGCCATAGTTATCAAGTTTACTCTTATACAATACAATTTTGTCATTCAAACCTAAATATGAGAACATAAAATATTCAATAATGAATCAAATATGATACCCTTTTATCTCACCTTTCGAAAACCCAATTTTATTCCATGCTTTGTGACATGCCTAATCTCTTAATATTATAATGCATGAACTCATTCAGAATTCTATGTATCAAAATAAATACGTTTAAATCCCTTATCATTGATTCGGTGTGTCACTAGTTTATATAATTCCTCATTTAATTATTCATTTGTCTTCAAGTGCTTACAACTAATTTTCTTAAGATTGAGAGGGAACATTTTAATTCATAAACATCTTTCTTTATTGAACATCTACATAGTAATATTTATAAAATACAGGCCTAAAAGGCCTTATTCATTTCTTTTATGCCACTTCTTATCCACCACTCACTCGCTACTATTTTATTTATACATATGGTAGCCTTATTTTTTATAGGTTTAAGCCCTATCTTGTCTCAACTAATATACAAACATAAGATGCATGATAGATGAAAAATCATGTTTCTCTCAACTTCCTAAACTTACTTGGCATATGCTTTTATTGTCTCCTCCAATGTAGGCTTAGACTTATATATGTGACTTAACATTATATTTCCATTTACAATGGATGAAATACCTTAACATATAATTAGACTGTCTCCTCAAATCCTTGCACATCGTCACAATTCATTCAAAATTTTAAATTCTTCAATTTGGAGGAAAATTCCAGTTGACTCCTAGGGCACATTTAGGACTAGACAACACTTCTTATTGACTCCTGAAAGACTCTCAAGACTAATTACATCACAAATTGATTTATTTACATATTTATGAATAAAGAAATCTTGATGCTCCTACATCATCAATCTTTCTATAAAACTAGTGCAAAACTAAGTAAAAAAGTGATGATGTGTTATACACATGCCCCCAATCTGATATTAAAGTATATTTATTCTAATAACTAAGTAAAATCAACTAATTTTTTACTAAACCTATGTAATACTATATAACGCATGCCATGCATGATGCCCCTAATTTGAGCAAAAGTCTATGATGACCCATGCATAAATCTGAAAATTATTTCTAAGTATATACTAAAAACTATTCTACAAACTAAGTATGATTATGAGAATTTTGAAAAATATTGTTTCTAAGTGTTAGGATGAAAATGCATTGTTTTGGATAGCTATGGTCTGTGATGTTGTTCAATGGAGTGACGGTGTCTAAAATTTCCTTATCGATAAAAATTGAGTATGAACCATGATCAAGTGAGCAAGTACTATTGTTTCCTGATAGTGTAATAAACTATTTCAACTTTATCTCTAAGACAAGCCACTATGTATGCCCCTTATTTTGAGGTGATTTGTGAATCCTACACAATAACCTAGCTCAAAATAAAAATTTATGTGAATGATGTTATAGAAAATATCAAAAACTAGAGTAATAATTATAACATTAGAGATCATTGAATTATATTAATAATCTGAGTAAAATATGAAAGTATGATACATATATAACTAAGCATACGTAGTTTTATGTCTTGATAACTATTATAAGCTAGGAATGCAATGAATATTTGACTAATATTGAGTAATTTAAATTGATATAGAACAACTCAAGAGAGAGATGCATGATATGTATCATGGTATCAACAAATTGGGGAGATGCATGATATCCATCTTGGCATCACAAACTAAGTAAATAATAGCAAACAAAAGTCATCCCCATTATATATACATAAATAACACATGCAATAATAGATGAAACATGTAAGAAGGTCAAGGGGCCACATACAAGGGACATGTTTAAATGTCACTCAAACACATAGAAACACACAATAAGTCTTAGAGTCACAAATAAGGACAAGTTTAAATGTCCACAATCCAAAGCAATGAATACACACAAAGTATGAAGCAAATAAACAAAACATGATAAACATGCATGGATAAGTGAAATTGACCTAAATAAGCAATTTGTAACATTAGTATGTTCAGAAACTTAGGTATCCACTAAGACATCAATGTGAAAGTAAGTGAGCAATAAAAAAATATTTTATGTAATGTATTGAAATAAAATATGAACAATTAGGATAGTCATAGAATGATAAAACATGTGTAAAATATTCCCCAAATGAACTTTTTGAGATGCAAATATGTTGTATAAGGCCTATGACTTGCTTAATTTTTAAAAATTAGAGCCTGTGTTCATTAGAACAAGTTCACTACAATCAAAATAATTTGGTGTGTGACTATCTAGAATGAAGTGGTTTTTCTTGGTTATTTTTGTGTTTGAAATAGTATCACCACCTACAACTTTATCTGAAAGTGACACCCTGTATGTTTTGAAACTCACTCATGTACACTTGTGAAGCAATTTTGATATAAAATTAATATAGAAAAATACATGTATTGAAGCACAAATCAATAGATGTAAACTACACATATCATATATGGGTCATGATTTTTATAATTTTTTATATATGTATTATATTTTTTAATATATGCAACTAAGTAAAAAGGAACATACTAACTAATTACTCTCACAAGATCCTCACAATTGATAGGTCTTGGATTTAACATAAGAAATATTACTTTTCATGATTGAAAACTATTAAGCCATTGTGAAGTAATTGGTCTCAACTTAGAGTATGAAAATTGAACTAACTATATAACATAATTGTCATTATCTTGTACTTTTAGTATGTTGTGTATGGGTTTTAGCATGGTAAACTCTAGTATTATTTGAAACCCCTCATGGAGTGTATAAACTATCTATTGGTATTCTTTGTGGAACACTCTTAGTGCCTTGTAATACCAATCTAGGACATGTTGGACTATATATTGGCTCTCTATAATATATGAAAAAACTATGATTAATTGGATTTTCAAGGATATGCATCCTTATCAAGTTGAACACTTGTTTTTGAATTATCTGAGAAGGTTGAACCTTTATATTTTGTTTAACTAAAATATGTTGTGTAGGAACTATGACCTTTGGTTGGAGGGGGTATTCATATTTAATACATCATGAATTATGATAATCTCATTAGCAAAAATATATTTAAAACATTTGTGTTCTATAAAATATATTACATAAAGTTGTTGAATCCAAAGTACATCCTAATAACATATCAAATACTCTTGCACTTAGTATTACTGTAAACTTGGTGACCACATATGTTGGACCAACCTATATTGGTAGTGTGATCTCATCAATGGATGTAACATCTCCATAGAGATTTACTAGAATAATGCAGTAAAAAAATTATTTACTCAACACTTATTCTTTCACTAGATTATACCACTAGAATTTAATTAGTGATTTTTAACACACTAACTAAGCATATGAAACATTAGTAAACATGTAACAATAATAGTTACCAATCACTAGAATTTTATGTAACATAACTTAAATGCATAAGGAAATTAACCATATTAAAACCCAGCCATGGCTGATATAATTATAAACCATTATTGTTGATTTAAAATGATAAAACAATTACATTTCCAATAGGAATTTTGCCTTATTACAATAAATAGATAATATGCTCCATGGAGTGTGAATCACTCTAACTCCTGTATCTCTAATAATTTCAAGTGTAGTCTCTAAGTAAGTATTGTATTAGGGAGTGAGAGCATAATCTAAGTACTTTTCCACACCAATAATAGACCATTTATCCCCCACATAATCCCCTAAATAGGTAATGGCCCTTCTTTCATGGATGGGTAGATAGTGATGGTGTAGGAATCCAGAGAGACATGCTAGTACCCGTGTGTTATAAGATTTCTACTACATGATGTGTACCATAAATCAAATTATGTTTTATCATGATATCACATAAACACATAAATCATATATATGAACTGACAATGTCTATCTAATATTACTTTGGCCAAAGTTTTCAAATAGCTATTGATCTCTAGGATCAATAAATTTCATACACACCACTTGATCAAATTATTTTCATCTGGTGTTGGTGATGCTAACTAATCTAGTGAAGTCTATCTCACTACTTAGTTAGAAACCTCAATGCTAGATTTAATTAGCATTTATTATAACTAATAGGTTCATGAAATTATTTCTACTATCAAGTACAAACACATGCTAATTACAAAAATAATTACTATTCATACATTTAGTCTATCAAACATATTAATGAACCTCATTATTATTCATCACATAAACAATATTCATGACACACAAGTTTATTTTCCAAATGGGTAAAATATAAGTTATTGCAAAGAATCTATTTTCCTTAAGTAAATGTTATGTACAAACTTATTATTTTCATAATATATAGTTCATATCGCTCAATTTAACCAGCATTCATAATTTACATAATGATTTACTAAACTCATAAACAAACACTTAATTATTCATTTATATTATGTTTATATAGTTATAGTTCCCAATCCATTGAGATTTCATGACTTATATGCTCAGTCACATACTATAATTTTAGACACACTACCTATTCTATAAATATAGGCTATACATGTATAGGAAAACCTAGTTCTCTTATACATATATTTAGTATATTTTATATGTTTTTATTATATACACCCTATGGCATATATAATCACACAATTACTATTTTAATCTTTAAAGTTTATAACCATTTTACATTATTTGTTTTATGTATATACTCAAAGTGTTTTTATACACATTTCCCATAATGTATATTCATAAAACCTATCAACTTGGGTATTTGATATATAAATATACAACCGAATATGTGTATATATATATATATATATATATCAACTTGCTGATAAATTATTTTTGTAAATATAAATACTCTATTCTACCCATTCTAATTTATAATCCTTGATCTTTGTTTGAATAAAAATATAGTCCACCTTAAATTTCCAATAAACAAGTAAAAATTGATACATATATACTAAATATATGTATACAATTCACAATAGTAATTCAATAGACAAAGTCAACTTATTTGTGTTTATCCATATATAAGTCATTGTTCTAGGATTTCTTTTAACACACAGTCAAATATAAGTATATGATATATACTATTCATAAACCTATGTTTCATGTTTTGAAAGACAAATAAAAACTCAACTCATCTATCCTTCATGTTAATTAATTTCAATACTTTGTTCCTTCAAAACATGATACAATTCACTTATTTTTGTGACCTTTATGCTTAATCCAAAATACCTTGATTTTTTCACATATAATATACATGATTTCATGTATTACAATCACTATGTAATAATCTTTGATTTTAAATATTATAACACAATCAATTAAAAATGTTTGCTCTATTTTAGAATCATAAGTATTAAATGTGTGTGTGTGTGTGTGTGTGTGTGTGTGTGTGTGGGTGTGTGTGTGTGTGTGTGTGTGTGTGTGTGTTCGTATTTTAAGTATTCAAATTTATTGGTTTATGCATATATACATTAACTCATATAAATATGTGATATGTATATTCACTATAGTGTGTGTGTGTGTGTGTGTACACACTTAGGCCTGTTCACATTTTTTTGGATATACATAACTCATATAAATACACATACACAATATTATTTCCATAATACATAGTCCTCTTATATGTAAGTAAACTCTTCTACATTTTTAATTGTCTAAGTTTCACAATTGACTTACAAATCTAACCCAATCAACAGTCTACATTTAATCTCATATAAAATTGTTCAATAATCTTTTGGACTTAGGCAATCATAAATACTCAAGAACTTGCATATTATTATTATATATATTTATATATATATATATATACATATATATATATATACATATATATATATACATATATATATATATATATACATATATATATATACATATATATATATACATATATATATATATCCCTTTTAGGAACATTTGATTGATATATCTAGGGTTTTTTTAACTCAATCCAAATTATACATAACAAAAACAAATACCCAGATTTTCATCTTGAACTAGGGCATCACCCAATCTAATCAAAACTGACTTTGTTTATTCTCTAAGGTTCTAAATTAAAATACAACTAATTTATACACAAAGGATTTAGAGGATAACTGATCAACTCTATGGATGGTTGAACTATCCATAGGGTTAAGCATGTATCCTATATAATTTTAATTCAATTTCTAAACCCTTTTTTATTTTTGAAACCATACACATAATTTCTTAAACTATATAATATAAATTTATATTATCAACCTCAATTCACTTCCAAACTTGAAACTTGATGATCCAGAATTTCTTTACTTCCTTGTTTGGCCCTTTCCTCTTCTCCTCCACATCGTGCCTCCTCTCCTCCAAGGCTCACCTCTTATAAATTTTCTCCTTATATATCCCATACCATTATAAATTTCCATGCATCTATTAACTCCTAGTTAGTAGTTCATGTTTAATCCTTATTTTTCTCTTAAACTCACTAATCTCTTAGTTAACAAACCAAAAAATCCTCGATTTATGTATCAAGTCTTTCCTTAATTCCCTAATTACTATTGTTTTATCCAATTCAAACTTTGAATTTCCAGCTATATTTTAAACCTAAGCATACCACTAAATAAGTCCACTTTTGCCATATATAAAATGATAACTAACACTTTTTAAATCTCTACATAGTCAATGCATATCAATCAAAGACTAAACTTAGATTATATGATAGATTTTTAGGATATTTAAACTTCCATAATTATTAAATAAAGGTAATTATCCCTTTATGATAGGCCAAACAAGTATCACTTCTAATTATGATAATATAATTGTTTGCATTCTTTATTATTGTATATAAGCTATATATGTCTTTTATTATTATAACAGCTTGATATATATTGATATTCCAGAATATCAATCTCAGCAAGCTTAACATTTTGAAATGTTATCAAGAAATTTGTAATTATTCCTTTATGATAGGTCAAACAATTATTACTTCTAATTATGATAATATAATTTTTTTCATTCTTTACTATTGTATATAAGCTATATATGTCTTTTATTATTATAACAGCTTGACATATATTGATATTCTTGAATATCAATCTCATCAAGATTAATGTTTTGAAATGTTATCAAGACATTTTCTAGTTTATATAAAATAGTAATTAGATGTTATCTATACGATTTACATTTCCATATTCATACACAAACATGAATAAAATATTCATATATAATCATACTACAATTTTAAGCACTAAGTCTACGTGTAATAAAAAATACAAACTCATACAAGATTTATCCCATATATATGTACTACCATTAAAAAACATAAGTTATAATATCTACTTCAATTTACTTTTAAAACTACTAACTTTATCAAACCAAACACATAATGCATTTAAATCTAATGTGGTGTGTACAAGGGTCTTAGCAACTCCTCTATTGTCCTTCACCATCTCCATCTACATCACCCTCTCTAATGATGTTCTCTCTCAATCACACTCTGAGGGATGAACTCTCATGCATCCATATCATGACAAGAAGGTAGTTAGTTAAATACATCATGATATGTATATCATAAAATAATGTTATTAATAACATAATCATTATATACATAATTCATAATTATCCAACTCATAATAATTAACTCATGAAATCTAAGTAATATACATATGTCCCATAATAGCATATGACTTATAATTTAGTTAAGAATTAATGAATCAAATTAACTACCATATTAATCCATATAAAATCAGGTAAATTAGTTTAGTGAGAGAATCGGGATGTAACATCCTTTCCCCCTAAAAATGGTCATCATCCTAATGATACTTATTCAAATAATAGTTTAGAATAACAAAAAGAGTCTAAAAAAATAAAAACATAGTATCTATCATAAAATCAAGCAAATAAATGTGGAAATAACTTATATAACTCATCATATTCCTCCCAAGTAGCACTATCCTTGGAGTTTTGGTCCCACAAGACCTTACATTATAACACCTATCTATTATTCAAATGGCATTTTTGAGTGTCAATTACTATGATTAGATCTACCATGACCACCTTGAGTCCAAAATTTGCAAAGCATTCCAATCCAACACATGTGAAGGATCAGCTATATACTTATTAAGATAACATACATGGAAGACATTATGCAATAGATCTAGGTTTTATGACAATGAAATCCTATAGGCTATAGGATTTACCACTTATAAAACCTCAAAGGGTCCCACATATCTCGACAAAAGTTTTGTTGACTTCCCAAATTTAATTGAGCTCTTTTGTGGCTTAACTCACAAAAATACTTTACCACCTACTATAAATTGCCTATCTATTCTCTTCAGATCAACATAGCTCTTCTACCTATCGTTGGCCTCAACCAATATCTACCTAATTATTTTAACTTGTTCTTCCATTTTTGAAAGCATCTCAGGTCCAAAGACTACCCTTATCTTCTAAATTGTCCCAACTAATTGGTGTCCTACACCTTCTCCCATAAATTGATTCAAATGGAGTCATCTTCAAAATAGATTGGTATGATTTATTGTAGGTAAACTTAACCAATGGAAGTTATTCTTCCCATTTGTATTGCTAATATATGAAATACATATGAATAAAATCCTATAACACCTGATTAACTCACTTAGTTTAACTGTTGGTCTATGGGTGATATGCAATGCTAAAATTTAGAAGCATACCCAAAGCTAAATTTAGAGTTAACGAAAATCTAGAATTCATTCTTGAATCAAGATCAAATATGATCTTCTCTATAAAACCATGTAATTACTACACTTATTTTATAAATCTCTTCTTAATAGTTAGTGCATCATCTGTCAAATTGCTTAGGATAAAATGAGCTACCTTGGTTAGTTTGTCAATTACAACCAATATCATGCCATGCATATTTCAAGATAATGGTAATCTTTGGATAAATTCCATACTAATTACCTACCATTTCCACTCTAGTGTGTCATATGAATATAATAATCTAGTCATATACACATGTTTATCTTTCACCCATTGACATTCCAGACAACATGACATAAAGTTCATTGCATATTTCTTGATTCCCTTCCAAAAATAAAGTGGTCTAAGCTCTAACATAATCTTGGTTACTCCTATATATTCTAAATATGGGGAGTTGTGCAATTCTTTTAGCACTATTTTCCTCAAATTTTCTTGATCTATAACATACATCCTTTCATTATAATGTAGAAGACCATCACTCTCAAATTTTTATCCTTTATACCTAGGATTCTAAGCATTCTTGATCAAATCTTTCTTGACTTGGTCATAAAATTGTCTTTTAATGAGAAATCAATCACACGATCTTTGAAAGTACCCCTTATAGTAGCCATAGTTTTTATGTGCATTTTATGAATCAAGGCATCAACTACTTTTTTATCCTTGCATTTGATGTAATTGATATCAAAGTCATAGCTAGACAAAAAATATATTCAATGCCTTGGATGAGTATTCAAATTTGATTTGGTGAAAATGTATTTGAGTCCCAAGTTATTAGTCTTGAGCTCAAATAGTTTTCCCAAAAAATAATGTGTCCAAACTTATAAAGCATGAATAATTTTTATAAGTTCAAGATCATGAGGATCATAATTCACCTCATAATGATTTAGCTTCCTTGACTCATAAGCTACTACTACACTATCATTCATAAGGACTCCTCCTAGTCCATCCCCAGACACATCTATGGTTACTGAAAATTGACCATTGGGATCAAGAACTCTTAACACTAATGTTGAAGTAAGCCTTCTTGTTAATACCTAAAAAGTTGCTTCACACTTATATGTATAGATAAAAAAATTATTATTACTCTACAAAGAGGTAATCAGATTATCTATCTTGGAAAAACTTGAGACAAATTTCTTGTAATATCCCACTAATCCCAAGAAACTATTAACTGCATGCACGTTCCTTAGTACTAACCACTCCATAATGGCTCTTATCTTAGCCAAATCAAAAAAAATCCATCCAATGAGATAATATGTCCCAAATGTTATCACTTGAATTTTCACCCTTTGAGGAGATGTCTCAGCTCTCCTCATCCAAATGGCACAATTGAAACACCTTTAGGCTTGTGGGTAGCCTAAAGATGAGGTGAATCTATAGATAGGGCTAGCTCCCTTGATGTACCACTTTGGATCACTACTACACCTAAAATTTTGGGGGGTAAAGGGAGAGGGAAAATTGAAAGCAAATTATCCTAAGGGAGGTGATACACCAAATAAGTTCATGACTTCCAACCAGCTACATATTACACATGAAACCAAGAGACTAACCAAACATACACTTCTCCAATCTAAATTTTCTCACATCAATATTATATTATGAAGTTATGGATGAATTTTTAGGCTAGGAGGACTAGAAAAGAGGCCTTTAATAGCACTAGTGAATATACTAACTCACTCAACCTTGACACTTCCTAAAAAACTTCACACACCCTACAAGAAGAAGCTTTCCAACTGTAAATAGGATGAAATAATGAGACAATATGCTAAGGAAATCATAGTTATCACTAATCAAGATTAATAATCTAAGTATAACACACTATGAATAGTCATGAAGAGGTAAAAATTGGTAGTCTTATTGATCAAATGGTATGCAAATGAGTAGGGCTTCACCATACTCAGGTGGAACATAAGTTACAATGGCCAAAATGGTTAGTTATTATAAAACTTCAGAGAGAGGAGAGAACAGATAAGTCCAAGGATCACAAAGACACTTGTCAAGTTGATAAAAGGAATTAATTATGCATGAGAAGAGGATTTTTTATGAATCATGCAAGTTTATAAATAACAAGTGGCTCTCCAAGTCATGAAACTCTTGTAAAGTGGCATGAAAGTTCTCATTTTGGCTCAAAAATTTGCCTACATGATTTGGACCTATTTAAATGCCTCAAAAATAAATAAGGATAGGTATGATGATTTTAATGAATGAAAATGGTTTCATACATGTATCTTTCATGCATTTTGTATAGGCTTGGTCATCTAAAATCATCTAGAAAGGAGCTATCACTACCTGCAGTCTAAGAAACTCCTCTTTCATGCACCCTACACATAGGGCTTTGAAAAAGGCATCAATTTTCCATGAAAATAAATGGGAGGGAATGGATTAAACTTTTAAAGACCCTATATGTCCTTATAAGCATTAGTACACCTTAAAATTAGCTCACTTGAAGTTTTCTACCCTTCTCATTAACTTGTCCACTATGCTAGTTTTGACTGGTTGAGATGAAGTAGCTAGTTGAGGTAATTAAGAGTTTTTATAAAGAATAAAATGTACATAATGTGTTATCCCAAGTCCTAATCCTTCTCCCAAAGTTGGTTTCATCTTCAGACTCCTCTTAGAACCTATAAAACACATAAAATATTCAAAAGTACCTCATTTTGTACCTTATTCATATAATCCAAAAGAATGGAGAATATCCTGAGAGTCTTATACAAGGTTAAATAATCATCCTATGAAAACTATGCCATTATATTAACTCTCCAACCTCATTTCTTCAAACTAGTCACTAATAGGGGTTTGCAAGGGTTTTAGCATGTTTTAACCTCTTAGGATTTATTCATAAAAAATTGGTGTTCAACCTAGAAAAAAAATTCACAATAATTTTTTCCATAATAACACCTCTAAATTTCTTTGGTTTCCATACAAAGTCTCATGAAAGATGTGAGCACTTCAACTTGGCCTATCAGGTTCATTTCTCTAATTTACATAGGCTTGACTTGGTTTTGAGTCTAAAAATGGATTATTTGTGCTTTTTCTATGATTATAATACATATACACATATAAAATGGAATTATAAACATGATCCATTAGGTTGGAATGCTCATCTACATATATAAATTAAAATGACCTCTCATTTGGGCACTAGGCTTGAGCCTTGCCTAATAGGCCTATTGTAACTCCTATGGTCTAGGCCATCCAATTAGGTTTATATGCATTCCACTAGCTTTAACACATATTTAGTGACCCCATAAACATATCTCTATAGGTTATAATTATCACTCCATACTAGAAATGAAAGTGGTTATCCATTTGGCCTTAGGCCTAAACAATGTTTGACAAGCCTGCTTACAAACCTTGGTGTCTTTTAGCACCTTGTTTAGCTTAATCCCTATGAGAAATGTATATAATATTATCCTCAGTTCTATCTAGACTCACACAACTCTTTTAAAGGTCTTTTTATCTTATAGTCTCATATTTCTACCTTATTATCCAAACCCTACCAATTTTGTGCACAAAGGGAGTGCCCTATGTCTGAGATAAAATAGAGGTAACTCCCCTACTTCCTCAAAAAATGGTGTATGTTTCATGGGATTATCCAAGTTATGGATACCCCCTACACAAAATTTTATCCTTTTAATAGGTCATTTGACCCTCCAATCTCTTTAAAACCCAAAATAGACTCCTTTTATGATAGATTGTGTGTATAATTCAGGGAATAGATTATGTGATGCAACATTTGAGCCCTTTATTTACTTTATTTGAATTATAAATATATTATATAGACACTTATGGTCATGATTAATATTCTTAATGCATATTCATCACTTTAACTCTCTATATACCCCTTGTCATCCTTAAATTCTTAAGATTGTATGTACAAAACTTGACTATGTTTTGCTTTATAAGGGACACCTATAGGTTACCTTTCATGAATCAAGCTTGAAATAATGTTTATAATTCCATTTATAAACTATCAATATCATTTAAATTGGCTTGAACCTCTTTTCTCATCCCTAGCACTCCCACACTCTCAATCACCAAGCTTACTCATTTTCTGACTCAATTATAGCAGATTATGTTTTTGTGTGTTGGAGGATACCTATAGGTTCATATGTATGGATTAGGCCTTAAAACATTGAGAAAACCCTCCTAAGGAATTTAAATGGTCATTTATCATCTTTATTGGACCTATGTTCACCATGTAGAGACTCAAACATCACTTAGACACCATATTTTGCTCACTATCTGCTTAGTTATAGTTGTGGGTGAGTATTTAGGCTATGTGTATAGACTGTAGGTGCGTATAGGAAGCAAAACACAATATATCATTCTTTATGATGATATTTTAGACCATATATGTCACTTTAACCATTTTAAACCTCTATCATATGTCGGCATGGTATAACTTTGCAACATTAGGTATGAGGGCTCTTCTTGACTCAAAATTGTAGGTGTTAATGGAGGAATTTAGTGCTTAAGTTGACAACTATAGGACCTTAAACTACTACCTTCCCTTGGTCATATACCTCCTAAACTTTACATTACTCTTGTCTTATGTGGATAATACAATACATAACCATCTAGAAGCTTCAAAACTTCTTGTAACCCAATTGTATTCATTTTACAAAACTGATCAGACCTCTATTTTGACATTTTAGGGATTAGGTCCCTGTATACTATGATTGAATCTTTGGAAGGTGGTTCTCAACTTTCATTTTCCAATCTACACCTAATACAGGTCTTCCATGGTCTCCTAATTTATTAAGACTCTAAATAAGGATTCTAACATGTCAAAATCCTCCACTAAGAGCTCTTAGTCCCCTATTAAGCCACCTGTAGATGGTTATTTCCACAATTCAGACAAAGAATACAAAATTTATAGGCAAACTGATGATTATGGACAATGCACTATTTTAACCCTTAATAAGGTTTCCAAATGTTTTTCTATCATTAATAAGTATTTTAAATAACCACTCAGACTCGTGTTCCATCATGATGTCATCCTCCAAGACTATTGTAGGTGCATATTGAGTTGTAGCAAGCAGATTGTATGTTTAGGTAGTGAAGATGGATCTCACTTTCAATAATCATTCACCTCCTTCAAATTTTTAAATTAATTATCTTTAACTTTTGAGTCTTTAAAACAAATCAAAATAACATCATTTCAATGTGATTTCCCTTTTCAAGCACCTATATGTGTACATTTTGAATTTTATTAGACATGTAGTGGAGAGGATTATGGGTAGTGAGCATTGTTTTGACCTTAAATTAATTCTATGCTTATACAAATACCTTAAAATACACTCATCACATTCTAAAGGTTCTAAAACAAGTGTCAATACCTTATTTTCAATGTGAATTCCTCCATAAGAGCACCTGTAGATGTACATTCTAATGGTAGACTATGTGTATGTGTAGTGTATGACTACAAACCATGAATATGATTTGGATAATTAGGATATAATTAAATTAAAAAACACTTGAAACATGGACACAATCGATCACCATCATTTTACACCATTACTAGGACCTAAAAACATTTAGAGTGGTGGAAATCTGCCTACTACACAGAATAGAACTAGTCTACAAACCTGAGGTGATTGGCTATTCAAAACAAATTAAAACTTGAAATAAATGATTGGGATCATGTTATAGGAGATTAAAATACATTTGGAATCAGTCCCAACATCTATATTGTATGGACTTGCTCAAACCAAGGCAAAAATTATAGGGTACATAGATTAGCAAGCAAACTAGATAGGTCAACTTCTTAGGAATGGTTCATAAAGCACAAGTCACCATTCCTCTAAAAAAAAAATTCAAATGTAATTTTAATTAGTTTATAAGACACCCCCAAGAGAATTTTTCCTGAAACCTCTCATGTTGACCATACCAAGTACAAGCTGAAAGACTGCTTTTGCTTGAGAAGCCTAATGGAAGGAGAGATAAGTAGTTTTATTAATTTTTTGAAGTTTTTTATCAAACTGATCACTAAATTAAGTATATATAAGACACTCTTTAAATTTTAAATTTATTAAACTATATAATTTTTTACAAGTCCATACAACTTAAGAAAACACCTCTTTTTTAAAGAAAACTACCCTTTTTCTTAAGAACATGCCACTTTTCAGTTAGGAATAGTTGAATAAAGCATAATGGGAAACATGTCACATGACATAACCTTTCTAAACCTTCAAATTTCCCTAATAATCTATACAATTCATTAAATTCTCCATTTAGACCCCTAAAATGACTCAAAAGGACATATTGACTAATAAGACTAATGACCAAGGATAATGTATCATTAAATGACATTAATTAACATATAATACACCCTAAGACATAATAATAAAACCCATATAAACCTATAAATATCAATTTTTTACCTATAGGGGTCTTAATTTGACCTGTAGGGTCAAATTTGGTCAACACCAGATATTGCACTTTCTTTTGGAAAAATGCACACTTGGAAATTTTGACATATAGCTTGTGCTTTGGCAAACATTGGAAAACTAGATCTAAATATTCAAGATTCTCTTCTTCATCATTGGAATATATATGAATTCCATCTAAAAATACCAAAATAAAGTGATCTAGGTAATCTCTTAACACACTATTCATGAGATTCATAAATGTTGCAAGTGCATTTGTTAACCTAAATGGTAATATTGTAAGCTTGTAATGCCCATAGTGAGTTCTAAATGTCATCTGTGTAATATCTTCATATTTTATACTTAATTGATGATATATAGCTCTAATATCAATCTTAAAAAATATTATTACTCCTCATATTTGATCAAAAAAATCATTTATTCATGGTAGAGGATACACATTCTTGATGGTCATTTTATTCAATATTATGTAACCCTTTAGATAATAATTCCTAAATTTGTGCCTTTAATTCTACTAATTAAATGGTTGTCATTCTATATGGAACCTTAGACTGAGATTTTGATCCTGGTTTGATATTAATAGAGAAGTCAAATTATCATTTAGGAGGCAATCCTAGGAATTCTTCTAGAAACATATCATGAAAATTCTCAAAGAAAGGATAATCTTCAATTGATGGTTCCTTAATTTCCTCTATTTAATTTATCTTGATGATAAATTCTTGACATCCTTTACTTTAGGCCTTCCTACGTTGCATTACAGAGATCTACCCAAACATTAACTCCCTTTTGTCACCTTGAATTAGTGTCTAATTTCCTAAATCATCAATACACTCCATTATTTTTAGATAGTATCCAACCTTGGCCTTAAGCTTCACAAGCCAATTTACCCCTAACATCACATCATATGACCCTAGTGGTGTTACATAAAAATATACAACCATTGTGAATTTTGGCAATCTAATTTTGGCTTCAACTAAACACTTGTCAACTTGACTTTAGAATCATTCCCATATTGTACTGACCATGCATTTGCCATTACATCAACTTTCCTATATAATTTATTTAGAATCCTAGGAGCTATAAAACATTTTGTAGCCCCTATATCTATCAAAATGGAAACTGAATGTTTAAATAAAATACTTGATAGTTCTATAGGTGAAGCTTGGAATTTGGCTTGTCGATTATCAACCACCGCATGAATACATTGCTAAAAGTTCCTTACTGAGGGGAAGAACCTTTGTTTCTCAACTTATCTTAGGTACATTCACATGCAAAATGGTAACCTTCATATATGAAGTAAACTTCTGGTGGTCCCTTCTTATTAGATTATTGGTTTCCCTTGAAACTACCTTTGGAATCATTACCTAATTTCTTTCTACCTGAACCACTATTAAATCTAGTATTTTGATTCTTTATTTGACTCGTGGAATCTCCAATCCTATGATTCCAATTCTTCTTCTTTAAATTCAGCTTATAACTTCTAAACTTTTTCTTAAACTTGTCCCTGACCTAAGCAAGAGATTTCAACTTTTATTCCTATTTGATTGCTTTTTCAAAGACTTGGTCCATGGTAGATGGTCCATGAATGTCCACTTCTACACCAATTTGTGGTTTTAAACCCATGATGAACTTCATAATCCTAAACCTCTCATCTTCTTAATACTAAGGTACATATTTTATAAGTTTGATAAATTGTTCTCAATACTCATTCACTAATAATTATCTTTGCTTTATATTCTAAAAATCTATCAGATTCTGGTCAAAATATAACTGTAAAAGCAATCATAATCTAAATAGTGTCACAAAATACTCCCAAGTAGTGGTGGTTGAGTTTAGATTCATTTCCAACTTCTTATTTTCCCACCACATAGTTGCTTCTCTATCCAACTAATAAGCTCCCCAAATGGCCTTAGTGACCTAAGAATACTTTTGAATATTGAAATACTTCTCTATTTTAGTCAACTATGTTTCAGATCCATCCCCCATAATGGTTCCATAAAATTTAATTGGATTTACCTTTTTCATATCCTTTTCCAATTATGTGGCTACACATGATCTTACATCTTGAGGCACTTCTTCATGTCTCTGCTCTTGAGGGATTTCTTGCTCAACAAGATTTTCTTCAAGCTCATCTTGTTAGGCTTCTTCTCATGTCCATGAATTTCCTATTATATGGATATAACTCTATCCCTGGTCTCTTTCATGGTTGCAAGAATATGATCTAACTTTGATGCTTATTCAATGGCAAATCGGTTAGGATCAAATAGTGGGTTATTGTCATTAACATTTAAAGGACCTATTGACCAAATTTGACCCTATAGGTCAAATTGGGACCCCTATAGGTAAAAAAATTGATTTTATATGTTTTAATGGTATAATATTATGTCATGGGGTGTATTATAAGTTATTTTGTGTCATTTAATGCCATATTAGCCTTGGTCTTATTCTAATTAGTTAGTATGTCATTTTGAGTCATTTAGAAATATTTTAGGAGTATAAATGCAAGTGGAATGGTTTTAAAGGTGCCCAAGTGTCATAATTTCCTTTAAAATGTCAAATAAGTCATATTCCCTATCAATAATGTCAGTTCCATCTGAATCTTATAGGTTATCTAACTAAACAATTAGGTAAAAACTAAAAAAGGAAGAGTTTAGGACTTGTACAACCCATGAGGGAGTGTGACACATGGGATAATGTTTTGAGATGACTCTTAGACTTCCTTAAACTCATTTACATGATTTAAATAATTTTTAAGTTTCATTTCTAAGCTAAAACCATTATGTTCCTTCTTCACCCTTTTAGACACATAGAACCAGTTAGTAGGTTTGTGCTTGGTATAGACAGTTGGAGAAGTTTTAGACTAAAAACATTTGGGAGGTGAAATTATACTTAGAGAGATTAATTTCCATAATAATATTTCTAATATTGGTCAACTTTTCTTTATGAACCATCTCTCACAAGTTGACTATGTTTTTTCTACTCACAATTTCATGCACCCTATAGGTTTTGCTTCGGTTTGGATAATTTCATTTAATTGAATTAGATATATTTATTCCAAATGATTTTTTCACTCTATTAAAATTATCTCCATGATTTTTTTATTGTTTCAAGGTGTTTTGATATGCAAATCATCTCATGTTGCAAGAAAGTGCCACCATGTGTAGTCTCAGTCAGTTTTATTTATTTTTAGAATGCTTGGTTCTAATAAAGGGTCTCATGAGAAGATGATATGAGGTTTACCATGTATCAATTCCATATTGATCACCTCCCCTTCATGTTTAGTCTCATAACATCATTATTGGATCTAACTTATAGTCCATTGTCATACTCAGTCAGCTCCCATCTAGTCTTTAGTCTCAATCATGACTTGTAAAGGATCTGAGAATATCTATAGAAGTGTTATGAGAGTTTCAAATATGTTATATAGCTTATAAAAACATAAGGTAGTGAGTTGATTTTTTATATGGAATAATAAATAAGGACTATTGTAGTCATGTGCAACATTTACACATAGTCAGCCATGGACACACACCTACAGGTGATTGACATAAGAAAAACATATTGGATTAAAGGTTTTGAAACTATTTTAAAGACATTAATTATGATAATAACCAATTTGGATGATTGGATAATATTCTAGGTCTGTTCATGAGGCCAAACATAATGCATGCTGCCCAAGTTTGTACCTACTATTTGTATATGAAGATGACCACCTACAAGTGGCACTAGAAAAAAACTAAGAATGTTGCTTGAGAGATTCCATGAGGTTTATTGTATTTATTTTTAGTGTTGAAAATATTATTTAATCCTAAATTTAATAGGTGAGTGTGGGAACCATGCTCAAAGAAACAATAACTGTATTCAGGGACACTTTCCCTAAAAGAGTAAAATAGAGGACCTCGTCATTTTGTGGATGACATAAAATAAGGTTTTCAATTCCATTTTTGCATATTGATACCTTATATTTAATCCTCTACATAATATTGAAGCCATGTAAAATATGGAGGGAAATAAGTTAGCAGAAGATAGAAGTTGGAGGTCTTCAAGTTGCACTTTTATGCATTATTTCCAGGCAATAACATCTACAGGGTTTGAAGATACAAAGTGGCCTTAGCATATTAAAGAGTGAATAAATAATATTATAATGTTTTAAGGATATATAAATATGAAATACATATCATGAGAAAAAATATCTTCAAAAGAGGCTCTTATACTATGTTTTAATCCCCCATATACACCTATAGGAGTCTACTTCTTGAACTATGCACTTACAGCCAAGGGTCATTTTCTATGTCATATATAGTAAGGGCTTATAAATGTAATAATAAATTATGGATGATAGGATATGGTTTCATGAGGTTCAAAATATTTAATTGTGATGTATAACCTTTTAAAGGAGGAATCCTTTTCTATAGGGTTTTACCTTTTCCCAACATAGCTGACAATGTTTGACCATAACAGGTAGTGGGTTGAGGAGTGAAGTGTGAGGGTTACCAATGCATAGAGATGATTAAAAATGGGCCCAAAAAAAATATAATGATACTAATATGCTCTAATGTGATCAATAGACTTTATCTCAAGCTAAAGGAAGCATGAACACCTATAGGTGTACCTCCATGACATGAAACATAGTCAAGAAAGTTGCACTCGATCTTGATTGAATAAGGTATGGGGAGGGGTATGTAGGAGTTTTAAGTGATGATCAAACCTGAATGAAATTAATTAGGATCATGAAAAACTCTATAGGTTTAAAAAAATCAAAGAAATGAAACTGAGCATACAACATACAACCTATACTCCAAACATTGTATATAGTCCTTTCTCTAGGAAGTTTGTCTTGAAATTTGAAGATTTTAAAGGATCAAATGATCTGAAAAAGGGATAAAAAAAATTTAATAGGTTTTATATGTCTTGATTAAGACCAAAAATATTCACTTGGTCTGAGGGAATAGGGTAAATACCCTCTATTTTGTCTCAAACAGAGGGTACTTCCCTAGAGTCAAGGCTGGTAAGTTTTGCAAAATCAGGATAAAAGAATGGAAAAAAAGATAAAATAACCTTTTAGGAAGGTTTTTTAAGTTTAAATAAACCTATGTAAAACATGGAAACATCTCATAGATGTATGAATCCTAATAGGATGGCTTATACCCTCAAACTTGTAGGCAGACCTAATAAGCAAGGTTTAAGCCTAGTGCCCAAATGAGAAGTCATCTTAAATTATAAAATTAGTATGGAATTATAATGGATTATAGCATGATTTTAGAGTCATTTTATATTTTAAAAAACTCTTGATATGTAGATAAATCATAAGTAGATCCACTTTTATCTTAGAAACAACTCAGACGTATAGGGAATGGAGAAACAAGCTCGATAACAGAATTTTAGATGCTCACATCTTCTTGGAGGTTATGCATGGAAATATAAGGATTTTGGTGAGGTTTATGAAGGTATTAAACTATTCTCTATTTTAATTTTTTGGAAACTTCAATATCAAATCTGCATGAATAAACCTTAAGATCCTAAGTCACTCAAAACCCTTTCAAACCCTAGTTAAAGACCTGATGAAGGAAATGAGGATGGTGAGATACCCAAATGGAATATTTTTTATAGAATTATGATTTAAGGTTGTAAAATACTTATTTATTATTCATACCATCAAGATTAGTTTTAAAAAATTGTATGAATGGAGAACAAAATAGGGTTTTCTTGACTATTTTATGTGTTGTACAGGTTATAGGAGGTTTCAAGAGATGAAATCAACTTTGGAAGGAAGTTTAGGACTTAATATAAATCCAAATGTATATTTAATTCCTTATAAAAACTCCTAAGTGTTCCAAAAAAAGTTCTCATCTCATCTAGTCAGAACTGGCATAGTGAACAAGATGGTGAGAAGTGTGAAAACTTCAAGTGGATGTCTTTTTAAGGTGTACCTGATGAATATAAGACAATAGAGGGTCTTCTCAAGTTTAATCCACTCAATTTTACTAATTTTCATGGAAAATTTAATACATTGTATAATCCAAGTGTGCATAGTGTGTGAAAGAGGAGTTTTCTTGACTGCAGGTAGTGATGGCTTATTTTCAAAGGAGTCCAACTGATTAGGACTAAAACCAATGCATGGATAATCATGTTTCCAACCCTTCCCTCTCAATCCAATTATGATATATATCCATAGTTATTTTTTGGATTTTCAAATAGGGCTAAATCATGAAGGTAGTTTTCTAAGCCAATAAAGGGAATTTCATGCCACATTTCAAGAGTTTCATGCCTTGGATTGGCACATGTGCTTTATAACCTTGCATGGTTTGTTTCACATCCTCTTATAATGCAAATTTGACTCATTTTATTATATTTAAAATTTTCCTTGTGACCTTTGTAATTTTATTTTCTCACTTATCTCTCAAGTTCTATAAGAACTAGCCATTTTGGCCTTTGTAAACTATGTTCCACCTATGTATGGCAAAGCCCTGCTCATTTGCATATCATTAGATCAATAAAGATAACTAGTTTCACCTCTTATATTACTATTCATAGTGTGTTTATTTTATTTATGTATCTTTCTGAGTGATTACTATGGCTTCCTTAGCATTGTTATCTCATTCTCTCACCTATTTGTAGCTTCTTCTTGCAGGTCATGTGAAGTGTTCTAAGAAATTTCAAGGTTGTTGAGTGAGTTATCCTATTCAATAGTGTCATTATGTACCTATTTTATACTCATCCTATCCTAAACATTCACCATAACCTCATAATGAAACATTGATGTGAGAAGATTCAAATTCAAAAAGTGTATGTCTAGTTAGTCTTTTATTCTCATGTGTAACATGTAGCTAGTTGGTAGTCATCAACTAATTTGGTGTATCACCTCATTTAGGATATTTTAATTTAAATTTTCTCTCCCTTTTCCCTAAAAACCTTAGGTTTAGTAGTGGTATGTAATTGGTACATCAAGGGAGATATCCCTATCTATAGATTCACCTTAGTCTTAGGCTACCCAAAGCCTAGAAGTGTTTCAATTATGCCACTTGGATGAGGATAGCTAATACATTTCCTCAAAGGGTGAAAATCCAAGTGACAATAGTTTTTTTCATGCCCAATGGGATGCTTAGTCCAAGAAGTTGAAATATTGTTGGTGTTTTCTTTCAAGACATCATCCTTTGGAGGCATCTATCAGTTGGTTAAGTAGCCTAACTAAGTACCTAATCATCATGATATGGCATGTACATCAACCATATTTTAATCAATGTGTTTTTATATACCCCTAAACATGACCAAGGATTTCCTTCATGAACCTATTATGGAGTTGAAGGTCATCTGGTACAACTTAGAAGATCAATGGCAACATTTGTGCTTAAGTTTCTTGAGTAAGATAGAGTAGCCTAATGTTGCAAACTTGCCTAGAGGGGATAATCCACAAGTTTATGCCTCCATATTTGAAGAGATGTGTGTCTATGAAGTAGCCTCTAATTCCTCATTTTTTTATGGGATGTGTATCCATGAGGCAAACTTTGATTGGGATACTAAATTTCCATGCTCAAATGCTCAAGAGATGAAGTGTTATGAACATACTAGTGAAGAGCCTAAAGAGTTATGGTAGCAATTTAATGCCATAACCAAGGAATTTAAAGAGGCTAAGAGACATGTCCTTATAATAACCTATGAGACTAATACTATAATCATGATCATTCCTAAATTTATCAAAGACAAGGGGGAAGGATATGGTCTTTTTGAACCATCAAGTGAACCAAGTGTAGTTGTTCCCAAGAGCCTGAATGAAGTCTTCATGCAAGGCTTTCTCAAGGGTGGTGAGAAACATCAAGAAAGTGTCCTTGAATTATATAATGAACCATGCTTGGAAGACTTGGATCAATATGTCTTCATTGGAGACATGTTTTTTCCTTTTCATCCATAGGAGGGCACATTAGAAACATTGTCCATCAAGTTTTTTGGTTCACATATTCGGGTACCTCCAAAGCAAGGTATCTTTCATATTAGTTTATTACAAGTGAATGATACTCATAGTTTTACATTTGACCTAGAAGGGAGGTGATTATAAAAATTTTTACAATATTTTATAAATTATATTAGATCATATTTCATTTCCCTAAATGCCTTGAGCACATTTGTATGTGTCTTGTTAGTGTGTTTGCTTTGCTTTGTGTGTGTCCTTTATTTTGTGTGATTGAGGTAGTTAATTGGTCTTGTCTTGATAAAATATTATTTTCAATGGTAAAAATTCTCTTTTTGTGTTTCAAAATTTAGATGACTCTTTAATCCTAATGGACTCATAAGGCTACAAATCTTTAGCATAACATGCATGCTACCCCTATGAGTCACCAATTTATTGACCAAATTTGACCATGTAGGTCAAATTGGGACCAATATAGGTAAAATACATTATTTTTAAATGTTTTATGGGTCTAATATTATGTAATATGGTGTATTATAGGTTATTTTATGTCATTTAATGTCATATTAGGCTTGGTCTTGGTCTAACTAGTCAATATGTCATTTTGAGTCATTTAAAAGGCTTTTGGGAGTCATAAATGTAAGTGACATAATTTATAGGTGATAAAGTGCCCTAATTTATTTTAAAACATCAAATAATTTATATTACCTATCAATAATGTTATTCACATTTGAATCTTGTAGAATATCTAATTGAAAATCAGGAAATCAACTGAAAAATGAAGAGTTTGGCACTTATACAGCCCATGAGGGAGTGTGAAATGTGGGAAAAGGTTGTGAGATGACTATTAAGCTTCCTATAACTAATTTACATGCTTTAAATACTCTATAAGTGTCATTTTTGAGCTAAAACCATTCTAATCCTTCTTTGCCCTTTTAGACACATAGAACCAGTCAACAGGTTTGTGCTTGGTACGGACAATTGGAGAAGTTTCAAACCAAATGCCTTTGGGAAGTGTAAATAAAATTATATATAATAATATCCATAAAAAAAATTTAATATTGGTTAATTTTTATGTATGAACCATATCTCACAATCTGACTATGTTTTTGTACTCACTATTTCATGCACCCTATAGGTTTTGCTTTGGTTTGGATAATTCCATACAATCTAGCTGGATATGTTGATTTCAGATGATGTTTTCTCTCTCCTAAAATTATATCCATGTTTTTTTAGTGTTTCAATCTATTTTTATATAAAAATCATCTCATGTTTTAGGAAGGTGTCACCATGTGTAGTCTCAGTCAGTTTTCTTTGTTTTAAGAATGCTTAGTTCTCTACAAGGGTCTCATGTGAAGAATATATGAGGTTTTCCATGTATAAATTCCATATTTATCACCTTCCCTTCATGTTTAGTCTCATAAAATCATTCTTGGATCCAACTTTCAGTCTATTGTCATACTCAATCAGCACCCATCTACTATTTAGTTTTAGTCATGACTTGTAAAGGATATAAAAATATTCATAAAAGTATTATGAAAGTTTAAAAGATGTGAGATATCCTCTATAAATATAATTTAGTGAGTTTATTTTCCATATGGTGCAAGAAAGAAGGATTGTTGTAGTCATGTGCAACATTTACACATAGTCAGCCATGGACACACACCTACAAGTACTTGACATAGGAAAACCATGTTGGATAAGTTTCAAACCAAACACCTTTGGGAGGTGAAATTGCACAAAAAATATTCATTTACATCACAAGATTTTGAATATTGGTCAATTGTGCTTTATGAACCATCTCTCACAAGTTGATTATGTTTTTTTGCTCACTATTTTGTGTACTTTATAGGTTTTGCTTTGGTTTGGAGAATTTTGTACAATATATTTACAAATGTTTATTTAATATGATGTTGTCTCTCTCATCAAATTATCTCCATGCTTTATTTATTATTTCAAGGTGTTTTGATATGCAAATCATCTCATGTTCAAGGAAGGTGCCATCATGTGCAGTCTCAATCAGTTTTCCTTGTTTTTTAGAATGATTGGTTATTTGAAAGGGTCTCATGTGAAGAGGATATGAGGTTTACCATGTCTAAATTCTATATTTATCACATTACCTTCATGTTTAGTCTCATAACATCATGTTTTGATCCAAATTTTAGTCCATTGTCATACCCAGTCAGCTCCCATCTACTCTTCAATCTTAGTCATGACTTGTAAAGGATCTGAGAATATTCACAAAAGTGTTATGAAAGTTTCAAAGATGTTATATATCCTTTAGAAACATAAGGTAGTGAGTTGAGTTTTCATATGGTGTAAGAAAGAAGGATTGTTGTAGTCATGTGTAACATTTCCACATTGGATTAGAGGTTTTGAAACTTTTTTTAAGACTTAATTATGATAATCACCCATTTTGATAATTGGATAAGATTATAAGTCTATTCATGAGTCCAAACATATTGCATACTTCCCAAGTTTTTACCCACTACCTGTATATGAAGATGACCACCTACATGTGGCACTAGCAAAAAACTAAGAATGTTGATTAGACAAGTTTTGGAATGCTTGAGAGCTTCCATAAGGTTTATAGTATTGATTTTTAGTATTAAAAATATGCTTGAATCCTAAAGTTAATAGTTGATGTTGGGAACCATGCTCAAAGAAATAATGATTCTATTCAGGGACACTTTCCCTAAAAGAGTAAAACAAAGGACCTCACCATTTTGTGAATGACATAAACAAGGTTTACAATTCCATTTTTTCATCTTGATGAACTTATATTTAAGCCTCTACATAGGAGGTAATCCATGCAAAATATGGAGGGTAGGAAGTTAGTGGAAGATATAAGTTGGAGGTCTCCAAGTTGCACTTTTATGTATTATTTCCATGTAGTAACATCTATAGGGTTTGAAGATACAAAGTGGTCTTAGCATATTAAAGTGTGAATAAATAATATTATCATGTTTTAATTATATTATCAAGAGTAAATACATACCATGAGAAAAAATATCTTCAAAATAGGCTCTTATACTATGTTTTAAGCCCCCATATACACCTACAACCAAGGGTCATTTTCTACATCATCTATAACAAGGGATTAAACATGGAATAATCAATGTTGGATAATAATATATGGTTTTATATGGTTAAAGAAATTTAATTGTGATGTATAATCTTTCAAATTAGGAATCCTCATCTACAGGGTTTTGCCTTTCACAACACAGTTGAGTGTGTTTAACCATAGCAGGGAGTGGGCTGAGTGAAGTGTGAGGGTTACCAATGAATAGAGATTATTCCTAATGGGAATAAACAAACATATAATGATCCTAAAATGATAAAATGTGATAAAAATAATTTATCTAAATCTTAAGGGATCATGAACACCTACAAGTGTACCTCCATGACATGAAACATAATCAGGAAAGTTATACTTAGTCTTGACTAAACAAGGTATGGGGAGGGGTATGTAGGAGTTTTAAGTGATGAAAAGACATGAATAAAATTAATTATGATCATGAAAACCTCTATATTCTCTTGTTAGTGTAAAAAATCAAATAAAGGACCCTAAACATACAACATACAACCTATACTCCAAACATTATATACAATCCTTTCTCTAGGAAGTCTGTCTTGAAATTTGAAGCTTTTGGAAGGTAAAATGACCTAACCAGGGGAAAAAAAATTTTAATAGGGTATATATGTCTTGATTAATCCCATATAATATTCACTTAGTCTGAGGTAATAGGGTAAGTACCCTCTATTTTGTCTCAGACAGAGGGTACTTTCCTAGAGTCAAGAATGGCAGGTTTTAGAGAATGATGACAAAAGAATGGACCAAAATCTTAAAAAACATTTAAGGGAGGTTTTTAAAGTTTAAATAAACCTATTTAAAACATTTAAACATATCATAGAGATAGGAATCCCAATAGTATGGCCTAGATCCTCAAACTTACAAGCAGACCTAGTAGGCAATGTTCAAGCCTAGTGCCCAAATGAGAAGTCATCTTCAATTATAACATTAGGAGGGTATTATAATGAATTATTTTATAAATTTAGAGTATTTTATATTTTAAAAAACTCGTGGTATGTATATAAATCATAAGGAGAGCCACTTTTGGCTTAGAACCAACTCAGACCTATAGGGAATGGAGAAACAAGCTAAATAGGAGAAGTTTATATGCTCACATATTCTTGGAGATTATGCATGGAAATATAAGTAATTTTGGGAGGTTAATAAAGGTATTTAAATATGCTATAGAGGAATTTTTTGGAAAATTCAATGTCAAATCATCATGAATAAACCTTAAGAGCCTAAAGCACTCAAAACCCTCACAAACCTTGGTTAAAGACCTGATGAAGGAAATGAGGATGGTGAGCTACCCAAATATCATATTTTCCCATAATTATTATTGGAGTTTTTATAATACTCAGTCAAGATTCGTACCATTAGGATCAGTTGTATGGAATTGTATGGATGAAGTATAAAATAGGGGTTTCTTGACTATTTTGTGTGTTTTACAAGTTCTAAGAGGTTTTAAGAGATGAAATAAACTTTGGAAGAAATTTTAGGAATTAATATAAATATCCATGTCCATTTAATTCCTTATTAAAACTCCTAAGTTTTCCAAAAAAATCTCTCATCTCAGCCAGTCAAAATAGGCATAGTGAACAAGATGGTAAGAAGTAAAAAAACTTTAAGTGGATGTCTTTTTAAGGTGTACATGATGTTTATAAGGCCATGGAGGGTATTTAAAAGTGTAATCCACTCCATTATATGTGTTTTCATGGAAAATATAATCCATTTTGGAAGCCAAGTGTGTAAGGTGTGTGAAAGAGGAGTTTTCTTGATTGCAAGTAGTGATGGCTCATTTTTAGAGGAACCCAAGTGATTAGGACTAAAACAAATGCATGGAGAAGCATGTTTACAACACTTCCCTCAAATTAAATCATGATATATATTCCTAGTTATTTTTTGGATATTCAAATAGGGATAAATCATGAAGGCAATTTTATGAGCCAACAAAGGGAATTTCATACCACATTTCAATATTTTCATGCCTTAGATTGACACTTTTGATTTCTAACCTTTCATGGTCTATTTCACATCCTATTCTCATGCATATGTGACTCATTTTCTCAGATTTAAAAGTGTCCTTATGACTTTTTTACTTATATTTCTCACTTCTCTCTCAAGTTCTATAAGAACTAGCCATTTTGACCTTTGTAAACTATACTCTACCTGAGTATGGTGAAGCCCTACTCATTTTCATACCATTAGATCAATAAATAAAACTGGTTTTACCTATTATATGAATATTCATAGTGTTTTTATTTGAATGATGGATCTTTCTTAGTGATGACTATGGTTTCCTTAGCATTGTTGTCTCATTCTCTCACCTATTTATAGCTTCTTCTTACAAATCATGTGAAATGTTCTAGGAAATGTCAAGGTTGAGTGAGTTAACCTATTAAATAGTGTCATTATAGACCTCTTGTCTATTCCTCCTAGCCTAATCATTCACCATAACCTCATAATGAAACACTGATGTGAGAAGATTCAAATTATAAAAGTGTATGTCTAGTTAGTCCTTTGTTCTCATGTGTAACATGTAGCTAGTTGGTAGTCATCAACTAATTTGGTGTATCACCTCCTTTAGGATATTTTACTTTTATTTTTATCTCTATTTTTCCTCAAAATATTAGGTTTAGTCATGGTCTACAAGTGGTACATCAAGGGAGCTAGCCCTATCTAGAGATTCACCTCATTCTTAGGCTACTCACAGCCTAGAGGTGTTTCAATTGTGCCATTTAGATGAGGAGAGTTGAGACATATCCTCAAAAAGTGAAAATCTAAGTAACAATATGACCCTCACCCAATTCTCTTTCTCACACCATTCTTCATTCTAGTAATATAAGAATATGAAAATGTTATCAGACTCATTAAGTCCTAAAGTTTAAGCCATAACTCTGATACCACAATGTAACATCCCCACATGGATTGACTAGAATAATTTTGTAAAAATAAAAATAAATTATTTACTCAACACTTATTATTTCATTAGATTACACCACTCTTAGTGATTTTTAGCATACTAAGCATATTAAACATTAGTAAATATTTAACAATAATAATTACCAATCACTAGCATTTTATGTAACATAACATTACTTCATAATGAAAGTAATCATATTAAAACCCAACCATGACTAGTAAAATAATATATCCACTATTTTTTATGTATATTAATAAAATAATTACATTTCCAACAAGTATTTTACCCTAATACAATAAATAGATACTATGTTTTATAGAGCTCAAGTCACTCTAACTCCTATATCTCTGATAATCTCAAGTGCAGTCTCTAAGTAAGTATTGCAGTGGGGAGGGAGAGCATCATCTGAGCCTTTTCCACACTAACCATAGACCATTGATCCCCCACACAATCTACCAAATATGGAATGTCCCTCCCTTTGTGGATGTGTAGATGGTGATGGTATGAAAATCCATACAGACATGCTAGTACCCACGTGTTATAATATTTCTAAAATATGTTCTAACATGATATCACACAAACATGTAAATCATACATATAAAATGACAATGTCTATCTAACATTACTTTTTTGAATGTTTTTAGATAGCTATTGATCTCTAGGATCAATCAATTTCATACACACCACTTGATTGGATTACCTTCATCTAGCATTTGTGATGCTAACTAAGTCAGTGAAGTCCATCTCACTTCTTAGTTAGAACCTTGAATGCTATATTTGGTTAACATTTATTATATCCAATAGGTTCATACAATTATTTCTACTAGCAAGTACAAACACATGCTAATTACAAAAATAATTACTATTCATACATTTAATCTATTAAACATATGAATGAACCTCATTATTATTCATCACATAATTAATATTCATGAAAATCAAGTTTATTTACCAAATGGGTAAAATACAAGTCATTCTAAGGAATCTATTTTCCTTAAGTAAATGCTATGTACAAACTTATCATTTTCATAATATATAGTTCATACCACTTAGTTTAATCAGCATTCATAATTTAGATAAAGATTTAATAAAATCATAAATAGATAATTATTTATTTAGGCTATGTGTATATAGTTATAGTTCCTAATCCATTGATATTTCATGACTTATTTACTCAGTCACATATTATAAATGTAGACACGCTACCTATTATATAAATATAGGCTATACATGTATAGGAAAACCTACATTATCTTATATGTATATTTTATATGTTTTTATTATATACACCTCATATTATATATAATCACACACTTAATATTTTGATCTTCATAGTTTATAACCATTTTACACAAATTTTTTCATGTATATACTCAAAAGTGTTTTTATACATGTTTCCCATAACATATATTCATAAAACCTATCAACTTAGGTATTTGATATATAAATATATAATTGGGTAAGTATATATATATCAACCTAGTGATAACTTATTTTTATAAATGTATATATTTTGTTCTATCCATTCCAATTTATAATCCTTGATCTCTGCATGATTAAAAATACACTCCACCTTAAATTTCCAATAAACAAGTACAAATCGATAAATATATACTAAATATATGTATATGTTTCATAATAGTAATTCAATAAACACAGTCAACTTATTTATTTTTATCCATATATAAGTTGTTATTCTAGGATTTATTTTAACACATAGTCAAATATAAGTATATGATATATATTGTTCATAAACTTATATTTCATGTTTTGAAAGACAAATAGAAACACAGTTCATTTATCCTTCCTATCAATTATTTCCAATACCCTGTTCATTCAAAACATGATACAATTCACATATTTTTGTGACCTCTATTCTTAATCCAAAATACCTTAATTTTTTCACATATAATATACATGATTTCATGTATTACAATCACTATGTAATAATCTCTGGTTTTAAAGATAATAACACAGTCGATTAAAAATGTTTGCTCTATTTTAGAATCATATATATATATATATTTATATACAGTGTTCGAGATTATTGTATTATGCATATATACATTGACTCACATAAATGTGTGATATGTATATTTATTATACATGTGTGTGTGTACTTAGGCCTATTTGCATTTTTGAGGATATATAGACCTCATATAAATACACATACACAATCTTATTTCCATAATACACAATCCTCTTATATGTATGTAAACTCTTCTACATTTTTAACTGTCTAAGTTTCAAAATCTGCTTATAAATCTAACCCAGTTGATAGTCTACTATTTAATCTCATACAAAATTGTTCAATAATCTTTTGGACTTAGGCAATGTTAAATACTTAAGAACCCACATATTATTTTAGTTTTATATATATATATATATATAACTTCTTCCTTTTTTAATAGGTCATGGTGATATCTTGACCCATGCCAATTGCCATGCCCACAACTACCTCTATAACCTCCTCAGTGGATGTAATCATGTGATTGTGTTGCCCTTGGCCCTTTATTTGAGTAGATGATAACCTTGTGATTGCATTTTTTTATTGTTCATATCTAATGTGAATGTAGTCCTTGGCCTTACCATTCCCAATCCCAATCCAATATCACACACACACACACACACACACACACACACACACACACACACACACAAATGATTGATATACCTATTAAGTGTATTCAATAGGTTAAGTGTATTCAATAGGTATATCAATCCTTTGAATACCTATTAAGTGTATTCAATAGGTTAAGTGTATTCAATAGGTATAAGTGTATTCAATAGGTTAAGTGTATTCAATAGGTATATCAATCCTTTGAACATGTGTGTGTGTGTGTGTGTGTGTGTGCGCGCGCGCGCGCGCGTGTGTGTGTGTGTGTGTGTGTGTGTGTGTGTGTGTGTGTGTGTGTGTGTGTGTGTGTGTGTGTGTGTGTGTGTGTGTGTGTGTGTGTGTGTACACATGCTCAAATTATTGATAGACCTATTGAGTGTATAAGTATGTGTGTGTGTGTGTGTGTGACATTGGATTGGGATGGGGAATGGTAACGCCAAGGCCTGTATTCACATTAGATATAAACAATTAAAAAAAATACAATCACAATGTTATCATCTACTCAAATAAATGTCTATGGGTAACACAATCACATTATTACATCCACTGAAGAGGTTATAGAGGTAGTTGTGGGCATGGGCATTGGCATGCGTTAGGATATCACCATGACTTATTAACAAAGGAAGTAGTTGATATAGATTTAAATTAGTGGTGAATGAAGGACAAAAATTATGTTGAAGAGTCCTCAAATGATGACATCGATGAGTACTGAAGAAACACAATTGATCTGTTTGAACCAATCAAATCTATCATAATTGAACAAATGAGAATGCTAGTAAAAAATAATGACATGGTCATATGTTGGGATCCTTCTTCTACATCAGATCTATAATGCCACTAGCCAATGGATGTTAGACAACTATTTGAAAAAATGTGGGCACAAAAATCATTAAATACTTATGGTGCAGGTAAGAGATTACTTGTTGAGGATATTAGGCGGCAGATAATGGTTTATTCCCTCTCTGAGAAAACCATATGATTCTAATATTTTTTAGTAGATCATGTGATCAATCTCAAGAGGAAAATTGAGACATTACTATAATCCCCACTAAATTATAGCATTTTATGTATCAAGGAAAATAGTTACTAGATCATTCCCCACTCTCTAGTTACCATCTAGGCAAGGATCCTACCCTTTCCCTAGTGTTAAGGCTGTGTGGAGGAGATACAAGGTCAGGCAAGGCATCTTCATCCAAATTGGTGACATTTAAAGAAACTTTCAAGAAATATAGCATCCAAATCCAACCCTTTGATTGGGTATTTTAAGGATGCAGTTAAAAAAACTACTGCTAATACAAGTTTTCAAAATTCTACACCCTTTTCTAGTGTATATATTATGGAACAAGCACAAGAGGTGTTGATGGTGGAAATAATAGAAGAAGATGTGTTATAATATAAGACAAATTTAGAGAAAAAGGTAGTTATCTATAGGTTCAATGGTTTTTTTCCAACTACAGATGCTCTGTTCCAATGGGTACATTCAACTTAGACAATGCACTATGAAATCTCCCTCTATTCCAAGGGGTTTTTCATTATTCATTTTTTTTATGAGGTCAATTATCAAAGTCTTAGAAAATGGTCTATGGTTTTGGGGGACAACAGGTCTTTATCACACTCCATGGTTTCCATAATTTTATCCAAACTCCCACTCAATCATAAAAATGCCAACCTTCCTCTTTACCTCATCTGTGCTTTCAAAGAAATAGGTGATGTTTTGGGAAAGTTCATAAAATCAGATAAGGAGAGAATGCAAGTAGGTTTACAAACTTCTGCTTGCATACATGCATAAATTGATATCAATAGGGCCTAGCATAAAAATTATAATCAAGTGTGGAAACCATATACACATAATATTTTCAAACTTTTATCACTTACTCAAAATTTGTATCTTACAAGAACCCATTGAGTCTCAATCTCTCTAAGTGCACGCCATTGGGAAGACCAATGGTGCTTCATAAGATTGTTGTCCCTTTTGACACTTTTTATCTACACACTTGTCTCCTAAAAACCATTTACCCTAAGCTTGTTCTTCTCTATTGTACTCATTCCAAGAATTTGTTATGTTTTATCCTCCTTTTCTTCACCTAAATCCCCTTTTTTTGTTTGATTGTACAAGGTCAATTGGGTCAACCCTATATAGTTTTGGGGTCTTTTTCACTTAGGATCTAGTTGACCTTTGGCAAACCTAGAGAGTGACCTAGTGAATTATTTTCTAGAATTGTACTGGTCGATTGGGTCGACCCTATTGACTGACATTTTCAAAAGGGTTTAGGGAAAGATCTATATATATATATATATATATATATATATATATATATATATATATATATATATATATAAGTTTATTTCACACCATTTGATTAAACAGTAGTAAATAAGAAGTTAGTGTGAATGAATATATACTTATTGACCATTCTAATTGAGAATTAAAGCTTAGGCTTCCATATTTTATTTGGAGATATAGATCTTGTCTTATGGAGAAGTCTTTTGGATACATCAATAGGTTATGTAGCATAGAGTTGATTTGTCTTTATAATCCTTACATACCACAACAACCTCTTACGAATCACCTTATCCAAGGAAGAGAGTAAAGCTCAATGGGTTCATCTTCAAGGTAAGTGTTCCTAACTCTATTTTTCCTTTGTAAGATTAGATAGATAAGGCAATTTTGCTTCTCTTCCATGCATTAGGATTTTGTATACATTGATGTGAGTATATGTCTTCTATGCATGTTTAGTCTTATTGTTTCTAACCCCTACTTTGTGCCACAATATTTGGTGATCACTAGATTAGATTTACTTTATTTTTATTAGAATAGGTGAAATATCAAAACCTAGGACCCCCTCAGAGTTATTATGTGATTGTGTTAGACTAGAGGATTTAGAACCCTCCTTAGAATGGTACATTATGATAAATGATCCCCTAATCTGGTCTAGTTAATCCCCATATAGTTCATGCTCCTGCTTAAAAAATGTATTCCCAGTTAGAAGTGTAGATATGCTCTATCTTATCTGAGCCAAGATTCATTTATAGACATGATGCATTTTTAATTGCATACATTCTAGTGAACCCAATGTGAATCTAACCCTTGTAGGATTTATTGACTTATTTCATTCTTTTATCATATATTTTTCATACTAGGTTTATTGCATCGATCTAATTCTAATTTCTATGCGTAGGTTTTCAATTATAGATTACTAGGTCAACCCGGTTGACCCTATACATTTTAGGTACTCAGCCATAGGTTTTCACAAAGCTAGATAGACCTAGTTGACCCTGTTAGTAGAATTTACAAGCATTTATCAATGTTTTTTTACAATAATATAAATTCTTTACATCTTCAAACTCACCAAGGTTCCTTTCTATCCTTTTTCTCTTTCCTTATAGTCTTTTCTTTTCATAGTTTGTAGTCTTTAAAATTGTCCTTGTACAATCAATTGGATCAACCCTATCAACCCAATTTTGTATTTTGTGTGTTGTCTAGATAATTGGATCAACTATGTTGACCTTATTCATTTTTAGACCTTATTTCTATAATGTAAAGGTGACACTGTCGACCTTGTTCTATATTTTGTGTATGCAGTGTCAACTATATCAACATTGTACCATGTTTGAAAGTTGTAATTAATCTTTATATGCTAGTAATTAGCTCACACTTTCATTTCTTTTTTATTGCATGCTTAGAATAGATAACATAGTCTAATTAAGTGGTTTTCAATTTACCATTTATTTTTCACTATTTTCTATTTTTTGCACACATGACCAAATCATAAAATATTAACAAGCACTTTAACAATTGTCTACCCAAGGCCAACCTACTTGGATTTCGTCATGAAGGGAGAAGTCGACTTGGTTTTATAGCTAAGTATAAATATGTGGTTAATGGTATATTTGAGATAAGCACCCAACCCCCTTATCACTACGATGTGTGAAGTGAGAGGGTAGGCCCCAATACCAAGCTTGTACCATTGCCAATATAGATCCCTTTCATCCCACACTTCCTAAAACTATCCTTATATTTATTTCTAATTTCTTTTTTGTATCCAACTTCCCATCACATTTAAAATCATACTCTAATAATCTAACAAAAAAATAGGTTTACCAACTAGTTAGATTTTACTTTTCAAGTTGATTACTTGATATATGCTCAATTATATTTTATATTATAAAAACTTACATTATCCAGCATTGGTGCAAGGTTTTTTTTTATGTGCTTCAATTGGATCACCCTCATTGAACCAATTGATTGTTTGTTTCCATCTAATTCTTGATTTTCAAAGTACTTGAAAAATCATTCTTATTTTAATACACAGTTACCTTAATTGACATAGTCTCTTACAAGTTGTTTATTTTTTCCTATATATTGTACAGTGTCAACTCAGTCAATTTTTTACACTTTTTTAGCCTATATTTGTTATACTAGGTCAACCCAATTAACCCTGTATAGTTTATAGGACCTTTTATATGCTAGGTCAACCCAATCGACTCTATATAGTTTCCTGTCACTTCTTATTTTATTGTGTGGTTATCTAGTCTTATCTCATAATGATGACATATTTTTAGCCTTCTTTTAATCAAGAACATTTCATAATTAAGGATTTGGATAATAACCTCACTTATTTTATTACTTCAGATAAAACTATCCACTTTCTTCCTTCCTCTTCTCTTAAACCAAAACAAATCACTACACAATGTAATGTAGTTGAGGTCCTTAATCATAATCCTCTTCCAAATACCAATGTTGGGAATCCTCCACCTAAAAATAATCCTCCTCCCATCAACACCAATAATCCTCCTCCCACCAACACTAATGATCATCTTCCTATCAACACTAGTACCCCTCCTACAAACACCAATCCACATATTGATACAACTCAAATTATTGCACATGTAGTTCAATAAATGATCATGCAAATAACCAATCAATCTCAAATGATGAACATGCAACATTTATTAAACATGACTAGTCAACCACCTCAAGTCATCATGTCTCAACCAAATCAAAATTTTGTCCCTCCTCTTAGAGATGTCAATGGGAATATCATCCCTCAACCTCCAATTAATAACAAAATGCTTCAACATCTTCAAAATGAACCTTTAGCCCCATTTATTTTATCTATAGATATTGTAAACATTTCTCCAACTATCACATATAATGGGACTAAGGACCCTACTATCTTTCTTAAGTATTTTGGTAATATCTATAAGAAATGGATCCAAAATAACACCTTTGATAGCATCAAGCTTTTAGATAAAACCTTTTCTGGTGATGCACTTGAATTTTATAACCAAATTCCTATACATTCCATCTCACAACTAGAAGATTTAGTCAATGATCTAGTGAAGGAATTCCAACATGATGACCTTCCTAAAAATTACCTTAGCCATTTTATTAATTCCAAACAACTTCCTAATGAATCTACTCATAATTTCATCAAATAATGGAAGTCTCACTCATAAAGTGGACCATAACATGAATGATGATACTCTTTTAAAACTATTTGTCACTGCTCTTAAACCTCCCCTTCAATACAAAGTTTGAATCTTTTTACCTGAAACTTTAGACAAACCCTTAGACCAAGAAAAAAATCAATAATTTCTTATAACTCAATTTGAATCACCTAAAACAACTACTAAATCACCTTTCCAATAATTTTATCATAACATTGATTCATCCAAGCCTCCCCAATCTCAAAATGGAGCATCCAATTCAACCAATTTTAACCCAAACCACCCTGCCTTGAGTTTAGAATAACTTAAGAAGAAATTGCCACCCTCTAAACCCATAAGCCTTGATCCTTCCAAACCTCTTCAAAAATGGTACAATCCTAATAAATTTTATTGGTGGCATGTTACTATAAGCCATTCTCATGAGTCTTATTTTGATCTTCACTAATGTATTCTTTCTTCCTTGCTTGGTCCACATTTAAATCTTGATACTCTCATAAAAATACGTTATCAAGACTATCTTCAAGTTTCTCAAATTCAATCTCAAGAACCACAATCACATCAACATCAACTACTTAATTATCAACAATAATTATCCCATACCTACACCTCATTCACTAATTTTATTCAAAACACAATTGATCCTTATTCCTACACCAATAAAGAAAGGATAACCAACATGAACAATTTTAAACATATTGTTGCATCTATTGAACCTCAACCTCTTATGTCACATGAACCAAAGGATTAATTTTTTCAAATGCCTACTCCAAATCATATCATACATGGTCCTCCTTTACCTCCTCATACCTCTCCTACCCATCATATGTCACATTAAAAATCCTTAAAATATAACAAACCAACACATTTACCTATCTCCAAATATACCTACCAACCCAATGCAAATCATTTTAATGGATCAATATTACCTCATTCTAACTCACATGTTGGGGCTTCTTATGATGCCCATCCACATGTCCCTTCAAACTTTGGGGCATCTTATGATGTCCATCCCTACATTCAATTACCCATTTGGGCATCTTGTGATGCCCACTCTTATTCTACAATGCACAATAACAACCAAATTTGGCTTAAAAAAACCTTCTGAGACTTATAGACTTATATTTCACATGCTCATCTTTTATACAAACATTAGCATAGATATTCCTTGTTTTTAATTTTTTTTTATCTCTTGTTTTTTTGTTTTTGTGCACTTTTTTTCCTTTACTTTTTCTTTATAAGCATCATTGTCTTCCTTTACATTCTTTGGTTTTATTGCACATTTCATTTGGCATTTGCTTTCATTTTTATCTTCATATATTTATTTTATTTTTGTCTTTTTATGTTATTCTTTGCCTTAGTAGATTTAGGATTATTTTTTCCCTTATTTATCATTCACCCCCATGGGTTTATCTTTTATGAGTTTGAAATGTAATACCATGGATAGGACCTAGCCCTCCTCACAAAATAACACCTTTGCTTCTTTTCTCATTTTATTGTTTCACATTTTGTTTTTTGTCACCCTCATGGGTTTTTATTTTAAGAGTTGCAGTATAAGACCATGGATAAGACCTAACCTTCCTCATAAAATTACCATCTTGTTATTCCTTTTCTAAAATGTTTTTTTAATCTTTTTTCTCAACTTTAGCTTTTGCTTCTTTTGTTGAATGGAGTTTTTATAACAATATATGTTAGCATGTTTTCTTCCATTTCCCTCATTTTTATGATAAGGAATCACACTTTCCTATCATTATATCCCTTTTTAACCCTTTGTCACTTTTTTTTTTGAAATTTTAAGTAATTCAAATTTGTTTCATTTGTCATTCCTCTTGTTTTCCCCTTTCTTTCACTTTACATTAGATAAAACAAGGTCAAAGTCAAGATAGCACTTTTATTTTATCTAGATTTATGAGACACTTAAACCCCATTCTCTTTGAAGTTCTCTCTCATAGTAACCAAGTCTTAAGTTTTCAAATGAAAGTCATATTTATCACCCATGTTTGGTTTTCCAAATCCATATGGAGGAGGAATAGAAAACTCCATCAAGAAAATTAAAATCCAAATCATTTGAAATAAAAGGCAATGATATACAAAAGGTATCATACAAATCTCAAAATTCAAAATCACACCAAAATACGTGATTACAAGCACATATCTTATCTCTAATCAAAGATCAAACTCGATAGTTATCCTCACATAGATATTAGGTCCATTGGTGTGTGGTAGGCTAGTAGATTAGAATAGGATAATAAAAAAATATTTTAGTGATACCTACTTTCTCATGCAAGAAGCCAATCTTCATAGTAGATCGATGACTCTGTAAGGGGTCCTAAAGAATGAGGAACATGTTATGGGAAGGTAGGTCCATTTTAATTTTCATGTATATATCCTTTATACTACATTTGTTGACCTATGACTTGTGTGGCTAAGAGAAGTTCTTCAAAGTCCTTAAGGTTGAAAGTCCTCTTATTTTGATAAACCTAATTTGAGTATCTTGAATTCGATAAAGAGTTATTATACCTTGGTTTTTCCTTAACTCTCCGCTCCACCCATTTCATTTCCCCCTTTGATAGGAAAATTATGATTTTAAATATTTTTTACCTCTTTTATTATTCCTTCTTATTCACCTCTTACAAATATGCGAACATTACTTTGTTTCAATTTTATCTATCCTTAGAGTAAAAAAATATGTTTTAGTAACTATTAATTACACCCTTACACCATTTATTTACCACATCATCTCATTATCATCCTATTCATGTTATTTGGTGGTTGTGTTTTCTTACATTGTATTTTAGAACAAGCACTAAGTTTGAGTTTTTATCCTTTAGAGCTTTTTGCTTTTCATCTATTTATCATGTTATTGTTTGATTTTTATGGACTTCCCTTATCTCACATATGACATTTGACATTATTAAATGTTTCTCTTTATGTATGACTTATTCACATTTGTCTTACATATTGATTTAAATTTTATTTCTTTTATCCACTCATGTTTTTCCTCAACACGCTTATCTTACATGGAGTTACTTTTCACTTTCTTACCTATTTGTTCAAATTATCTTGCATGGATATTTCATTTGGCATTCATTTTTTACATACTTCCCAACATGATTTAGTATGTTCTACATTCTTTTTTTCTATATATGTTTTTCATGCTTTTCAATGTGATTTACTGTATTTGGAAATCATTTGTCATTCATTTTCCATCATTTGTCATTCATTTTCCATCCTTTTTTCATTCATTTGCTTCAATATTATAGCCTTTTATTAACAATTATAATTTGTTGATTTTTTTAATACCCTCATTGTCAGGATCTTGCTCCTCAATTAGAGCACATATGATTACTTCTTGTATTAGCAACTAAACATGGAATTATACCAAAATCAATAAGTAACTAGAAATATGAAATAACACAGGATTTGACAGACAATACACAATTATATTAAATACTTAGAATAAAATACAATAAAGAAGATGCCACTTCTTCTTCCACCTCAAAGGTTTGCCACGCCTCAAGACCTTCTTCCCTCTCTCTCTCAGTCCCAACAATCAACTCAAATATAGAATTGATGTTCACCTCTCCAACCAGTTAGTAACATGCTGCCATTACACCAAGTACACAATCGTACTCCAAGTAGATCCCCTGCTCTCTGCTGCTACCTATAAATCACTAGACCTTACTCACCATGTAGATATCTCTACACCCCTGAAGAACCCTTGTCCTTGCCTCACCAAGTCCTTATGATTCTTCAACCAGTACCCTGGTGGATCAGCTCCTAGACCTTGCAGACCTTACAACTCTCCCTGATCATACACTCTCATCACCCCTTTAGAACTAGGAGGAGCTACACTAGCTCTCTCGAAAAGCTCAATGGCTTTCTAGCACACTTTTATAATACAACCAATGAGTCTCTTAAATAGATCTCATGCAAACAATAATTAGACACCTAATTACAATAATTAGATCTGTAGTTCTTAGTCTAAATTTGGCTCTTGACATGCAAATGCTTGGTTCGTTAGCTAACTGCCTATAACATTCACAGTCTGAACCACACAGGTGACCGACGTCGGTCCCTGTTTGCCTGGGGGTGCCAACACTGGCTGATCTCTGACTGATTTTAGTTGCCATCTATCTGTACCCTACTGACGTCAATTGTCCTGACCGATGCCGGTGACTGTAACACTCAGCAAACACTCTACAACCTCCCTAACTCCTCCTGTTTGCATCCTAGTGAAGCTTTTAGCTCCACAACCTAACAATCTCCCACTTGGAGATAAATAGCTGCACTTGTACCTATATCTATACCCTGTCTAATCTATTTCCTGGCTTTTATCCCTCTTCAAGCTCAATCCTAAAGACAACCCACCACACAACCTGTGGTGTACCTCCTATCATCCGAGTAACCTGCCGCATCCGAACCTACATATCCATGTAGTGAAGTCCTTGACCCTGCATAACATGTTAACCTATTGTTGATCCCTCTCAAGTACTTGAGAATCTACCTTCCTTGAATTGGCTCCAAACTCTCTGACAACTCCCACTGATTGGGAAAACTCAGGTCTACACTAGACCTCATGTGATTTCAAACACTGTTCTAAGCTCAGCTTGAACTGTCCAGCCCTTGGTGTGCTTACCAATTCTGCATCCTGCATAATGAACCTTGCCAACACCTAATTCACATCAGCTCCCACTGGAGACCAAATCTCCATGTCTCTCATGCCAAAGAATTTTGCTGCTCCAAATTCTTCATGACATACCTCTAAACTAACCTTACCTTTTAGCTCAGTGAATCCCTGTATGTACAAAACCTGCTAGCAAACCATCCACATACAGTAACTAGATAATGTCGTGACTCATCATCCACCTGGTAAGAATAAACATAATAGTTACATTGACGTTAACTAAAGCCATGCTTTGTCATCCTCCTGTCATTACCTGTACCACTATCTTGCAGCTTCCTCAAGACCATATACCTTGGCCTTCTGTCTCACGTGTCCATCCACTCTCTTCTTTAACTATGGGAATCCATCCATCTCTCAGTGCTTTCTTCTAGCTGACAACTCTACCAACAAATACCTATTTGGTTCTTCTCCAAGGACTCACACTCCCCATCCATGCCAAGCTCCCACTGTATCTAGATTCTACCTGCATTACCTCTTCGCATCTTCCTAGTTCTTGAGCATCAATAAGCAATATAAATAAGGTGAACAATGAATATGAGGTTCACTTACCCTTTTTGACCTCGACATGAGTGTTTGAGACTTGTTGACAGCTTGTTGTCTGCCTAATATCCGTTCCAGTGACCGATCTCAGCCATCTCCCAGTCTGCTTCTGACCGATGTCGATTCCCTGCACTGACCCTGACTGCCAACGTCGTCTCCCTTACTGACACCGGTGTCACATCTATCGATGTCATTTCCTTCATGACCGACATCGGTCTTCCTATTGCTGACATCAGTTACTGTCTGATCGATGCCGGTACCTGTGTTCATCTATGAGTGATAAATTTTTACCTGCGAGCTCTCCATGGATTAAAATCCTGATCAAATCAACCCTGCTCTACTCAAAATAATTCAGTTCCCTCACCTGATCTTTGTCTGTCATCTCCTCCATGAACACCAAGGCTTTCTAGTTATTTAGATTGTCAAAAACATCTGTCTTCTGCTTCAGAACATGCATTCCCCTCCTACATATGTAACTAAGCCTACAAAGCCACATCTCTGTAACAGAAGGTGAATCAGTAATATAAGTAGATAGATAAAGGATACCTACTTTCTTACCACCATCTAATTCAAGTGCATCTACTGTGAGAGTTACTGTGCATCTCCCATCACCTAACTTTCTTGAAGAAATTAGACTCATCTCCAAGACTGGTACCTGCATAACCTCATTCAATACCTGTGTGTTATCCATCTGCAATTTCAGCTTCACTTCCCCTTTTCCAATCATTTAACAAGGCTCTCCAGCTCCTAAATAAATCTCTCCAAAGTCTCCAAAGACATACCCATGAAAAGATGCTCTATTTCGAACTACATGGAAAGAGGCAAAAGAATCTGTGAACCAAGATTCCACTTTATCCAAAACATCCTGTGCAACATCCCCTGTAATATCTGCTCCTCCCTGTTGATCTGCAACCAACCAATAATATTTCTTTACATGCTCTTTCTTTTCATCAATCAGACCATTCATGCTATTCAGTTTCTTCATTCGTAGCTTACTTCCTTCTGCCATTGCTATACTCCCACTCAATCAGAGACCCCTGTGAGTAACCTGTAATCAACAAACACTACCAGATCTGAACCACCTGTTAGTAACCCAACCAAAAGCTCTAATACCAACTGTTAAGATTGGTATCAACCTGGTCCACCTGCTCAACCTGCTCTGATACCAACTTGTCAGGATCTTGCTCCTCAATTAGAGCACATATGATTACTTCTTGTATTAGCAACTAAACACGGAATTATACTAGAATCAATAAGTAACTATAAATATGAAACAACACAAGATTTGAGAGACAATACACAATTGTATTAAATACTTAAAAGAAAATACAATAAAGAAGATGCCACTTCTTCTTCCACCTCAAAGGTTCACCACGCCTCAAGACCTTCTTCCCTCTCTCTCGGTCTCAACAATCAACTCAAATGTAGAATTGATGTTCACCTCTCCAACCAGTCAGTAACACACTGCCAGTACACCAAGTACACAATCATACTCCAAGTAGATCCCCTGCTCTCTGCTACTACCTGCAAATCACTAGACCTTACTCACCATGTAGATATCTCTACACCCCTGAAGAACCCTTGTCCTTGCCTCACCAAGTCCTTATGATTCTTCAACCAGTACCCCAGTGGATCAGCTCCTAGACCTTGCAGACCCTGCAACTCTCCCTGATCATACACTCTTAGCACCCCTTTGGAACTAGGAGGAGTTACACTAGCTCTCTCTAAAAGCTCAATGGCTTTCTAACACACTTTTACAATACAACCAATGAGTCTTTTAAATAGATCTCATGCAAACAATAATTAGACACCTAATTACAATAATTAGATCTACAGCTCTTAGTCTAAATTTGGTTCTTGACATGCAAACGCTTGGTTCGTTAGCTAACTACCCGTAACATTCACAGTTCGAACCACACAGGTGACCGATGTTAGTCCCTATTTTCTTGGGGGTGTTGACGTTGGCCGATCTCTGACCGATGTCAGTTGCCATCTGTCTGTACCCTACCGACGTCGGTTGTCCTGACTGACGCCGGTGACTGTAACACTCAGCAAACACTCTGCAACCTCCCTAACTCCTCCTGTTTACATCCTGGTGAAGCTTTTAGCTCCACAACCTAACACTCATATCTTTTCCTTAAATTCATTTTCCACTATTATATGCCTATATTCCCAAAAAAATGATTTTTGGCTATTTTTTGCACTAACTTCTACAAGTTCACCTAGTGTTCTTCACATTGGATGCTTTCCCTTCTCTTTCAGTCTACTTATTTATCTAAATCACTAAGGTAAGTAAAGGTATGTGTTTTTCAATTCTATACTTTCCTTTATCTTATTTGTTACTTATTTCATTTTACTTAGCATTAGCATTTTGTGTTATCATGTTCTTTTCCCAAAGCACACATGATGAGCTTCAAGTGGGGCATATGTATATACATAGTATTTTCAAACTTTTATCACTTACTGACACTTTGTATCTTATAAGAATCCATTGAGTCTCAATCTCTTTGAGTGTATGTCATAAGGGGTGCATCAAAAAAGGGGTGGGTAGACCATTGGTACTTCATAAGATTATTGTCCCTTTTGCCACTTGTTAACTACACACTTGTCTCCTAAAAACCATTTACCCTAAGCTTGTTCTTCTGTGTTGTATGCATTTCAAGCATTTGCTACATTTTATCCTCCTTTTTCTCACCTAAATCCCATTTTTTTATTCAGTTGTATAGGGTCGATTGGGTCAACCCTATATAATTTTGAGGTATTTTTCACTTAGGAGCTAGTTGATCTTTGGTCGATCTATCTCATGACCTAGTGAATTATTGTTCAAAATTATACTGGGTCAATTAGGTCAACCCTATCATCTGACATTTTTAGAAGGGTTTAAGGAAAGATCTACCTATATATACAAGTTCATTTCCTAGCAATTGATAAGAAATAAGTGAATAAGAAGTAAGTGTGAATGATCATCTACTTATTGACCATTCTAATTGAGAAGTAAAGCTTAGGGTTCCATACTTTCTTTGGAGATATGGATCTTATTTTAAAAATAATTATTTTGGATGCATTGATAAGTTTTGTATCTTAGAGCTGATTTGTTTTTGTCATCCTTACATACCACAACAACCTATTGTAAATCATCTTGGCCAAAGGAGAGATTGAGGCTCAGTGGGTTTATCTTCAAGGTAAGTATTCCTAACTTTATTTCTCCTTAGTAAGGGTAGATAAATAATGCAGTTGTGTTTTTATTCCATGCATTAAGATTATATATACATTGATGTGAGTATATATCTTCTATGCATGTTTAGTTTTATTGTTTCTAACCCCTACTTTGTGCCACAAGCTTTGGTGAGCACTAGATTATATTTACTTTCTTGTTATTAGAATAGGTGAAATATCAAAACCTAAGACCCCTTTTGGGTTATTGTATGTTTGTGTTAGACTAAAGGCTTTGGAACCCTCCTTAGTATGGTGTATTATGATAAATGATCCCCTAATAGGGTCTAATGGATCCCCATATTGTTCATGTTCTCATTTAAAATATATCTTCCCAATCAGAAGTGTAGGTAGGCTCTATCTTCTCTAAGCCAAGATTGATTTATAGACATGATACATTTTTTATTACATATATAAACCATTAGTATTTATAAATATTAGACTTTGAGAATACAATTTTTACGTGTCAGATATGCGAGGTTACTAGACATATTTAGGGTACCTATCCATAGGCACGAAACATCCCAACAAAAAATAAAGGAATAAATCCATCTTACAAATGATGGACCTTTCTTATGCAAGAGATGGAAATGGATGAAGAAGAATAAAAATATCAGGAATGCCACCATAAAAAATAGATTAAGGAGAAAAAAATAAGTGTACCAATAACTCAGGTTGATTAAATTACTCCCACTAAGGGGGAAAGAGGAGAGGTGAAGAATCCAATAATGAGAACTAGTCCAATCGAATCTATAGCAGGAGGATGAAGAGAGATCATGAAACTGAGAGCTCTAATTAATATAAAGAAATTATGACCTACACAAACCCAAACCCTATGGTGTCAATTTCTCCTTTAGATATTTAGAATTCATAATTATAGATCGGCATGGTGGAGTCATCACATGGGGTTTGGTATGAGGTTAAAAAAAGGAAGGAAAAAATGGTAGGATATAAGACTATATGGGTTTTATCTCCCATTATTGTATTTGGCCTTGTTATTTTTTAATGTTAGCCTTTTGTAATTTACCCCAACTTTCTAGGGTTAGTTTTTTATCTCTCCAGGTTGAGGCTTTATCTCCCTGGTCTATCATTGAGGCTTTTTGTCTCATTTTTAATTTTCCATGCCTTTGTGGCATTCGAGATATTTTCACCTCAAATTAGAATAAAAGGTACTGACATTTTTCTTTTGAAATATATATATATATATATATATATCCCTTTTATGATTGTTTTACTTATATATCTAAGGTTTTTTAAACTCGATCCAAATTATACATAACCAAAACAAACACCCAGATTTATATGTCAAACTAGGGCATCACCCAGTCTAACTAAAACTAACTTTGTTTATTCTCTAAGGTTCCAAATTTAAATAGAACTAGTTTAGAGACAAAGGATTTAGAGGACAACATATTATTTATGTGGATTTTCAAACCATCCATAGGGCTAAGCCTATATCCTATACAATTTTAATTCAATTTCTAAACCCCTATTTATTTTTGAAACCATACACATAATTTCTTAAACTATGTAATAGAAATTTACATTACCAGCCTCAATTTGCTTCCAAACTTGAAACTAAATGATCCAAAATTTATTTATCTCCTTGCTCAGCCCTTTCATCTTTTCCTCTGCATTGTGCCTCCTCTCCTCTAAGGATCACCTCTTATAATTTTTCTCCTTGTCTATCCCATACCATTCATAATTTTCATGCATCTATTGACTCCTAGTTAGTATTTCATGTATAATCCCTATTTTTATCTTAAATTCACTAATCTCTCAATTAACAAACTAGAAAATCCTTAATTTCTATATCGAGTATTTCTTTAATTTCCCTAATTATTATTATTTTAATTAATTTAAACTTTGTATGTCCAACTATGTTTCAAACACGAGTATACCATTAAATAAGTCCACTTTTGTCATATATAAAATGATAACTAACACTTTTTAAATCTCTACGTAGTCTATGCATGTCAATAAAAGACTAAACTTAGATTATAGGATAGATTTTTAGGATATTTAAACCTCCATAATTATTAAATAAAGGTAAGTATCCCTTTATGATAGGCCAAACAAGTATTACTTCCAATTATGATAAGATAATTGTTTTCATTCTTTACTATTATATATAGGCTATATATGTCTTTTATTATTAAAATAGACTGACATATATTGATAGCCTCAAATATCAATCTCAGCAAGCTTAACATTCTAAAACATTATCAAAACATTTGCTAGTATATATAAAATAGTAACTAGATGTTATCTATAAGATTTACATTTTCATATTCATACACAAACATGAATAAATTTTTTTTGTATAATCATACTATGATTTTAATCACTAAGTATACGTGTAATAAAAAATGCAAACTCATACAAGATTTATCCCATATATATGTACTAACATTAAAATATTCAAGTTATAATATCTACTGCAATTGAATTTCAAAATGTACTAACTTTATCAAACCAAACACATAATGCATTTAAATCTAATATGGTGTATGTAGGGGTCTAAGTAATTCCTCTATCATCCTTCACCATCTCCATCTACATCACCATCTCTGATGATGCTCTCCATCCATCATGTTCTAAGAGATGAACTCTCTTACATCCATCTCATGACAAGAATGTAATTAGTTAAATACATCATGATATGTATATCATAAAATAATGTTATTAACAACATGATCATTATGTACATAATTAATAATTAGCCAACTCATAATAATGAACTCATGAAATCTAAGTAACATACATATGTCTCGTAATAGGATATGACTTATAATTTATTTAAAAAGTAACTAATTAAATTAACTACCATATTAATCCATGGATAACTAGGTAAATTAGTTTAGTGAGAGAATCGAGATGTAACAATGGAACTCTGAATATGACTATTGAATCCCTTTATTATTATTTTTGTAAGAAGTATATCCTTATTTATTTATCTGAGATATGATAAAAGTGTGATAATGCACATATTCGCACTTGAACCATTAGCAACCATGATAATTTGTATAGATTGATGATCGATGTAGGTTCAAATGAACAAAGAGTAAAAATCAAGATCATCATCAACTATCTCATGCTTTGTGAATGTGATAAGTGATATAGATGGCACTAAAACATGATATGTACCAATAATTCCATTCAAAGGATTTTGTTCCTCTATATGAATATGATAATAAGTTGGTGGAAGGTGTGCATTGTATGTGTAATGCACTTCTAATTTATCTATAATTTCTTGATATGTATGATTATGGAAATGATCACTTAATATTTTCATTGTTCTACTCCCACTTAGTTTTTCTTTCATATTATTGGTAGATTCACCCCTATCAATGATGTTATCATCTATCAAATCTCAAATATTATGTCTCAAACTATTGCATCTATTGGTATTATGCCTTAGTGCTCTATAAAAATCACAAAAAAAAATTATCAAATCCTTTTATAAGAGGCTTAATCACATCAACCTCTTTAATGGTAGGGATCAATATGTGGTTGCATTCCAATAACTTTTGTATCACCTTGTAGGGAGCTTCTAGAAAGTTCATAAATTTTCTCCTTGGAGGCATTGATAATACAATGTGTGAAGTAAGTTCTAAAACGATATTTACTATTATCTTTGGATGATCCTTATTTTCACTCAATTTTACCTTGTATGGTGGCTTATTTGGATTATTTATGTGAGAATTAGAAACTAGGATAGTTGTATACTTTAGATAATTCATTACCAATAACTTGATATCTTTTTACTTAACTGTGTGACATAAATATATGAATGATATAAACTTTTTAAACATAATAGATTCTGTAGAGGTGGAATGAAGCTCTATTTGAATATGTCTTGTAATTTATTATTTGAAATATAATTCATCATCTTGGATAACATGTTCTTTGTAGACACTAAAATTTATCCAATAAATGTTTGGTAATACTTATATTTAACACTTTTAACTCGCTTGGCCAATATATCAATCTGATAACTTATAATCTCTAAGAAATCCTTCAAAGTCTTACAATACTTGAGAACATATTCCAAACTTCCTTATCCCTATTCATCCCTATTCAATAGATACTTTACTATCACTCTTATTTCAAAAGCCTCTATCTTTTTAATATAAGTGTGCACTATGTACATGAGCAGACTTATCTCCCACACTCTACTGACTATATTTTCAAAACAACATAATTTTTAATGACTTTTTTATACATATCTATATGTCTATTATCAATAAAATTTGAAATAATTATATATAAAATCACATCAAGGGTCACACTTGAAATAGCCTAGCATTCACTTACAGCCTAGCATTCACTTACAAGGCATCTCTCTTTTTTATTTCAAAATCATCTATTTTTTTAGTAAAATTTATTATAATTTTAATTCAATTTTACAATATTTAGATGTAATCCCCTAAAAGTGTTAATTGGATGCTAAGAGTGTCTCTTAAGTTAACATATCCTTAGGCTATCCATATACCTATCCTTGAGCATTAGACTTACTTTTTAATTCATTCAGTAAACCATAGTCACCTACAACTAGTCAAGACATAGTCCCAGAACTATCATCTCAGACCCCAATCCAAATTGCTTGGTAGTCTAAAAAGAGGACATTAGCACCACATTTTGACATTACATCCACATATCACTAGTGTCCCCAACTGGGTGCTATTGTCCTTAGCCCTAAATCTTCCCAAAAAATAATTTTTAAAATGTGTGCCTCTCTTAAGATTGGCCTAAACTCATTTTATTATCCACACAAGAAATAGAACCCTATAAATACAAGTCCAATCCACCTCTACTCTCTAGATGGAAAATATATGCAAAAGTTATTCAAACCAAAGACAAATTTGAAAAAAATCAAGGTATTTTATCTCTATTCTACCCTACTTTCTACATACTACCATCTATAGGATCCCTAAGCCCATTTTTCAAACATTCAAAAGATCAACCACATTCAAGGCATCCAAGGCCACTCTCATTCTAGCATTCACTTACACTTGCATTAAATAATAAGTGGGAGAACGACATCAGGATTGATCCCTCTTAAAAGTATTGGTATGTATGGAACTCTCTTCATTTCAGGATGTTGAGGATGTCCAATTCATTATATTAACACACATAAAATTATTGTTCATGCCATGCTTTCAAGGAGTATTAGGGTTTGCACATTAAATAATATTTTCTAGGCATAACACAAAGCTATAAGTTTTGTACACACAATAATAGGAGATACAGACATAGATTCAAGTGTTCCTAGAAAATAAGAACAATACCATAAAGGGGAAATTAGTGCCATATTAAGGACACTACACATATATGGTGCTAATTTTCATATTGGGTGCTACTATCAAGTGAGTAGACAAACACCAAAATCTTATTAAAGATATAGGCTACCGCCCATACCTCAACTTTCAGAACCCACATCATCCATGATAGTTAGTTTTTAGATAATTCTCTATTTATCCCTACTTATTTCTATTTTAAGAAATTCAAAGGAGGTCAAAATCACAACAAATTATTACATATTTATTTGACTAATTTAGACATCTCAACCCTTTAATCTAAACATTAGATTGTCATAGTAAAACCCTACAAGGTTAAATCATTAGCCAAGTCTAAAAAAATTTATTGTAAGTTTAAGGAATCCTTTTTCAATAATTCTAACAAAATTTTCTAGTTAAATTCATGTGAACTTACCTAAATGGAGAACTTCATTGTCCTAAAGCCCTTTGGGCTACGTAGATAGCACTTAGTCAACATGGAGTTTTTTTAGGATAGTTCAACCATTCCCACTTCCCAATTTTGTTCCCCTTTTTCATTTTATATCCTTTTATGTGCTTGTACATGTTATATTTTTGATTTTATAGGTTTTCAACCATCAATTTAGGCTCTACATAGAAATAGGTCACATCTAGCACATAGTCTGATAAGAGTAAGTTGTAGTACACATGTAGTAACACATTACACTCCTATTTATCTCCTAAAAAATTATCCCACTAGATAAGGAGCCACTATTTTATAATATATTTTTGTTTGTAGGTATTTCCATACAATCACAGCTTTAAAAAAATTAATACAGTCTCAAATAAATTAGTTGCAAGGATAATTTTCTAACCCTAACCTAGTTTCCATTTTTAGAAATTTAAAATTTCTATATATCTCTATATTTTAATATATTTTGTCTTATATATCATCCTAGATCAAATTCAAATAGTTTACTTTTCTAATTAGAATTAGTTTTAATTCTAATTAAACATTTTGGTGAACCTATTATAATTAGAACACTGCTTGTTGCTTGTTAATTTTTGGTTTAGGGTTTTAATTTAATTATATAAATTCATAACACTAAAATTATACAATCCACAATCTTAGATACTATTTGTAACATAAAAATTTATATTTTTTAAATTTGGAGTAATCTGACACTAAAAAATTATGTCTTGTCACCTCAGATAGATATCAATATAGAGTGTACTTATTTTGACTTCGGGTTGAATTTTGTTGTTTTCCTTTTCATAAATCTTTCTCTTTTTTTTTTTTTTTTTTTTTTTTTTAAATTTATCTTTTCTTGTTTTAAAAACTATGTTTCAGTAATTTTAAAACTACTTAGATATTATTGTGAAGGGATATGTGATGTTTTATTTACACATATTATGGCATAAGGGGTTTTAATCCAATACTCATAGCCATAATACATAGCTAAACATAGACTTTAGTTTCCATGTGCTCCATGGTATATTATAAATACCTAGGATCCCCTTTTTTACACCAATAGAAATCCTCTTTTATCCATCTAATTTTTGGTGCACTTGAGAGGAGCGTCTCCCAAGGAATTATTCTCAACTTACCCTCGTAATCAAGGTTAGCGAGCTATAATAATAGTTCTACCTCTATAGTTAGTGCTATGAAAAATTGGTATAACACTAATTAATGAATGATAAATTATATTTTAGAGCCTAAAAATCATTCATACTCTTGCCTTGATCACCTTTTATCCTTGGTTTTTGCTTGCATTGTCTTCATAACTAGTATATTTACTTGTTTCATTTTTCGTATTCATCATGTGTTTAACATATGTATATATGGAATCATGAAGTTCATTATAGCATATCACATTTATTTCCAACATGTTATTCATTATGTATTTTCATGGTTCAAATGTAAAGTAATTAAAAAAACTATCTTCATGATTTATGTCTTTCTCTTTATCCAAATGATTGTTCTACTTTGTCCTATCATCATTTTTATCCTATAGTTTTTATTAAATCTTCAATGAATTTAGAACAAGATAAAGCTAATGTTATACATTTATCCTCACAATATGTATTAGTACCCATCCCTAATCCTCTTGATGGGCACATCATGGCCCTTATTTATAGACTTAATACCCAAGACAATCATGCTACAATTTGGGATTATGCTAAAGCACATCTATTGATGGGTCATTTGGAACACCAAATCTAGGCACAGATGGTCACTTATACAACCTCTCTTAAAATGAGGCATGTATGGTCTCCCCAAGATCTATTAAAATTGGATCATGATGTATTGGGTGACATAGTGGTCTATGCATAATTATTTCAATATAGAACTATTCCAATAAAAGGGGCCTACTGGTTTGAAATATTAACTTGGATTTAAACAGTGTTCTAGTATTATACATGATTTAGAGGGGAATGAGATTTTAGTTGATTTAATCATGTAGGTTTTCAATTTGTGTTTTAGGAAATAATAAAACCATGCCTTTTTAGATTATGCCCAAAAAAAAATAAGAATTTTTAGTTTTAAACAAGGTATATACAACTGATTTTAAAACAAACATTCCATTACATCATACATATTCAATAGTGCATCAAAAAAATGTAATGAGGGTTTTCAATCATGAATAAACATGCAGATACTTATTGTATTTAGATCTTACATTAACCCTAGCTAATTGATTTAATAAAAAAGTGCAAAAGAGAGGTAAAATGAAACAAAAGCATGTTGTCATGTAGAAATAATTAAAGTCATTTAAATAAATACACACACAAACTAATCCCTTATCTAGCTAGCATTCACACAACCAAAAATGAAAATCAATGCTAGAGTATAAGAATCATGCTATGAAGAGGAATTTAATCACCGCCATATTACACATGAAGACATTGAAAATAAATATATGTAACTTGTATTAATAAAATATATTGGCTTGAAGTGAAAATAAGGTTTAGATTTGTCATTCGATTATAATTTCTATAGCATAATGATAGGGTTAAAAGAGAGGGAGAGAGATATTTCACTACAAAACAATAAAAATATGAGTGGTCTAATATTTTCAAGGATAAATAAAGAGCCAACCCTCATTCATTCCATAATATAGCAATACATAAAAAAAATCATCTCAATTGAGAAGCCATTTCCATCTAAAATGTGGTTTGGGGTCATTAACACATTTACCAAACTCTTCTTCCCTCTAAAATCCATGCCTCATCTCCCTTTTGGCTACAAACAAGATAAAAATATGAGTTATAATTTAAATTTAAAATCTCCTTAACAAAATATGACACTAAAAAATGAACAACTTTTACTTCATGAAAAATTATAAAAAATTAAAAGACCAAACTGTCTAGGTTGGAATGAATTTTTTGACACCATAAATGGTTCAAAAAATTGACCAACAAGCAATAAGTTATGTACCAAAAACTAAAACAATGTAAAAAATGGCATCTCATACCTAATCAGGGTTTTGCGAGGCACAAGCAAGTTAAAAAGTTACACTTTTTCAAAATTTAAAATATTTTTTCTAATCGGGCCTCAAAAGCCCTATTATCACTAAAATGGTGCATTCATTATTCTCTAGACCTAATTGATAGCTAAAATAGTGAGTATCAAAGGTTTTAAAAGTGTGAAGGTCCCACTCAGCCTTGGGATCCCCAAATAGGTCTGTGTTTTAAATTTCATAGGCATCACATTCTAACCAAGATTTATTTCCCTCATAGCAAAGGAAAGATCTTGGGGGGGTGTCCATAGACCCCATCAAATTTTAAATCCTAGCATTAATTGATTGAAGGCACCCAGGGCCCTATAAACCTAGTCAATTTTATGGACTCGATTAGCACTAAAAATACAAATTCTCTAACTCCTAGACCTATGCATATTTTAAGTATCACTACCAAATTGAGGATCCAACAAACACCAAGCAAGACATAATCAGAATTTGATACTATGATTAGAACTAAAAATTAAACAAACAGAACATAAAACCTAATTGAGCCTCTAGAGCTTGATTACAATTGTGATACCAAAATGACCCCATGGTATACCTAATCAAACTTTGAATTTCAATTAGACTTATGGGACTTAATAAATTTTTAAAAAAACCAAATTGAAAAAAAAACTTTGAATAGAAAAGGAAAATGTAGAATTGGAGTTTGAAGACCTAATTTGGGTTTGAAATCTTGATTAGGTCTATAAACCAAGAAATTATTGAATAGCTATAACATACCTAATTAGATAAAATAATAAGTTTTTCAAGTGATTCAACATGCAATAAGTGCACAAAAAAATCACTTTTAGATTGGGTGTAAAATATAATTTTTCATCACATGAGCTTGGTCATCACAATGGAATGGGTCTCAGAGGTTGATTCATCGCACAAACCAAAATGACCCCCTAGAGTGGATCGAGAGAGCCAAGCAAGCTATATTTTCAAAGCTAAATTGGGAGGTCAAAACTCCACTTTTATGCTAGGTGTAAAATATGAAACTTTCTCATACATATGTGGTATATCCAATGGAGGTGATTATGAGTGTAGACACTAGAAAACCATACATAATAGTTCTATATGTTGAACTAATCCCTAGACCATCTCAGGACCCCCTAGGGACTATCCCATAACCTATTGACCCCAAACCTAACTCACCTTGGCTAAACTTTGACCAACTTGACCTTTGACCCGTCGACCTCTGACAGTCACCCTAACCACCAATGGTTCAGCTTGACCACTGATAGTCAAGTTTTAATTGCCTAAATAGTTAAACTCCCACTTCAAATCCAAATTTATTTTTTATATTTAGCTTGACTTATCTACATGTGAATCAATTCATGTTAAAGATAAAAATTAGACAACCCCTTGACACCTTATTGAACTTATTGTTTCACTTCTCCCTTCTTTATATAAATTGAGAGGAGGAGGAAGAGGTGAAAAGGAAGGAATCTATATCTAAAATCAGAGCAATCAAGCATCAAATATCACTAGTAATTATCAGAGCTTCTTGCATCAAAGCTTTTTTTGCAAGTATTCTCTCTCTAGACTAGCAATCAAGCTAAAAACCTAAAGTGCTATAGTAACTCATCGATCAACAACCAAGCACCGTTACTCTGCTAGAATTGCTTTAGACTCCATCAATGAGTTCTCAACCACAAACCCCAACCCTTCTTCATATTAGAAAGCTACGCATCTATTTTCAGTAATTAGTTTACTTTGTTTTTTTTCACAAACAACCTAGCCCAAACCCACCTTCCAAAATCTCATTTTGATTCCTTATCAACCAATTTCTTAACCCAACCTAGAACCCACAATAATTATCGATGGTCACGCTAACCACTGATGGTTTGTCTATAACCATCGACAATTAACCTAACCACCGATGGTCACCCTAATTGTCAATGGTCACTGTGTGAAAAATAAATAGCAAGTTATTTTCACCTATTAGACCTCAACCAAATTTCACTTTCTACCTCACTACCTAACCACAGATCATCACCCTATTTTTTAAACCATACCTAAATCATTTAGAATTAATATCAATGTATGTATTTCAATAATTAGTCAAATTCACCTATTCATTTATCAAGCTCTTCTTGTATTTAATTTTAGTACCTTCTATTATTTATTCAATCAATTTATCTTTCATTGTCAGAAGTTGATTGTTTAAGAGTGTGGATTGATATCCTCCAAAGAAGCTCATGTTTCTTATATATATCTTGCTAAGCAATCCACCCTAATATCTAACTAATCAACTATTTCTTTAATGCTTTCTTAGTCATAGTTCATTCCTCCCAAGCCAAAGAGGAGTATTTACAACTGTCTAGATCAATGCACGTATAACATATCAATTTTTTTTACCATACTCTTCTTGAGTTTCTTCACTCTTTCTTCTAAATAATATAATCAAAATTTATTGAAACATTTTGACACACCCAGTGGGACCCTTGAGTCTTTTCTAGGGTTCATTGTTGAATCTAGCTACTTCTTGTCTTTTTGCTCATACAACAAAATCAAATTTTCATATTCAACTTAAAATTGACTACATCCATTATTTGTTTGCTTATTTTAGCTCACATAGCTTAATTAATCAAGTGATTTAATCATAGCTTCACTCTTATCACACACACAAGATTAAACCATTTACACTTAATCGAGCATAAAAACATTAACATAAGGCCTGACTGGGATTTCATCACCTAGTGGTCACCTTTCTTAGTTATCCTACTTATATTTCATCACCAAGGGGAGAACTAACTCAGTTCGTTGGTTAAGTATAATATTTGGCAATCAGTATATCTTGGCTAAACACTTGACACCCTTATCACTATGGTGTGTGAAGTGAGGGGGTAGGCCCCAATATCAAGCCACATATTGATTTCCAATAAAGATCCCCTTGAGAGCTTAAAGACAACCTAGAACCAACTATACACTTTTTTTCTAGTACCCTACAAGCCAAGTTGAATCACATAATTCTTAAAGCTTAAGGCACAAGCCACAAGAGAGACTAAAAAGAACCTTAGGATTTAAAGTGCTTTAGTGTGTGTTTCATTTCCTTGACTTTTTATTGTCTTCTCTTTATTTGAGTTGTGAGATTTCTTGTATCTTCTTCTTTCCCTTATTTTCATGGTTTTAACTAGGTAACAACTAAGAAACTAAGTAGACCAAGATCCACTGCCTAATCATCCATCTTCCTCTTCTCCCTCATCCATGGAGTGCATCTCAGATGTAGAGAGTTATCCCCATCCTTTTGGAAGTCCTACCATCCCTCACATGGTTTCCCAAGGTGATGTATATTTTACCACCTTTCTAGATAACAACCCCGTAGCCCTCCAGCATTACTTTAAACACTATATCTCATTATACTCCTACTTTGGGTGATAATTTTGTAGCCACCATCTCCACCCAACCTTTAGTCACCTAGGCATCATTCTCTACCAATAACCCTACTGATACCACCATCCAAAACCAACCCACTCAGCCAAGTAACACCCAAACACCTTCTTCCCCAACTAACAACCCTCCTAGTATAGGAGTAACCCAACCTTTGGGAACCAGTACTTCCCTTACCATAAGAATACCCTCTACTACTGTCACCACTATTCCTTTTGTTCCCAATCTACCTACCTACACTCCATTGTGGAGCTTGGCGGTTCCCATACCTTCTACCCTTCCACCCATCAGTACCAAAGTTATAACCTACCCTCTATCTACTAACCCAACCATACCTCTTACCCAACCTATGTTAATTTCTCAACAAGTTTGCATTGCATAAAACCCAAGCTATGTCCCTAACCCATAAGGGTATGTACCTCTAACTTCCACCCAACCACCTATCTCCACTTATTCATATGTAGCATCATCCCAACCACCCACATTTACATAACAATATGTGGCAGCCTCTCAACCCCCAACCAACTATGCCTATGTTTTACATACCCAAACCCAACATAATCTACCTTACAACTATGGGGGTGTACAACCACAAATAGACCTTGTTAAAATGTTAATGGATAAAATGACTACTTTAGAGTCATCTATTTCTAGTGCCCATAACCTCCTATCTTATGACCAAATCTGTAATGAACCAATTCATCCATTTGTCCCCATTTAACCTTATCTTCCTCAATGGGAACTTCTAAAATTCTCAAAATTTTAGAACAAGGAAGACCCTCAACAACATCTGAGAGCATTTAGGCATTATTGCTATTTTATCACCCATGATGATGCCCTCCTTCTCTACACCTTTCTTATGTCTCTATAAGGTCTGGCACTAGATTGGTATAGTGATATTACAAGGCACTCCTTTTATTTTTTCCAACTAGCTCAGACTTTCTTAGATTAATTTTCCATAAACATCTCTAAGAAAGTTTCCACCATTGATCTCTACTCCATTCAATAATTTGGAAATGAGTCCATAGCCAACTTCATAGCCCATTGGAAAATTTTGATAAACCAACTCTCCTTTTTTTCCCAACTTGAACTAATTAAACTCTTTACTTAGGCTTGTGCCAAACACATTTATTCTACCTTATAGGTTTAGAGCTTTAGGACCTTTGTGAGGCTTTTATCATGGCACAAAAACTAGAAAATAGAGCCATCAATGAGGAGAAACTAAAGTTGAGAAACAAGAACTCTACCTTCAAATCAAGTGAGGCCTCCTCCTCTAAACCCAATAATCAAACCAACACTAACACCAAAAACAAGGGCACCATGAATGTGGTTGTCCTTAAAACTACTCCTCTACCCATTGTCAACCAGCTTAACTCTTCCAATTCCTCTAATCAAAACACCAAGAATCAAAACCACAACACCTAAAATTAATTTACTCTATTTGGGGAATCATATGCTTCAGTCTTGGAGATATTTTTAAAATCCAATATCATACAGCTCCCTCTGATCAAACTTCTACATCAATTTGATTCTTCTCATACTATACCTGGTTGATATAAGGAGAATGAATTGTGTGCCTTCTATTGTATCATTGGGCATGATGTTAGTAGGTAAAATACCATCAAAAATATCATCCAAACTCTCATTAAAAAGGGTGAACTTGTGTTGGATAACCCCATTTCACCCCCAAACCAATCACTTGACATCTTTAGATAACCATTTCCCAACCATGCTCCTTATGCCAACAACAAAAACAAAATGGAATCCTCTCATAATCATGAGGCCCATACTATCAACATGGTTCTCGAAAAACTCACTACTGAGGAGACCATCAACCAAATCATCTCTTCCCCTATTTCACTTATTATGGTGGTGAAGTCACCAACCTCTCCTTTGATATGCACATCAGAGGAGGAAACCATTCCCACTTTACCATTTTCCTCAATCATACAATAATCCACTTTTCTTTTAGAGATCACTCCTAAGGAAGAAACTATTTTTCCTACACTTCCCACCAAGGAATTACCTTCCCAAATGTTAGAACCTGGTAATAGAGAAAAGGACAAGGTAATCATTCCTCCCTCTCAACCCTTGGGCCTATCCTTTGAATCCAACACTAGGGGACTCAGACCCATCTATAAACCTTCTTCCATACTGATTGGAAACTTAGAATTCATATCCAATCCTATCCTAGATGAGACCACCTTTTGGAAATAGCTTGGGCTCCCTTATATAACCAAATATGAGCCTTCTTTATTAGAATAACCTACCCTTTCCACTATAAAATCCACTATCATCACAACCCAATCATTAAACACCTCTACACATCAAACTATAGTAGCACCATCAGAACCAAACTCATCCAAAGTCACCAAATCACCTTCTACCATTATAACCAAACCCACCAAGAACCTTGGCATATTTCCTACTCATAACATTACTCACCCATCAGTAAAGTTATATTTAAGCCCACTAAACCTATCAAACAAAGATATATAGGGGATTTGGTCCATAAAGGTTTATTTAAGGGATTAAAACCCTCTTGTCATCCTCTAATTTTCTCCCACAGGAAATTCGTTGATGATACTATCTTCATGGGAAAAGCTGAAGTCAAGGAAGCAAGAAATTTGAAGCAAGCTATAAATTTATATTCATCCGCTTCTGGTCATTTGATTAATTGGAATAAAAGTGCAATGTTCTTCACCAATACCCCAATTTAGAGACAAAATAAAATTGCAAAAATCCTTGGATGCTCTATAGGTTCTTTCCCCTCATCTTACCTGGGTCTTCCTTTTGGGATGAAAGTCCCTAAAGCCTTTTGGGAGGATCTTATTAACAAATTCAGTAAGAAACTTGCGGGATGGAAAGGAAATTTTTTAAGTCAGGCAGGAAAGTTAACCCTCCTTAAATCAAGTCTTCAAAGTATACCTACTTATGCTTTAAGTCTTTTCAAAATTCCTACCAAATTTGTAGAAGCTATTGAAAAAATCCAAAGAAACTTTCTATGGACTGGTACTGAGGAAAAAAGGAGGATGCCTTTAATTGCTTGGGATAACATTTACAAACCTTTTAGGGAAGGGGGACTGGGAATATGGAAAATTAGAAGTATGAATACAGCTCTCTTAGCAAAACTAGGATGGAGGGTTTACCATGAAAACAAAGAATGGAGTAACATATGGAAGCATAAGTATTTATTCAATGCAAAATCCCTTTCTGATTTCTTTTCTTACCCTGACGTTATCCAACCTTCTTCCATATGGGGGGTAGTTCAGGGAACTAAACAAATTCTAGAAGAAGGATGCTCATGGAAAGTTGGCAATGGAATAAAGGTGAAATTTTGGGAGGATGCTTGGTTAAAAGAACACCCTTTGATAGAAGAACTCTAAGATAAAGAGGTAATTGATCGATGTAAGCAAAGATATGGAATAATGGTAAATCAATACTTGCAAAACAATTCCTGGGTAAATTTAATTGATCTTGATCAAGATTTAAATAATATACAATTATCCCTCAATGATATCTCTTTCTATCCTAATCTAGAGGATAAGATTATTTGGCATGATGATCCTAGTGGACAATTTAAAGTATCTACCATTTTTACTTCTAAGGGAAATGGTAATCAACTTTTGTGGTCACATGCCTGGATTAAGGGGCTTATCCCCAAAATAAAAATCTTCTACTGGACTTTGCTTCAAAATAAAATCTTGACTCTCGACAACTTGCAGAAAAGAGGAATATATGTGGTGAACAGGTGTATTCTATGTAAAAAGGGCTTTGAAGATAGAGATCATTTATTTGTGAACTATTCTTATACGCACAAAGTTTGGAATGAGATCCTCAATCTTTGGGGTATTGTATGGGTTCATCAAAAAAGTGTGGAACTATCTTTTAAAAGTTGGTACTGTCCCTCTAAGAATCCTGATGTTCTTTTTTTCTGGAAATTAACTCTTCCCCATATTTGGTGGGGTATATGGAAATAAAGAAACAATAGAATTTTTAGAAGTAAAGAACTTCCAGGATGGGTGTTGGGTCAGAATATTATTAGAGCAATAAAGGATAATTTCTCATCACAAAGGGATCCTAATCCAACCTTTCAAATTGATAATCCCTTAAGATCAGAAAGGCCTAATGTGAAAACTGAAAATCTAAGATTAGGTGTTAAATGGAATGTCCCCCCTTGTGGATGGATCAAAGGAAACTTTGATGGAGCTGCTAAAGGGAACCCGGGAAAAGCAGGATGCGGAAGAGTCTTGAGGGATCATGTGGGAAACGTAATTGATGCTATTGCTATTCCTATCAGTAAGTCGAATTGTCATATTGTTGAAGCTTCTGCAGCCCTTCAAACCATTAAATTAGCTATTGAATCAAGATATTCTAAATTATGGCTAGAAGGAGACTCCATGAATATCATTAATATCTTAAATAACAAAAATTTAGTTTCATGGTCTATAGAGGCAATGGTGTTGGAAATGAAAGCCTTAATTCAAAAATTTGAGAAAGTAACCATAACCCATACTTACCGTGAGGCTAATGGGGTTGTTGATTGGATAGCAAATCATGCAGTTTGAACAAGACACAAGGTGAGTTGGCAGGATACATTAAATAAGAATGTGGATCTTAGAGCGCTCATTAATTATGATGCAATTCATTCAAAGGAGGGAAAGATCTGCTTGGAATAGAAATTCAATGATTTGGCAGAGTGGCCTCACAGAGGAAGTATTACATTCATTGAACAGAAACAATCTAGAGAACGTGAAGTGGGTTTTATATGTGCCAAAAAATAGGCGAGTTTCATTACAAGTTGATAATAGTTGGTCTCATTGCTTAGTAATCAGTGTTTGAGTGTTACTAGATAATTGTATGGCTTGCAAAATGAAAGGAGAACCAAGGAAGCAAGAACCTAAAAGTTGTGAAGATTGGAAATAAAAATAAGATGTCTAGAAAATCCTTTAGAGAGGGAAGGTTGTGAGCTACTTGGAACGGTTACATGGTTCAAAACCTCATATAACAATGGGTTTTTTCAAAAATTGGGTTGACGACAGGGTAACCCTCCATGGCATCATGGTGAAGCTCACCAAGGAATTCATAGCGGAGGTCACAGGGCTTCCAATGGAGGGAATAAAATTCTCAAAGCAGACCAGCATATCTAATGAGGCATTTAGCAAATTCCCAAAGAAGGATGCTGAGGAGCAGCAGTTGGAAAAGAGTGGGGATTTTTTTGACCTGGAGCAGATTAAAAGAATCTAGAGAGATGTCTTATGTTGCATTCGTGAGTATTTCATACTTGACGGAAGAAGCAAAAGAGTCCATAAATTTCATTTTGTCTTTCTTAATCATTTTAGGCATAAAGTTAGAATCTCTTTTCCTTTCTATTTGTGCTTCTCGCTGCTCCAAAGTCTGTTCACTCATAGAAAAAAGGAGTCTCGTCCTATAGTGCATGAGGGATTAATCTTAATAATTGAAGGTTTTTGCAAAAATAAGGCCATTGTCCTAAATCCTTATTCAGATAAAAATAAGGACTCATAGAGTAAGAAGAATGAAATAGTAAAGGGGAAAGAAAAAGCTAAACCCAAATCCTTCAGCTTCAAAAAATAGGTTGTTGATGAGGAAATAGAGTGGGAAAGCACTGATAGTCTGAGGAGGAGAGTATAGAGGAAGAGGAAGGAACAGAAAGCGAGGAATCTAGTTCCAGCAAGGAAGAAGAAGATAAAGGTAAGAATGAGAAAGAAGGGGTCACTATAGAGGAAAAAACTGAGAATAATAACTATGATCTTGAGGAGAATCATCAAGTGCTAGGGGAAACTAAAAAAGATATGGATGTTCTATTTGAGGATCCTGCGTCAAAAATAGAGAAGGAACATCTAGTTCAGGATGCCTATCATGCAATGGAAACTAGAGATCAAGTAAAGGATGATCTAATCCATAATGAAAGCCCTGTTGAAACTAAGGAATAGAAATGATTGGAAAGGGAGGATTATACAGAAAAGGATGAAGACAATCCAAAAGAGAACACAGAAGATTTAAGTGAAATAGGGCAGAATGACAGGAGGCACCCCTTTATGAGCTCGGCCAAATGCAAAGCAGATGTTATCCTTCAAGTTTACTCATGGATGTATAAGGAGATAATGGGCCTCAAAAATAAAATGGAAATATTAGAACATAATCAGGAAGTAGATCAGAATAAAATCAATAACCTAGAAAAGTAGATGAGGGATATTCCTATCAAACTTAAAGACTATGAGAACAATCTTAGGGAGCTCATTAAGGAAATCAGAATGATGATGGATGAGGTAACCTCTAGCATATGTGTAGCTATTGTAAACATTGGAAAATGATCAAATGAGGAAATTAAATCCTTGGAGGGGCCTAGCAAGAGAACCAGACAGAGCTCAAGGAAGAAAGCAATGCAAGAGGTTGCTACGTCAGTGGCTATATCTATACAGGATACTGCTATGATTGTTAAGGAAGTGGTGAAGATGATTTTGGGATTAGAAGAATAGGTTCTTTGAGTTCTTACTGTCCTGGTCCTTTTAGTTGGATGTAATAACTGGTTCCATTTTTTGGTTTTTTGTTTTCTTATCACACTGGAGTTTCCAGGTCTCTGTAAAACCTGGGGTCTGTCTTTTGATATTCTTGAATTGTGCTTTCAGGTCCCTGTAAAACCTATTTTTGATACTACTTAGAAGTAGGTTAAAGGTTTCACTTGTGGACGTTATTGTTATATCTTTCATCCTTTGTTTCAGGGTTTTGGGGTCCCTTCAAAATCTATTTTTACCTTAATCTAAAACAAACTCCAAACTAAGTCAAAAAAGAAGGTAAAACCATCTAGAATCCCAAAAACCAAAACTCTACCTCCCCTCTCCACTTTTCCCTCTATTTTGGGACCTCATCCCTCTACCTTAGTTGGGAAACCAACCATCCCAATCAAAACCCAACCATCACTTTTGGTTATGCCATCACTCCTACTTTCATCCACACCCATTTTCACTAAACAACCCATAACCAAACCTCTTATCTCTCAATCATCTATAAATAAATAGCTAAACCTCTCAAACATATACCTAAAACCTTCTAACCCCAAGCTATTAACCTCTCTACCAAAACCAAAACCATCAACCAAGAACACTCATTTACCCAAAACCTCTACCACCAAGCCTACTTATAAAAACTTTCCTGGCCCAACTACCAAAACCAAGACCTCCACACCTTTGCCACCTTTACTCGAGTCTTACTCTACCATCCTATATAAGTTATTACAAGCATCTTGCTTAACCTTTCCACCTATCAGACCATTTGACCAACACATCCCTAAATTGTCTTGGTATAATGAAAAATTAGTGTGCTCATATCATAAGACACCTAGGCATGATATGAAGAACTATAAATCTCTCCAAGTATTATCTCATTAATTGTATAATGAGGATGAATTATTTTCAAATTAACCTCCCATGAGCCCATCATTGATCCAAGAACCAAGATCCATCAACCAAAATTTACCTACTCCTCCACTCTCACCTCAAAGTGAAGAAGAACCAAAGCAATCATCTAGCCTGACTCCTCCCCAAATACATATCTTCCATGTGGTCACATGATCCCAAGCTCAATCAAAGGATAAAGTAGAGTAAAAATTGTCCATTCCATGTACATATCCCTCTTCCACCACTCAATCACCTAGCCAACACAAAACACCTTTACCTTCAACCAAACCCAAAGTGTCCATCTTGGGACCTTCTTAATCCAACCTATCTAAATCAATCCAATAAGTAATTTTGAAATATATTCACCAAACATCGGTGAAGATGAGTTTGTATGAACTAATCAATACCTCACCCTATCACTTCCAAGTGATGATAGAGGATTTTTAATCCATAGAGGTCCAACCAGAAGACCCACAACCTCTATCAACCTTTGTCATAGCTCTTCAACTTTCCAACCTTGTTATCTTCAAGGATTTGGAAATACCCTCTATCCATCTAGATGACCTAGATCCTCCCCTTTTCATTATTGCATACATCAACCAAACCCACATCAATAGGGTTATGATTGATGAAGGAGATAGCATAAAAATTATGTCCACCCATGCATACAACCAACTCAAATTACTCAAGAACATCATGTCAAAAACCTTAGTAGTACTCTGATCATTAAATGATACCATGGCCATAAATTTAGGAACTATTGTCCTTCACATTCATCTAGGACCCTACAAGCTTCTTGAGCTCTTTTATGTAGTAGAAGGAGATTTCTAGTACAACATTTTATTGGGATTCCCTTAGATTCATTCCATGGGTTGTGTGTCATCTACCCTACACCGTTGTATCAAATATGAACATAAATTTCAATTCATTACCATACACACTGACTCGAGTCCTTTTACATCATGAAACATGACGTACTAACCCAAGGATGTTCTCTTTCCTTCACCCAATAAGCCCTCAATAATAAAAGATGAATCCCCATCCTCTTCTACCAGTAAGTTCTCCACCATTTCATTTGTTCCTTCCACCCAAATCCCTACAATGGGCCCTTTAGATTCAACCTTTCAACATCTTTCTTTGGGGGAGTATCACCTTTTGACACTAGACACTTTTCCTGCTCCTCAAGAGTATGGGAATATCAACCAAAAACTCGGTTATGACCTCAATATTAGAACCATTATTTCTTTTGGTCCCTCCACTTATCAAACCAAATTCATCTAGGGGGGACTTGATAATCCCCTTAATACTTCCACCACCTTTTTTTCACCTTGATCATTCACCTCTAGTTTCTCCTATCTAGATAAACCAAAGTTTGCCTAGACATACCTTTATAGGTGTGCTTAGAAGGGATTTGGTCTAGGTCAGTATGAACATGGGCTACATAATTTACTTCCAATAAAAACCCAAAAACTTCATGAAAAACATGGAATTGGTTTCATTCCACCTAAATAACAAACCAACCCACCTCCCATTACCATCATTGATGAGTAAATCCCATCCTTGCCATCTACTCCACCATCGATAGTTGAGTATTTAGACATCATCCCCCCTAAATTTTTTTTCCATCAACATGATTAGTCTTAGACCCTTCAATTATCAAAAGAATGGGGAAACCATAACCATTCCTCTGACCCACCTTTAGATGATAGGAGATGACTCTCCTACCATTAATATCATTCAGTGTTAAGATGATGATTCCATTCTTGCCTATCTAGGTGTAGAAGATCCCTCTATCCATAAATCTCTTCCTCTTGAGAATTCAACCATGTTGAATGAATCCACCATGGATATCAACTTGGGCACTTTGAATAACCAACACATTATAAAAATTTACCAATCACTAAATTTTGAGGAACTTCACGACTTCCTCTCCTTGCAAGATAGTAACATAGAATTTGCTTGGTCTTGCAGTGACATGTTAGGAATCGATCCCTCTATCGCTACCCATAACATAGTCACCAACCATGATGCCAAACCCATTAGGCAAAAACTTTGATGAATACACCCTCATATAACCCTTCTCGTCAAAGAAGAGCTTCAATGTCTCCTATTCATGAATTTCATTCAACCCATTGACTATCCCCAATGGATATTGAATATCATACCTATCACCAAATCCATAGGGGCACTTTGAATTTGTGTGGACTTTCATGACCTTAACCTTTCTTTCCCAAAGGATGACTTTCCTTTTCCAAGCATTGACCAGCTTATTGATCTTATAGCTAATCATGAGATGTTATCTCTTATGGATGAATTTTTAGGTTATAATAAGATCTCAATTAACCTTGAATATCAACATAAAACCACCTTTATCATCCCATGGGGAACTTTCTGCTATAAGGTCATTCTTTTTAGACTAAATAATGTTGGTGCAACTTACCAATGTGTCATGACCTATATCTTCCATAACCTTATTCATAAAATTGTCAAAGACTATGTTGATGACCTTCTTGGGAAATCCAAATGTCGTAAAGATCATTTGGTCATTCTTAAGATTATATTTGAATGACTCATCCATTACCATGTTTGCCTTAATCCTAAGAAGTGTACCTTTAGGGTCTTATTAGGAAAGTTCCTTGGCTTTATCATCTCCCTTCGAGGAATTGAATTTGATCCCACCAAAATAAAATTAATCCTTGACATGCCTCCCCCTACCCACCTCAAGCAACTCCATAGCTTGTAGGGGAAGCTCCAATCCATTCATTGCTTTCTCTTTCAGCTCTTAGATTGATGCCAACCCTTCCATCACCTTCTGAAGAAGGATGTATCTTTTAAATGGAATAATGACTATCATAAGGCCTTTGATTCATTTAAAGATTACATTCTATCTCCACCTATCCTCATTCGTCCCAAGGAATATCAACCTTTTTACCTTTATATTTATGTCATTGACCACTCCTTAAGGGTAATGCTAGTTCATCGGTATGAGAAGCATAAAGAGCAAGTCTTCTACTACATTAGTCATATGTTTGTAGAGTAAAAGACTCAATATACCCATACTGAGAAACTTTTCCTCACCTTGGTCTTTATGGACACCAAACTCTACCATTACCTTCTCAACCACAAGACCTACATCATAACTAATATCGATCCACTCAAGTATATGCACTCCAAGCCATACCAAAATCAGCATATGTCTAAGTGGCTCATGATTTTAGCTAAGTTTGATCTAAATTTTCTTCATTAGAAGTCAATTAAAGGATAATTCATTGTTGACAAATTGGTTGAAGCACTATTATCAAACATTCAACCTCTTCCTCTTGAGTTTCCAAATGAATCCATCACGACCCTCTCTCAAATAGACTTCACCTCTGAAGTGACCATGTTCTTCAATGGATCAAATTGTAAACATGGTGGGGGAGTCAAAATCATCCTTATTCCCCTTCATGATGAACCTCTTCCTTTATCCTTCAAATCATATTTTTAATGTACCAACAATATGGCTAAATATGAAGCCCTAGTGATAGGCCTCCAAACTGTGTTAGCCTTGGGATTCAAAATGATCAACATTTTTGGTGACTCTCAACTCATGGTTAATCAAATCAATGGTTCTTATCAATGCAAGAATGATTTTTTTCAATATTACAAACAACTAGTTTATGTACTCTTGGCATCCTTTCAACACTACCAAATCCAAGCCACTCCATGATCTATGAACAAGTTTGTTGATACGATGGCTTCCCTCGCTTCCCAAATTCCATTTACACCCTCTGACTCTAAGTTATATGTCATTATACATCAAATTACCTATCCTTCTTATGTCAAATTAGACTCTCGTACCATCTTCACTATGGAAGAGACCCAACCCAACCTTTGGTATCATCAAACCTTTGACTACCTCAACCTTGCCATCATTCCTTTTAGTCTTTCCAGAAATGCTTGACAGGCATTTATTCAAAGCACCTCCTATTATACCATACTAAGAGGAATCCTTTATAAACATGGCTTTTATGGTCTCCTCTTTCATTTCCTATGTAGTCACGAAGCCTCTCATGTTATCAAGAAAATGCATGATGGGATATATGGGGGACACTTTAGTGGCCTAGCCATTGCTAAATGCATCTTTTACCTTGGATATTATTGGCCCACCCTTAACCAAGATTGTTGTGATAATGTGAAAAAGTGTGTCAAATGTCAATAACATGCCAATTTACATCATGCACCTAGCCATAGTCTTCAAGTATCCAAATATTTCTATCCCTTCTAATAATGGGGTCTGGATCTCATTAAAGAAATTAACCCCCATTCTTCACAGTGACATCATTATATCATCAACATAACAGATTATTTCACCAAATGGGTAGAGTTTATTCCTCTCATCTCAACTAAATCTGAAAATATTGTCAACTTTATCAACCATCACATTATCTATAATTTTGTTGTTCCTCACAAATTATCACTAATGATGGTAAATCTTTCAAAAATAAACAAGTCCAAGGTCTTTGTGATGCATTCAATATCAAGTTAAGTTTCTCAATGCCCTATCATCCACAAGTAAATAGATAGAAAAATCCTCTAACAAAACTCTTAATAACATGCTAACTAAAATATTTAATGCATTTGGTCAAAATTGGCATTTACACATCCCCTTCACCTTATGGGCATGTCATACTAACATTTGAACCCCTACGAGTGCTACCATTTTCTCTCTAGTTTTTAGAGTAGAGGTTGTATTGCCTCTCAAAGTCCAAATTTCATCTCTTTGCATAGCCTTACAAGATGTCATCTTTGAGATTGATTATCATCAAGAATGTTTAGCTCAACTTGAGCTACTTGATGAGTGTCATTTAGCCACACTTACCCACCTTCATGTCTATCAAGAGCAAATCAAATGTGCTTAGAACAAACATCTTAAAGTGTGAAAATTAAACATCAGAGATCTCATCTTAAAGGAAAATCAACACATCACCAATATGGAGAAAAGTAAGTGAGGAAAATTTGCTTTCAACTGATTGGGACCTTATATCATAATGCATAAGTATGGATTAGGAGCTTACCAGTTATCCTCTCTTGAAGGGAACCTAGAACCTAGACCCCTCAATGCTTTGTATTTGTGTCCTTTCTTTTGTTAAAAATAGGATTAAACTCACATTTTTGTCTAACTTAAGCTCATCCCTTGTTTTCAAACTATATTCATCTCCTTATTTTAGGAAAAACTGATTAAAACTAAGTCATGTGATCCTTTGTCATAATCATAGCCTAATATTAAACAATGGATACCACATCTCTACCCATGGCATGATTCTCATGGTACTTTTTACCCTTTTTATAGATGGATTCCCATGGTTGTTGTCACTTAAACCTCTTTAACACCTCATCAACCTTCTTGTGCTTTAGTTTTATCTTCATAAAAAATGAACCTTTGAGCCTATATAAGTAAGTCCATGACATCAATAGTAAACATCCAATGAAAAATAAAAATAACTCATATGGGCTACTCTCTAGCATTTATAGACTACTCCATCGAAGGATAGTTACCACAAATATATCAAAATTGCTCAAAATAAGGTAGACTACTCCTTTAAAGGACATCTATCAATAGCCATAAACAAAGCACACAAACTTAGACCACTCCCTTGAAGGATGGCTAAGTAAAGCATTTGTAAAAAGCGTAACAATTTTTTGGAAGCTTCCCACATCGATCAACTTCCCTAACCCCTCCACAACAAAAATAAAAGATCAAAAGACTCATTATCAAAAATTTAAAATATAAATATACTTTGGAATCCACAATCATCTTTCATAAGTAGACTTCCTGCATCGATCAGTCTACACATTATATGGCATGTACTTATTTATACTGGCTCTTTGGTGACCTATAAAAGAGGCAAGCTAGTCTCTCAAAAAGGTTCCATTTTCATCTCCCTCTCATTTATACACTCTATAAGCAAGAGATCTTATACTTACTTGATGCTATGTAATCAATACACCTTTTTAACCAACTAATGAATGCTCTTGTGAAGCATTCAAAAGGTTTATGTTCTTTAAGCTGATCCAACTTCAATTTTTTTTCATCTTTGCCAAAGAAGAAGCATCAAGCCTTCTTCTTATTCTCTTATACTTGTTGATATTATCATTAAGACATTTGTATTTTGATTATTTTATATCTATTTTCTCACATTTACCGTCATTATTCAACCTAATCTGTGTGTTTTGACACCTTCATCAAAATAAATGCATTTGACCATGTGTTTTTACTTATTGGTTTAACTATTTTTAACCATATGAACATTATAATCAATTAAACATCTCCCACATCACACATCATTTAATGGTCAATCATATATACTAATCCATCTATCACATCTATGATAACCTGATCATACATCAAAAATAAATGAGTCATTTACACATTTTATCCATCCAATATCTAAATATAAACGAGGAAGCATATACTCATTAAAATTAAGCAAGAACATAATCATCACTATCATCATAGTCATCCATAAATCATAACAATAATCACATCATAACCATTTCCATCCACACATAACTAGTAGCCATAACCATAATCATATCAATATCATAAACATGATCATCTTAGACATAAATTAAATATCATCAATAACAAACATCATCATCATATAACTATATCATAAACATCATCATCATCATCCTACCATTTCTCACATCCATATAACTATGATCCATAAAATAGAACCATAACAATAATCACAAAACATCATAAGAATCATCATATCATAAAAAACATCCAATAGATATCCAACCATCACATCACACAACTATCTAGGTAAGTCCATGTTAACCATCACGTCATAATCACATAAAAAACATCAATCCATAATCATCATGAACATAAATTAAAGATCCATACCATCACATGCCTATCTAGATGAGTCCACATAAACCATCATGAACATAATCATATCAAATCATAAATAAGCAACATAAACATCATAACCATGAGAAATAAATCATAAACCATGATCGTATCTATATATATCAAAATCTTGATCATATATACAATAATGTGCATATCTCTCAAAATATGTATACATCTTTTTACATCAACTCATATGATGGTATCAAAATCATATCAAACATCAAAATGTCATGTCTCATAAAAAATATAATCCCTTGGGACACCACTACCTCCTATATCCTACCCTCTAGTACCTACCTATCCTCTAATAGATACAACCCACTAACCTGATGTCATCATACTATCACCTCCTATAATCCCAGCCTTGTTTTCACCCCATCAGGGCTCATCTAGACAACACCTAAAGACCAAGGCCTCATAATACCATAACTCCTCCATAGTCACTACATATCTCTACATCAAGATAGTCCCTACTAGTCCCATAGTTATTGGTACTCCTCTTACCTACCAGAGAGAATCTCTTTCCTATGTCACCATGGCTAACTAAGCTCTAGCCTAATCTCTCTCTCTTGTGAGAGTGGCCACCTGACCCTATACTACTACCAAGGATTCATATGCTACTGTTAGAGATGTCTAAACTATGGATAGAGTTGTGTGTGCCTAGTCCCTCTTAGTTATCACTACCTATATATCTAAGGTAACCCCCTATATCTAAACCTACTAACCATCTCCCCCTACATTAGCATTCATGTCCTATCAACCACCATCATCACCTTCAAAGTTAACCATAGTATAGTGTGCCTAGTACCATATAAGATAGCCATCTGTAACACCTACATCATCCATATCTATCCTCATAAGCAAATCCTCATGGTCAATGAAATCATGCACTAGTTATGGAGCAAGCATTGGAAACTCTACATCTTCCCTCCTATACCTTGAGAATGCCCTGGGTACATCCTGTACAAGGTCAAACTACCTTTATACCCTATCAAATATAATTATCTCTATCTCATGATCTTATCTACCATAGATCCATCTATAGCTCTGAAGAGATAGGGTATGTCTCCTACAGTGTACCTATCTATAAAACTTGATATATGATCTCTAAATCACATCTCCCACAACCAAAGCATCTAATCAATCCTTGTACCAATCTATTGCATATGCCCCTCCTCTAAGCCTTGAAAGAGAATAATCACCTCTACACCTTATATATCCAACTTTGAAATCCATCTGCATGAAACCCTCCCATGACAATTCCATAGGTCTTAGTATTTAGATGTGCTCATAGGCCTAGCAATGGAGAATAAAACTGACACTAATATCATATCTCTTATGGGTGTGAAACCCTCATCACTTTTGATAAATCTGAACTAATAATACACATGCCCATGTGAACACTATGTGACCCAACCACATATCCATAAGGACCCCTAATAATAAAGGAATCTCTCACTACTTGAATTTCATAAAGCTTAATAGGTAAATATTATCATCATCATAGTAAATAGCCACTTCACATCCATGTCCTTTTGGTATAGTGGTGTGTAGTAAAAGCCTTTAGAGTGTCACCTCAAATAATCAAGGTCTTTTTTGTATAATATCTCTATCTACCCATCTTACTCATCACTCTCAATGTTTTAGATTAGCTCACCCTGTATGGGTAGCCATATGATCATGTGGATGTCTTCAAGCAAGATGATCATTTTACCTATCAGAAGCAAGAAGGTGTTAGTGACAGGGTCCCATCTCTTGATGACTTCCACTAATATCATTGTATCTCAAGGTACATGATGGTAGTGCCTCATGCCTTCAAGGCCCACATCCTCTATATGATCTTAGTCTATATCCATCATGCCTCACTAAATCTCATCCTGTATCTAGGGTACTCTATCCCTCATCTATATCCTCTATTGTGCCTACAAGGTTCAATAGCAAAAACCTTAGTTCACTAACATATTTTTCTTATGAATTCTACCACTTCCATCTACCTCTTATTATAATATATCCAACTCATAATATTTGCCTAATATGACCTATACCTATTACTTTAACCCATCATTCAACCTTCTTAGCCTATATGCAGACCTCCATTAAACTCCAACCCTAACCCCTTGACCTTACCCTAGCCCCTTGACCTCAACTATGACCCATTAACTATTGCCTATCAACCATCAACTCTTAAAACTTTTAACTCATCTATCAACCATCAAACATTGACTATTCCTATAGCTAATCATTGATAGTTAGGTGACCAGCCACCAACAATCACCACAAAATGACCTATCAATGGTCAGGTATTGATTGTTAATGATCGATAATAACTATTGATAGTCAATAATGATCATCAATGGTTGGTAACAATCATTAATGATCACTGTGTAATGACCACCAATGATCAAACAAAACCCTACCCCCTAAAATTACCTACCAAAAACCATAAATAACTAAAATAAACTTGCTTACTCTTTACTTTACCCTCCCCTATCTACCTTATCCTTTTAAATCTGACTTTAAACTACCAAATTCAATTCTAAAACCAAAAACACTATTAACAAACCTATCCCTAGGTCAACACTTACCCATAAAATAAATAACCAAAAAATTCAATTATGCATTTATTTACAAATTTGAAACTACTCTACAAATTCATTAACAGTACACACCTCATTCTTCAACTACCATCGAGGAGGAACTCTGGGGACCACCACTTAACCTCATGCTCTCCCTCATCCCCTCTACATCTTTGATCACTAAATCAACCCCAAATCAATCCACTCAATCTGACACACTCACTCACTAGAAAATAGTCATCACTTCTTTTGCTCAAAACACCGAAGAGTGTAATCATTGAGGATCAAAGTTCACAATGTGAGAATAAAATACACAATGGCCCTTTTTATCTTTGCCCTTTTAGGGCTGATGTATGACCATCAACAGTCAGGGTGACTACCAAAAGTTGACCTTGACCATTGATAGCTAACTAATTTGATGATTTATAATCCCACCCACCACTTGCCAAGATAACTTTCATCACCACAACCAATACAAGTGCCAACCATTGGAGACTATCTTCTCTACCAACTATATAACCAACCATATTACCTTACCTATGGTCATTTTGGCCTAATTATCACATGTTTTATGATGACCTTTCCTTAGTCCTTTTGATTGTACCAACTAACTTGCTAAGTTGAACATTTTGAACTTATGTTACCTTGTACATAACTAACCAATTGTGTCTTCTCAAGATCACTTCCTACCTTGGATACCTATAAAAATACTAAACTTATCAAGGAGACTTGAATTTACAAGTTTAACCCAACCACCATGCCCAAATATGATCATATGGTCCACTTATCACTTGTCCTTCTATTTTTGACCTTATTTTTACCAACCATGGTAACCTAGTTAATGTGTGATCTTGGTTATCGCACTTAGTCTCACTTTATGCACATGTTTTCACTTCAATGCCCAACCTATCACCAACTTACCCACTCATCAAACTCACACTTAAATCTATTTCACCTCATCAAATCTTGATTTGATGGGGAGAACCTCCTCCCATGCTCGAGGCAACCTAACCTTTGACCCATAATCTATTTTTATTTTACAACTTGTTGATATAAATTGCATAACAAAAAAGGGTAAAATATAAACACTAAAAAACCACACATAATAGTTCTAGATGTTGAAATAACCCCTAAACCACCTTGGGATCCCCTAGGGATTATCCCACAACCTGTCAACCCTAAACCTAACTCACCCTAGCTAACCTTTGACCAACTTAACCTATAACCCATCGACCATTGATAGTCACCCTAACTGTCGATGGTCAGGCTCAACCATCGACAGTCAAGTTTTAACCACCTAAACAATTAAACTCCCACTTCAACTCCAACTTGTTTTTTTATATTTAACTTGCCTAATCCATGTGTGAGACAATGCATGTTAAATAATAAAATTAGACAACCCCTTGACACCTTGTTGAACTTATTGTTTCACCTCTCCCTTCCTTCTATAAAAAGAGAGGAGGAAGAGGTGAAAAGGAAGGAATTTGCATCTAGAATCAGAGTAATCAAGCATTAGAGATGACCAAAAATTATCAAAGCTTTTTACATCAGAGCTTCTTTTGTAGGTATTCTCCTAGTGAACCAGTAATTAGGCTAGAGACCCGAAGTGCTACAATAACTCATCGATCAATGACCAAGGATCGTTACTTTATCAAAATTTCTATAGACTCCATCAATGAGTTCTCAACCACACACCCTAACCCTTATTCATATCAATAAGCTAAACATTTATTTTTAGTAATTAGTTTACTTTGTTTTTATTTGAAAAATAACCCAGCCCAAACCCACCTTCCAAAATTTCATTCTGCAACCTTGTCAACCAATTTCTTAACCCAACCCAAAACCCACAATAACTGTTGATGGTCACCCTAACCACTGATAGTCTATTTATAACCATCGATGGTCAACCTTACCATCGACGGTCACCCTAAGCATAGATGGTCACTATGTGATAAATAAAAAACAAGTTATTTTCACCCATCAGACCTCAACCAAATTTCACTTTTTGCCTCTCTATCTAATCATAGAGAATCGCCCTATTTTTTGAACCATACTTAAATCATTTATCATTAATATCAATTTGTTTATTGATATAATTAGTTAGATTCACCTATTCATTTATCAAGCACTTCTTGTATTTAATTTTAATACCTTATGTTATTTATGTAAGTAATTTGTTTTTCATTTTCAGAACTTGATTATTTAAGAGTGTGTATTGATAGCTTGCATCTTGGATTTAGCTTACTAGGTAGTCCACCCTACTATCTAAATAATCAACCATTTATTTAGTGTTTTCTTAGCTATAGGTCATTCCTCTCAAGCCAAAGAGGAGTATCTAAAACTATTTGGATCAACATGTGTATAACATATCAAGTTTTTTTACCATACCCTTCTTGAGTTTCTTCTCTCTTTCTTCCAAAGAATATAAGTGAAATTTACTAAAACATTGAGACTTAATTAGACATGCAAACTGAGACATCTCATTAAGGTAACTTGAGGGTATTGAGACCAACTATCCCACAATCACAATCATGAGTGAATCAAAAGGCAAAAAAAAGGGATTCCATGATTTTAGAGGAATTAGGGCATGTTTTACAAGCAACAATAACATCCAAAAAAGATTGATTCATTTTTGTAGTTTTTCAAGATGAACTTAAAAATAGCCTATGATAGTCCTTCTAATGTCATTACTTTTACTATTACATCTATCCCTATTTATACACCTTTAGTCATATTTACCCCTCCCATTACTACAATCAATGTTTCTCTTGAGTAAGCCTTCTTATCTTATAAAATAAGCTAGCTAATATTGAGCAAAGCATTTCTCTTGCTAGCCCTCCCTTATATTCTTGTACCTTATTACATAACTCTTTGCCTCCTCAAATTAAATCCATCCTCTTCTAGTTAGAATTTTGGCTCCTAAGATTCCTTTTTATGAAGGTAAAGTTTATCCTAAATAACATTTGTGTGTCTTCCATGTAGATTATCTATATTATGTAGATAATGACAAATTGTTAACCAAGCTCTTTCTACAAAATCTCAAATATTATGCTCTTAGACGATTCTATGATCTTCCTCTCCAATTTATTATAGCTTTCAATCCTTTGTAAAATCATATTTTGGCACATTTTTATATCAATATTGGTGTGAAATTATCTTATGCTCGAATTTCAAAGCTCAAACAAGGTCCAAATGAGATAATTAGTGAGTATGTTTTGAGATACAAGACCATGTTAGCCAAAATGGCAAATCAAATGGTTGATGATGAGCTTAAACATATTTTTACTCAAATCTCACTCACTCCTCTTCATTATTTTATAATTTTTAATAAATTCAAATCATTTAATGAACTATGCCATATAGTTAAAGACCATGAGGTCATATTGATTACATTGAATAAATTCAAATATAGTTCCAATTCTCCTTCTACTTCCACTATCAAGTTTCAAGGCAAGCCTAATTACAAGAGCAAAACTAATGAAATAAAAAATTATGCTAAAGTCATAGTTAATTCTATATCATAACCACCACAAAATCTTCAACTACAAACTCCACCAAGGAGGAAATTCTCATGGTTACCTTCACCCTCTCATGTGCTACTACAAAAGATCCTTGAATGTCATCTTGTTACGCTTCCTCCACCATAAAAAATAGAACTATCTAGACCTCCATCTATAATTTTTTATGGAAATATATTTTGTGATTACAAAAGATGTTTTGGACATTCCATTGATATATGTATGAAGTTCAAACACAAAATTCAAGACCTCATTGATGAGAATGTTATTGACATTGTTACACCTAATGAAGAGGCTAAGCCACAAGTGAATGAGAATGCCAAGTTAAAAATGTATAAATATCCTTTCCCAATAATGAATCACAATATAACAAGAAAAATTCATATAATTTTCATTGTATACACCTAAATTCTACCATATTTAGTGTCATAATTAACTTTGCTTAATATGGACACACTAACTCAACTACCACCCGACATTTGAATTTCCCACTAAAATCATTTCCCTCCCTTTTTCAAATAATTTATTAATCCATATTACCTAATTAAATAATGCATTCATATTCTATAAAATTAATTAAAATTTAGAATTTCCACCTCATTTAGACATCTTTTAGACTTCTCTCAACCAAGTGTTGAGTCATCCAACCACTTCCTTAACTTCCTAAACCAATTGTTGAGTCATCATTAAACATATAAACTACCATAGTGATTCATTCCACTACCTTGACCCATTCATAATGAGTCATTAAACTACCAAATAACTCTCTCCCACTCTCTCTCACATGGTAATTAGTCATTATCCATTGAGATGAGGACTCAAATCCAACCATTGATAATTATCATTATCAAATAAATCTGGATTATTCACAAATATTCATCTCCCCATCTACAAGTCTATAAATAGACGTGTCATCATCCATTTTGATTATCTACATTCAAGATATCTAATTGATATTGAATTCATCCTATGCATATATTGAAAAATTAAGATCATATACCATATGTTGTTGAATTTCCCTTTGTTTTGAGAATGAATTGAGCACCCACATTTCAAAGAATAAGAGTAAATCACAAGTCAAAATGGAGAAGGTGAAGATGTAGTTTACATTCATATTTTTTATAAGTATTTATCTTTATTTCATTGTATTATCTCTATCATAGGTTTATTTTAGATTTATAATATGAAGTTTACATTAGTTTCATTTTCTAGTTTTCACATTAAATTCTAAATTTTTAGCTATCACAATTCTGGCATGCCCGATGGGACCTTTCCACAATATTATTCATCATGATTGCATTCTTTAAGATTTTTTAGTTGTTTCTAATTTATTTTAGGGTGAATTATTATTTCATCATATGTAATGGTGGTTTCATTCTGTAGAATGATAAGCTTACAGAACATTTCAGAAGTTTTGTTCTTAGTGGTTTTCTAAGTTTTCCTTGAGTGTTTCCAACTTCCTATTTGAATTTTATAAATTTATTGGTATGTTGACATATTATATTTGTCACTTTTATGTTTACGTGTTATTTTGTCTTTGTATTATGAGTTTTATTTAACATCCATTTTGTAGCTTCTGTCATGGGTTCATCTTATAGAACAATGGGTTTGGAGAACATTTTAGTGGATTCGGTGGAAATCATGGTGGATTCATTAAATTGTTTGGTGGTTTAATTTTATATCTTTTTTATTATATTTTACTAACTCTTTTTTTTTTTTTCTATTTTTTTGGTTTTAAAACTTTATAATATTTGACTTTTCTTGTTTTCTATGTTTTTTACTAGTTTTTCTTTATTTTTCTCTATATGTAGAATAGTGGTTTTGTTGTTTAAAGAAACAATTTTGTCCAACATCTCGATATTTTTGGAATATATTTTAGTGGTTTTGTTCAAAAATTTTAATGGTTTTTTTCGGTACCTTTTTATTTTTTGTGTTTTTCATTATTTTCTAATTTTTTTTACATTTCTATCATTTTCTATTTTTGTGTGACATCAATTTTATTCCAAAGAGTTAGTTTTTGTGCTTTATCTTTTATTTTGGTTGTCATTTTAGATAAATTATAGGTCCTTTAATTTACCTAACTCTTTTTAGATAAACTACTAATAGTTTTTATGCAGGATCACTTTCCAAATAATTAAAAAGTTAAACTAGAAAGCATTTCTAAATTTCACTTGTTTATTGCTAACCTACTTATTTAATGTTTTGATATTAAAAGTAGTAACTAAATAACATATACATTTATTATAAGGTTTGATTTTTTATATCACAAAGGCTTACGTATTTTATTTCCTTGGCATCACATTGGTGATGACATTTAGAAATCAAAATTACCTTTCATGATTTTGTGTTTCCTAGATTTTATTTGTGTATGCTCTTTCCTTGGCATCACATTGGTGAAAATACTTTTTAAAAAAAAATAAGTGTTATTATCTTTATTTTTATTTTTCTAGGACTTGATTGACCATGCATTTCATTACCATATAGTAGGCCAAACCCCATGTACCAATGAGGTATACAAATGGATGATTTGTTGTTTTAATTGCTTAGATGGTTCTATGTTTTAAGCACACTGTGACATGATAGAATTTCATTCTCCAATATCTAAGGTTTCAATATCAACCTAGAAGTTTTATTTTTTTGACGTCAACCTATAAAATCTTACAACTAGGTTGGGCACATAGGGACTAAACCCTTTTATATGTGTATGTTAAATCAACTTCTTCCAAGGTCTTGGGACTCCCATTTAGAAAAGATTGTATAAATTTTAATTCTTAAGATAGACATTTATTCATTTGAATTGTATTGCACCATGAAGTGGTTAGCTCCAGGAAGTTATTCTCAACTTACCCTCAAAATTAGGTTAAGTTGGTTATGGGTATGGTTATACCTCCATAGTTAGTGCTCTAAAACATTAGGTTGACACTTTCCAATGTATGATCCAATATATATGAGAGCCTACAAGTCATTCAAGTCCATTTTGTCTAGATTTTACTCTTTTATGTGACTTGCTTGTTTCTTTTTAATTAAAGTAGACATTGATTGTTCTTTTTGTTTCTTTTTACCTCCTTATGAAGACCACCTACTTGATTTTTTTATTTAAAACTAAGTTTAATTCTTTAAAAACCAAAATCCTAAATTAATAAATTAAGTTCAAAATCTAAAGAAACTCAAAACTTGTTTCCAAACATTTATACTATCGAGTTTTTTATAAGTTTTATAAATTTTTATTTAAACCTTCAAATTGATGTCCCCCATCATAAGACAAATGGCCTTGTCAAATAATATTGTATTCAGAGAAGAACCTTTTAGAAATGACCCCTTCTAATTTAGAAATCAAAAGCATCATATTGATATCAATGACAATGTTGATTATGGGGGACCCTATCAAGATGAACATACCCATGAGGTAACTTTGAATAAAACCCCACCTTCCCAATTCATGAAATACCTATAATAATGTGATCTTTTTGCAAAATTTGGGTATAGGATCCAAATTTCCATCTAATTTTGAAGCCAAATATTTACATCACTTACTTTCTAGGAAATAAGCCACACCTCTCATCCAAGAGTGAGGAGCATCTAGTGATTAATTATGGAATAACAAAGCCATTATAGGTTCCACCAACACCAATTCTCAAAATTTCTCATGAACTTACATGGATAAAGTTAAATCAATTATAGAATAAACATCTAAACAAATCCATGCCTTTTAAGTTAAAGAGTGTGTCAAAATGTTAGAAAATGAAATAGATGAACTTAAAGCTAAAATGTCAAGTAATCCTCTAATTAATCAACCAACCAATCCAAATACTAATTTGAATGCATATTTTGAATCTAAATCAATCAACCAATAGAAATTAAAATCCAAATTTTAATGTGTATTCAAATTTAAATCAAACCCCTAATCTAAATTTGAATGAAAATTTGAATCTAATTAACAATTCAAATACAAATCAAAATTCAAATGTCCATTTGAATTCAAACATCAAAAATACAAATCCAAATTTGAATGTCCATTTAAATTCAAACATCAAAAATAAAAATAAAAATTAGAATTCAAATGTCCATTTGAATTAAAACATCAACAATCTAAATCAAAATCAAAATTCTAATCCAAGTAATCAAAATTACAATCAACATTCAAATTTCACTTTGAATAAACCCCAATCCATTTTCCAATTTAAATAAATTTACAAGTCAATCTTCCAATCCACTTTTGAATCCACATCTAAACCAACTTTCACCACTCAAGGATACAACATTTATCCAAGATTGGCAAACATGAAAGACAATATCCAAGGATTACAATATGATAGCTATTCCAAAAGCAAATAGTTTAAGTTTGAAGAAAATTTTACATGCCCTTTTGAGATTACTATGATGATGGTACCCTTTCCTTCAAATTTTGAACCCCCAAAGTTTGATAAGTACAAAGGAAAAAGAGATATTATAAAACATCTTAAGGAGTTTGATATGGCATGTTTGGAAATTGCTTATAAAAATGATTATTTATTAATACTCATTCAACATAATGTATGGGGTCAAGCCCTGGAGTGGTTTTTACACTTACCTAAAGGATCAATCACAACCTTTGAGGACCTTTCAAAAAAAATTATGTGACACTTTTCATATAATGCTAAACATGAATTGACCATGTTAGGTCTATACAACACTAAGAAACATAATGGAGATACTTTTGCCTCCTTATTAAAAATATAGCATGCCTTAGCAAGTTGTTTCCCACGGTCACCTCCTAAAAAACAATGTATAGTTATCTTTGCAAACAATATCAATTCCAAATTGGACTATAAATTATAACTCCATTGTGCTACATCATTTGATGAAATCATATAAAAAGGAGTTCAAATTAAAAGAGCATAAGTCTCCAAGGGTACCATCAAAATATTTGAACAAGACAATTTTTATTCAATCCAAAATGAAAAACCTAAGTTCTATGTAAAAAAAAAACATGCTAGGATATGATGTAAATAATGTTGAACACATTCAAAGCACACAATTATAGTCATATAAAATGTCACTTGAGTGCAATGAGTGTCACTTAAGACCACCCATCCATAACTTATCCCTAGACCTATATTAGGGTCCCTTTTAGCCCTTATCTAACTTTCATGTGGGCCTTACACATCCCTAGACATCCCAAAATTAGTCCCAAACCTTCTCCTAGGGATTTAGGCCCCTAATACCTCAGGTTCTACCACCTAGACACTAGAGTGGTTATTTGGACACTAGCACACCACGCTAGTGACCAAGGTACAATGTTAGTGTCTCTTGCCTAATTTTAACCCCAACAGATAATTTTCAAATCCTAAGACACCTAGGGTTAGCCTAGACATATTTCACACTCTACATAAGTACCATATTAGTATAAATACTTGACTTTTATCCCTTTATCGACTAGATTGAAATTAGATGCAAAACACATAAACAAACTCAGAATAAGTATTGCACAATCAAGGTTATTGATCCCTATTCTACCCTACTTCTACATATATTCATCTACATCCACCCTAAACTCAAAATACATAGATTTCTAGTCTCAAGTCTTGTTCAAAACACTCAAATCGATACTCATACTAACATTCACTTACACTTACACTAGCACTTAGATTGGGGTCTCTACATTAGGCTTGATCCCCTCTTAAGGTATTGGTATATAGGTAAATCTCAACATAATATGGTTTTGAGGATGTCAAGCCTACCCAACTAACATCACATTTTTACTACTTGTCCCACTCAAATGCCCTAAAAATATGAATGTCTAGGGTTTGATCCTAAATCAATCAAAAATAGTGCATAGATAATGAATCAAGGCTCATCCACATGGGTATAGGAAGATCAAACTTAGATGAAGGTGCACCCAAAAGATCACATAGTTTATGCACAAAGAATATTAGCACTAAAAGTAGGACATTATCATGGTGCACTAATATTCAAGGTATTGTGCTACTATCTAAGAGGGTTTCTAATACCTAGACTTTATGACACTTAGATTAGCTTTTGTGCCAATTTTTAGCCTCTAGATCATCTGTCTCAATTAGTTTCTAGATAATTACTTATTTGTTTCATTCATTATTATTATTTAAAATATTAGATTAGGTTAATTCTTGCACAAATTAGTTCCTACATTTATTTCATATTTCTACCATAATTTATTATACTCAAACCCTTTAATAACCTAGGATTTACATTCCATAATCCCTTAGGAGTTAAATCATTTAGTGAACTTGACTTACTTTGAACATATTGCTTAAAACCCTAGTATATCAATAGGGTTTCTCTTCTTATTTATAATATTTTCTCAACTTTCAATTTGCATCCTTTCATCATGATTATCATGATAGATGCCATTTTTTACTTTTTGGTACAAATTATTGTGGTTTGTCTTGCATGCCTATTACCCTCCATTTATATAATGATGCACATATATGTCACTCCTATAATGGTTCATGTTAGAAATCAACTTATTTCACATATTGGTCCACCTCAACTTAAGCCCCCCTTTTATGGAGAACATTATTGTATGGTCAACTTTGATTTACCTCTGGTTACTACATTATTAATCGATGGTAGAGAGCTCAAATGACTCCTTTTATTCCTCCTCCACCTAGACCTGATGATTACCTTCACTCATATCCCACCTCTACTACTTGCCTTTAGTAAATATTATATTTTATATCTCATGTCGTTACTAGATAGACTCAAGAGCCTTATCAACCTATACAAGAACAATATAATCCAATAATCCCTCCTTGCCCCCAAAATAATACCATAGGATCTAAGGATTAGCAAAGAGCATATGATATTATGGATCAGTTAATAAATACACCAGCTAAGATTTTTGTAATGTAATTAATACAAAAGGAAACTATTTTCAAAGATATTCTTTTTCAGACACTCAATCATACATCTTTACCTCGTGATATAGACCCAATTTATTTTGCATCTATCATGAACACTATCAAGGAAATTGAGGATTTTATATATTTTATAAATGAGTATTTTCCCTCATAGTTAGTTATTGATTAGAATCTTCCACTCTTCATTCAAGCACAAATCAAAACCATAACTATTAAATGAGTTATAATTTGCATTGGTGTAATACTTAACATATGCAACCTCACATTCCTACAGACTATGGGGGTTGACATAGATTCCATTCAAAACACATAAAAACATCTAAGGTTTGATGACACTCCTTGATAGACATTGGGTGCTATTACATTGGATATCATAATTGGGCTAAAAACTCTATCCGCATAGTTTTAGGTGATGACTAATCATTTACATTATAATTTATTACTTAGGAGACCTTGGATGCATGTCATGGCAGTCATATCATCTACCTTGCATAGATGTGTCAAATTTTTACATGACAGATACTTATAAACTTAACCAACTAATAATCAACCATTAAGATATTATAGATTCATAGAGCTTACCACCCCAAATACATCTTCATATGAGGAACCTCATGTGCTCATAGAGTCCCCACCTCATAATATTTTGATAGAGAAAGTGTATATATATGAGGTTGGGAAATATAGCACCACTATTCCTACACTCATTTCAAATCATCTTACAACATATTTACCTTCTCCCATAAAGGATAAAGACACTCCTATAGCACATTTATCCCAACCCATAATAGATTATGGGATTCTCATAACACAGTTACCATTACTTGTTAATTCAAAGGAAGTATACATTAGAAACTTAGATAAAGATTCCCAATCCACCACAAAGGATGATCCAACACCCATAGACATTGATGATTATTTATGTGGATTGAGATTCACACTAGTAAGCCCTGATGAGTATAGAGATGATTCTAATGCACTTATGCCTTCAATTACATAGGCATCACCATTAGTTCATAGTTGTATAGATACAGGCCAAGACACTCACTTGTAATTAGAGGAAGATTCTTTTATACATTTGATACATATGGTCACATATATGGATATTGACCTAATTATTCAAATACAAGTAGGCAGTACACAAGATAGACCACAACAGATGTTATAAATATTACTTGATAGAGGATTGATGGCATTACCCATAGTTTACCACAGATCCATTAGCAGATTATCATAGTAGGATGATAGACCATTTTATCATTTTCATAGGATTACTATTTATGATACAGATACATGATCAACACTAAAATAGAAATTGAATAAATCAAGGCTCAAGGCACCATTTAGATTACATAGCCTCCACCTCCACCGGTATAAGCACCATGATGGACTCTTTACCAACATAGACATTCAAGGAATGATCCATTAACTATTTGAATTTTTATCAAGGATAAATGCATCCCTAAATTTTTTATCAATGAGGATTTCAATCTTAATACTTACACTTTTGAATTTTTATAGCACATTAGACATCAGGAGATTGAGCTACAACATGTTATACATTACCAATAATCCTTGGGACATATCACACTATGAGTTTCATGTGGCCCTAAGGTGGTCAACACACTTCTTGTTATCATGAGCATGGGCACTCACATATAGGTTACACTTGAAAGCACATGGTTATAGGTAATGGATGCCATAGTTGACCAAATAGATAAGTGTTTGACATTCAATCATGAGAGAGACACAATTTGCATTTTACATAATGGCATATATGAGAATCATAAGTTTCACACAAATACCCTACAGTCAAATGTAGTTTACCCTAGGACCACATGGGAGGCTTCTTACATAGTAGAGTAGCATGCCATTCAAATGCATATAATCTAGACTAACACCAAGGATAAGGCTATACTTTTATTGACAACATTGTATGATGATCACAGTGATGATGATTTATTCAATTTTGGGTAGATTTAATATCCCATATTGGATGATCTCCCACCAGATCCACCATTTGACTATCCACAAACTTTGGATGTGTTCTTAGGTCTCTAGAGGCACTACTTTGCATTTGTACATACTCATATTTACTCACACATTACTAACATTCAACTTATCTTACCTTGATCCGTATATACAGTTTCATTTTCATGATTGTTTGTACATAGATTATATACTCATAAAACACAAAAATAATCTAATATGCTCAAAATACAAAAAATAATATTTTTTGCTTACAAAATGCAAAAACATAGATTATTTTCATGTCCATGTTTACATTATTTACACTTGTCAGGTACTACATATGCTAGTTATCTTAGTATAGTTGGTTTTATCATATATACATTTTTCACTTATTCTCTTTGAGTGTTTTCATACTCTTACAGGACTCAGGTCCATCACATAGATCTAGATTGACTACTATCTAACCACTAGGGGAACATACATAGCTATACAGATTCATCATTAATATATTCACCCATTGGGGGCATTTTCTACATAGATTCTGATTTACCAGGTTACATCTTTCTATACTTTATATCACATATTTAACATTGATTATATCTTGATATTGATCATCCTATATGTATGCACCTAAATTTTCTCACCCTAAATATTCTGCTAATCGTAATATTTATTCTAATTAATCTTGTAACCATTGTCCTAATTAAGTAATTAAACCCCATCCCCCTTCATTATTCTTCATCATACTAACCTTAACCCTTCCCACTTCTTCATTAACTCACCTAATTCCCTATTATACACTAAATAATCCCACTTATCTAATATTTAAGAATTTAAAATTCCCATAACCCACCTACCTACCTACTCTTAGGCTTTCCTACAAGCCTACCCCTATCTAGATTCCCTAATAGAATCTATAACTCTTCACCATCCTCCACATTCTCTAGAATTTATCCATTTCTATAGAATTTTAAGGAATTTTAAACTCCTTAGAATTACCCTCTTTCTCTAGAGTCTTCTCCTCTAGAAGCTTCCAATGAATTTTTAATTCATTTGAAAATCTCCCTCTATGGCCTTTTTAAAACACCTTCATCCCTCCATTGAACCAACTATTAAATCCAATATCTTTCATGACAATCTTATGAACAAATCCATTAGTCCTCTCTATCATGCTATCAATGAATCCATGAAATCCAAATCTTTTGATCAAGTCAACATCATGATGAAATTTTGAGTCTAATTATAAGCAATCTCTATCTATAATTTTTAGTCTTTTTGTTTGAATCTTGATTAGGAACATTTAGCTTTAGATTAGATTATTGTATTAAATGTCTATTTTATTACATTTTGATCTAATGGTTTCCAATTTTAATGGTAAATTATATATTTTGGAATTTTAATATAACTTGCATAATCAAATCTAATTGCTCAAATTTATCATCTTACATTTGGTGACCATAGTGGGAGCCCTCCTTTAAAATAACCCCTATGTGTGTGAGATGTGATAAATTAGCTTGAAAGAATGGTTAGAAGAATATTGGGCTTAAAATTTATGAAAATTCAACGTTCTAAGTGAAAGGCAAAATTGTAATGTAAAATATGACTTTTAAGAGGCATTTTTACACATCCCAATCATGATTTTGACTAACTGCATGACTTGATCACTAGCTATAAAAAAAATTGGTAGTCTTCTGGACTCTTGCAAAAACACCTCTTGATAGAGGCAATTTTTAAAGATAAATGTGGTTTTGCTTTTATGAAGTGTAGTTTTGACCTAATCATAAGGGTACTAACCTAGATCTATGTTTCTGATATTCAACAATCTTATTACTTTTGTTGGGTTGTTATCTACTTGTAGGAAGGGGGACTCTACTAAGAAAAACTTGTCATCCTTGAAATACCCCTTTTGAATATATTTTGAGTTACCACATGTCCATAGATGCAATTATAAATCCTAGATGTGGTTTTGCCTCTACAAGAAGTGGTTTTGAGTTAGTCATAGAAATCACTAACTCAAGCTTGTTGTTTTTGCTCCCTAACAGGTTATTATCTTTGTTTGGTTGTTATCTATTTACAAGGAGGATATTCTGATTAGATGAAATCAATATTTGTAAAAAACTGCCTTTTGACTATTTAGTGTAATATCATATATTTATAGAGGTGATTTTGAATCTAAATTATAGTTTTGCAGATTATAGAGTCAATTTTGTAGATAGTTAGATAGTAATTATTACCATTCTATTATCAAATCTTTAGTTATATAGGCTTAAATTTATGTGGATAGATAAGCTTTATGTTTTTCATAAGTAATCTCAGTTTACTTTTGTATATTTTTTATATATTAAAAAATTTAAATTGATCAAAACCACCTCTCGACAAAGGTGATATCAATTTCCATAAGCAGTTTTGAAGATCCATATGTGGTTTTGACCTAGGATAGATTTCTAATACATCCACTTAATAGCATCTGATAGAAAACTACTTTAAATAACATAAAATCTCTTGTGGCATTTTGAGTATTTTATTTTATAATTTGTTGATAAGTCTAGTGTTCTTCCTATAGAATGTAAAACCACATTTTGATAGAGGTGATATTGATTTGCAAAGGCATTATTACACTAGCCATAGGAATTTTTTCCTAATCATGTTGTCATAGCCTACTAATTATCTAAAAAACCACTTATCTTTAGTTGCAGTTTTGATCTGTCATATGTAGTTTCACCTATTTTGGAATCAATTTTGAAATGCTAATCATATGTCACTAAGTGTAGTTTTGTAGGTGATAGAGGTGATTTTTATTGCTTAGAAAATACTAACATTTTTCATGTAGGACACCTAAGCTAGAGGCCCAAATCAAATAACTAATTGGTTTCTTTATAGGATCAAGGCTTAGTCTAAAAATTAGATTTTTGAATCTATTGTCTATATCTATTTGAATTGTTTGTGTCTTTATCTCACATAAGTAAATAGGTGGGTAAATAAATTTTTAGTTTCCTCTTTGTCACCTCAAGTTTTGATTTTTTTAGGGGCAACATGATGTGAAATTCACACCCACACACTTGTCATAGTCTTAGGGGGATAGTGACCATAGATTTCCACCACGCACTAATCCACACTGCATGTTGTGATGGAGTATAAATATTAGGGACAGTTATCATTAAGCTAAGTGATTGACCCCATATAAGTATTTCATGAAGGGAAAGAGTTAATTATATTAACTAGGCATTATATATCACCCTACATGTATTTGATCCCCACATACCTAGCATATATCGGGGATACCCACAGAGACCTTGTGTAAACCTAGCATATGACCATTAACCATAATAGGTGAGTTATTTCTAGAGTTAGTATCAGCTCCCAAATGACCATCATGTGTAGACGGGGTTGAGAGGGTTAAGGAGATTTCATAATGGGTCACTAGCCTATAGCCTCACCCATAAGCCATTAGATAGTGTAGTCATCGAGTTATACTCCTAATTAGTTTACTAATCTTAAGTTTTTGGTTTGCCTAATTTTGTGAGTGTTATGCTAGACCAATGTTTTTTGTGAGTTGAGTTAGCCTTTTACCCAAGCCTATAGCCACCTATATAGGTCTCCTTTGCATATCACCATCTTGTATATCCTTATCACATCATTATATCATCTTGTACATACTTATCAATACCCTCTTGTAAAAATTTTATTTGTACATTTGTGTGTATCCTTTTAATCCTATCTCATCATGCATCTTATCATAGTCTAAATTTTTATTAGTCACTTAGTCTTAGCATTAATCATCCCTAGTGTCATAAGACCAAGTCCACCTTGTCCATAACCAATCACATGTCACTTTGACTTGCTTAATCCCCTAGTCTAAGTCATTCATTTCATCTTATTTGAGTTGATCATCTTAGTCTTGAACTAGTCTTAATCCAATCAATCCCTAGTCAAAAATAGTCTCTTGATCCAATCTAGCCCCCAGTCGAGTCCTAGAGCTTATCATAGCTCACCCAGTCAAATCTAGTTAAAATCATCAAAGTTTATCTCACATCTTAATTTGGTCTACTTGATATTTTCTTACCTTATCAAACATCACATTCCATCTAACATCTCATCTAGTCAAAATTAAAATAAGATTAAAGTAGGCCTTTGTCCAAATTTGTTTCATTTAACCCAATTTCATCCCTCAATATTTCCATTTAATCTCCAACACTTTTCGATTGGGGTAGTTGAACCACATCATTTTTACTTTCTCCCATCTTCATCCATGGCATCCAAAATATATTTGGTCAATACCTTGATTGAGAAATGCCTTATCACCAATATGGATGTACTCCTTTTTCATCTCCTTAAGATGAGCACTCCATGTCCTATAGGCTTAGACCTTATCCATAAAACATTACCTCTAGTCTACACTCACCCACATTAGAAAACTCCTAGTATTCACACCACCCAATCCCATTTAAACACTCCATCCACTAGTCATGGCTAGTCATCTACCCCTTTCTATACTAGCAAATGGAATCCTATCCTATCCACCTCATCTACTACTAGTCCACCCACTCAGTCATGTCAACAACCATCTGATCCAAAGTTCAATTATTCCACATTCAAGTCATGAAATGAAGAGAAACCCTATACTCATCTTCTTGTATTCTTAGAATCCCTCTTCCACTAGCTTGTTGCCAATGACTTGATGGTCTATCCACCCATATGACATCTTAATCCCACCAAGCCTAAGCCCTCTTGGTATAAACTAAACCACTACTATATATATCATCAAATTTGGGGCATATCATTAATTGATGTCATAATTTATAAAACTATGTCTAAGACTTCATTGACTGTGCTGACATTAAAATCAAGAATGGATCAAATGAGTCTAAATTAAAGGGTGAACAAGAAGAAAAATTCCAAGATTACATTCTCGATCATGATCAACCCTTCCCCTTTCTAATCAAAGGTCAAGACACTACTTCCATCTTCCATAGTCCCCCCATATTTGACAAATCATCCATTAAAGATGAGTCTATTCCCCATAAACCTAGTACTTCCTTCTCTCATGAGTCCTTCCATGGGCCTATCTTTGTCAAATCCATTTTCTCCCCATCATCACATCAAAAACCCCATATTGAGAGGTCACTTGTGGATAATAAATATTCTACTAGCAACATCACATCATGTACATTAGAATCAACATTAGATTCAACACCAATTTTATCTACATTAAGATCATATTCAACACCAGTGTCTATATTAGATTCCTTGATAGAAACATCATCCCTCATAGATGTTAAAGTAGATTATGACTATGCCTACCCTTTTGAAGATACCTCCAATTTAGATGACAATAAATTACTAAGCATATATTTTTGTCCCAATTAGGATGATGAAGTCATAACAGAGTTTTTACAAGCCTTATTTATTAAATATAATTAGAATGGATATAATCCTACATTGAATACATATCCTATAGCTAGTCCTAGTGATCCTTTTGCTGATATTGAAGAGATATTCTTTGATGTCAAAACTAGGTCTCCTAAGAACCCCTATGAGGACCATGTTGCCCCATCGCCACTCATTAACCTCATCCTATCATCTCCACTACCTTATTCCACCATAGACCCTTTTCTTCCCATCAATGATCATTTAATCACCTCCTTCCATAGGGACAAATATAAACATAGATCATTGGACCCTCCCTCAAGTAACATAATAAGTGACACAAGTATAGAGGTCCAAGACCATATTTAAAAATTCATGCATAATTATCAAATCGCCATTGATCCATCAAGTCAAAATCAAGAAAAATCAAATCATTAACCTAATTCAAAAGTGTCTTCCCCTAGTGAAACCCTCTTTGAGGCACTAGGGGAGTATCCAAGTAAAAATCATTATCATATATAAAGTCTAAGATCAATCTCCTCTAGTGAAGGCCAAATTCAAGCACCAAGAGATAGTTAAAATGTAATCAAGTTTGAAATAAAACTAATGTCAAATTCACTATTAGTATGGTTAATAATCCTTTAAATAATTTGATCAAAAAAGAATCACATTATCCAAAAGTCTTAGATCTCTTATAGTCTTTTGTCAAATGACACCAATCAAATGTGGAATGTCCAACATCTCTAATGATGTGTGTGACTGCTAGTCCTAATCCTCCAACACCCTGTTGACTTTCTAAGTCACCCTTAACTTATATAGAACTCACAAAGATATTATATACGGTATGTGTACTCATAAATGTCAAGTTATTTAAAGCAAGCCTACACACCAACACTTCCCATTTATACCCATACTTAAATTAATTAATGTACATGTACAAATTGACTAATTGTCAATTTGTGATCATGAGGAAATTCTAATGTGTGCCCCATGTAGAGATTCTCCATCACACAAGTTAAATGGTGCACAAGTTTGAAGGCATAAAGCTCTTAGTCTTTAGATTGCACATGGAGAGATGTGCAAGAAACATTTCCATTCCACTTCTACACTCTCATAAATCATAGGTTGTGATCTATGTTTCACGCATGTTACTTTATTGACTGATATAGGCCCTGAGTATGAAGCAAAGACTTGAGAGAATTATCAAGGGGAATTTTGCACAAAAGGATTAAAATTCATGTAATCCCCATAGAGGACTTCTACATATGTTCCCTTCATCAAATCGTAGCTCAATACATAACCTAACTACATAACTCTTAGTTCACAATATCTCCAAAAGGTGTAAGGTAATGTTTTCCATTAGATGCACAACAATGATGTGGTAGTCTAAGGGAGACTCACATAGTGATTGACAAGTGGTAATGAAGTATAAAGAGGTAGTTAAAAATTAGTTGAGTAGCATTCAAGGCCTTGTCAAGATAATTAAATGTAGAAGTTATTGTCAAACATAAAAATATTATCACATGTTACTCCTCTGACTATTCTAAAGATCTTCCACTCTTAGACATGCATGTGGATCTATAAGGATCCTACCATCAACTCCCATATCTAAATCACTAGATATAATCTAAGGAGCATGGATGTGGTACTGTAATATAACTAAAATACTATATCTACCACCCCAAGGGATATATTAATTATAAAAGGCTTGTTCCTTTATAAAATCCATGTTCTTCATTATAAGAAAGGTTTACATTTTTAGGCAACCTCACACTACCTAAAATTTACCCTCTAAGAGCACTTTTATTGGTTGGACCTTGCATGTTAATGAGAATTAAGTTTACCTCCCTCTATTCTTCTTACATTATATGTGATATTTGTGTTTGTTCATCTTTGTCTATGGGTAGTATTTTCCACTCTCATTGTCATACATTCCCATCACCTTTGTGTGGAACTTGGAACACATTTGTAGGTCATATTATGTACACATTTAGGTTTACATAAGCCTTGTCTATGGATAATCTATGTCTCTCTAAATGTTTCATTATGTTCATGTACCTCTATGTGAAACACTTGTGCATTTGGATTATTCATGGTGGAGTATGTGTGATACTATAACATCCTCACTAGGATTTACTAGAATTACATGATAATATTTTTTAAATTATATTCCACATATTCATTCATTAGATTACACCACAAGAATCTAATTAGTTATCTTAGAAAATATACCATGTATGTTAATCATAAAGTAAACATGTAACATATATTAGTTACTAATCACTAGCATCACACAAAACAAAACATAACTACATATAGAAAGTAATTACATAAAATCTAGCCACGGATCATATAATAATAGAGCCACTGCTATCAATATACAATGAGTAACTAATTACATTTCCAACTAGCATTATTTCTCAATAATAAATAAAATATTAGATAAAAATCTCCATAAAGCATGAGTTTCATGAACTCCAATATCTCTGATAATCTTAAGTGTAGTCTCCAAATAAGTAATGTTATGGGGAGGGAGAGCATCATCTGAGCACTTTTCCACACCAACCATGGGCCATCGATCCCCGAAAAAATTCCCTAATGCAATAATGGCCCTCCCTTCATGGATGGGTAGATAGTGATGGTGCAAGAATTGAGAGAGATAATCTAGTACCTATGTGCTTTAATATTTCTAATACATGATGTGTACCATAAAGAAAATACATTCTAACGTGATATCGTATAAACATGTAAATCATATATATGAAATGACAATGTCTATCTAAATATTAATCTAGCTAAAGTTTTCAAATAGTTATTGATATCTAAGATCAGTCAAATTCATACACACCACTTAATCATATTACCTTCATCTAGCATTGGTGATGCTACATAAGCTAGTGAAGTCCATCTCACTACATAGTTAGTACTAGCAATGTGATATTTGGTTAATATAAATGTAACCAATAGATTCATACAAGTTACTTCCTAGTAACAAGTATAAATCACGCTAAATATAAGAATAATCATAATACATACATTTAGTCTGTCAAATGTATGAATGAATTTCTACTATATTATTTACCACATAAATAATAAGCATAACAAGTACAATTTATACAAAATGGGTATAATATATACTTAGACTACATATTTACTAATTTTCATAAGTATATTAAAATGTAGTACATTTTATGACAATCAACAATATCATAGACCATTATATTTTTGTACACTTTACTTAATTACAAATAGCTAATCATAATAATTTCAAAGATCAAATATCTCATAAACAAGAAAAAAATATTTTATTTATACAATTTGTACTTCCAAAAGATAATATGCATATATTCATAGTGTCTTATCCCTCAGGAACCTATGACTTAATTTTAATCAGTTAATGAAACTATAAATATAGGCATACATCCCAATGCCTTAATATATGCCACTTATGTATATAAGAACCTAAGTCATCATATAAATATATCTCATATATTTATAAACGCATTATATGTACTACATAATATATATGTTTTGATACACAATTATTATTCTACCATACTAATGGTAACTTTCATTTTTCTTATAGAAACTCATGTGATTCTAACAAACTATTTAAATTTTCATGAAAAAGCATCAAGATTCACATAGGGTCTCAACATTTCCAAAAACCCTTGTTTTGATTCACTTATTCCAACATAAAATATATAATTTAATTATTATCAAATAAATTCCAAATAAATTACCCTATTTTCACCCATTTTAAGTCCTTACACTGTATATACATTGTCTCAAATTATTTAAAATAGAGTATAATAAATAATCAACCATATATACTTTGCCTTTGTTTATCTATTGGAGGTTTATACTCTTTTTGAGTTTACATATGTATCTATAAAATCAAATCTAAATCTAATACAAAATCATTTATAACCATATACTAACACACCTTGACACAGTTGTATACATGTTCAAACAATGCAAACAGCTCACATTTATCCTTTCACGCTTGACATTATTGACTTCTTTGTAAGTAAAAATTATGAGCTTAAAGACTCCAAATAAGCTACAGGTTTCATAATAGAACTTGCACCTATATCTTTTCACATTATAACTTATATGTGTATACATCCCTCATACATATGTTCATTACTTGAAGGATGAATATATACACAATTTATACATCCTCCCTCTTTGAATGATAATAAACACATAGTTCATATATAATCACTTTTTATGTTATGATTACATACTCTGTCCAAACATATATATTCTCACAATTTGTAAAATAAAAGTACACAATTAGTTTATGTATATGTTCATAGTGTTTAAGGCATATGACTTTAGTTCATTCATTCATCTATATATATATATATATATATATATATATATATAGAGTAAATTTAAACAAACTTCACAATAAATAATACCCAAAATTCTTATATAAATTCATTCATTTAACAACTCAAATTTTGTGATTGTCATATACACACAAATCATGTATATGATATATATATACTTAGCATGTTGATATACACCTATCTGATTGTGTGTGTGTGTGTGTGTGTGTGTGTGTGTGTGTGTGTGTGTGTGTGTGTGTGTGTGTCTGTGTGTCTGTGTGTCTGTGTCTGTGTGTTTGTGTGTCTGTGTGTGTGTACCCAAAGTTTCCAAACCAAAACTCAGTCATCATTTATATTACAACTATCTATAAATTCTCTTAGTTTTTTAGCTAGGGCATTTGTTATTTTCAATACAATAGATTCATTAAACCCTATTATTTTCCTAAACATAGTACTAGTATATTTCATAGGGGTTTAGGGAATAGTGGTTTAGTTTTATGGCTGATCGAGCCATCCACAAGGCTAAACTCATATCCATACAAAATGCATACCATTTTAAAAAATCCCTAAGAGATAATATTTCATATAGAATTCTTATGAGATAATTAATAATAAAAATAACATTACCAACCTCTTAATCGCTTCCAAATGAAAATGTATGAACCAAATAAATCTTCTTATTCCTTGTTCTACTCTCTCCTCTTTTCCTCCTTATCATTCCCTCATTCTCTTCTTCAACTTGCCTTTTATCATAATTTTTCCTTATCTCTTACTTCATTCGAGCTTGCATGCAACTATTAGCTCATAGCTCATAGTTCTCCATGTATAATTTGGATTATCCATTCAAATTGAAACTAAACATGGTTAACTCCATTTTACCTAAACTATAAAGAGCCCTAATTTCTCTCGAACCTTTACCTAATTCATTTAATTATTATTTTATTATTTTAACTCCTGCATGGTCTACCTGTATTACATGCCTATGTATCCCATGCAAAATTCCACTTTTAACATTATTAACAATGATAATTATCACTTCAAACTTTACCATAGTCTATGCATGTAACTAATGACTAGGCTTAGTCTTTAGGATAGTCTGAGGATATAATGCAATTTTGTTAATAACTTGGTAAAAGATAACAATACCATGATTTTTAATAATAATGTGACTAATATAGAGTCTATTATATTCTTTTATCCAAAATGGTAAATCAAACAACTATTAAACCTAACATAATAGTATTTTAACAATGTAATCATTGTGTTATTACTACATTATATAGATAAGATACATGGAAGACATTATGTAATAGAGCTAGGGTTGGTAGTAATATAAGATTATACATTATAGGATTGACCACTTCTAAAACCTCTAAGGGTCCCACATATCTTGGTGAAAGTTTTATTAACTTTTCAAACTTAATCGAGCTCTTATGTAGCTTAACCCACAAGAATAATTTATAACCTACTAAAAACTACCTAGTTATTCTCTTCAAATCAGCATAACTCTTATGCCTATCATTGGCCTTGGCCAATCTCTACATAATTTATCTAACTTAATCTTCCATTTCTAAAAGTATCTTAGGTCTAAATACTACCCTATCTTCTAACTTATCCCAACTATTTAGTGTCCTGCACCTTCTCCCATACAGTGCTTCAAAATAGATTGGTATGAGTTATTGTAATCAAAATAAACCAATGGAATATATTCCTCCCACTTGTATATTTTATCCATGTAATACATAAAATAATATCCTCTAACACTAGATTAACTTGCTTAGTTTTATCATCAATCTATGGATGATATGTAATACTGAAGTTTAGTTGCATACCCAAAGCTGAATTCAAAGTTAACCAAAATCTAAAAGTTATCTTTGGATCACAATACAAAATGATATTATTTGGAAATCCATGTAATTAACACACTTCTTTTATGAATCTATTCACAAGAGTGGGTACATCATCTATCAAATTTCCTAGTATAAAATGTGTTACCTTGGTTAGTGTTGGCATCCTAGGTTGTACCCTAACTGAGAAGGGTATTGTTCAGGTCCTCCTAATCAAACCTAGTCCAACATAGGAATGACCATAGGTTATGGGTCACCTAATCTTGTGTTGGACCTCTATATGAGGTCAGCTTCCTTTTGGGTCTATCACCTATACTAAACCTAAACTAGCTTCTTGTTGGGAAAAGGGGAGAGATTAACAATAATCTATGAAAACATGTAAAATGGGGGTGATGCACCAAATTTGTTGATACTTATACTTATACAAGACACACTATAAGATGAATCCAATATTGATAAACATCACTTTATTCACTCTTTGATCAACTTCCACATAAGTATTTCATAGAAAGTCATGGACTAGATTTTGACCTAGCATGAGAGGGTAGTTGTCCACTTCCAAACTGACCAACAGACTATATATACACTTAGGATGACCTATGAGAACTAAAAAAACACTCCATGAAGGTGATAAAACTTAGATAGAGGCAATTAAAAAATGCATTCACTTAACCACATCAATGAACTCATGAAACACACTTTGATTCAGCTTACAAATGGAGGAATTCAGTCTTTTATTTCATCAAATAGGTGTTATGGTACAAATCTTGGTAGAGTCTAGTCATGCCAAAGAGAGGGATCCTTTTCAAGGCTTAAAATCTTGTATTTATATCTGAATAAGATGAGAGAGATGGGGATCATGTGTATAAGGATAGATAAGGGAGCATAATGACCAAGATTTCCAATCATTTTGGCGTTGATGCCATTAGAAAAGATCATAATGCCTAAGATTACTTTTGGAAGGTGGTTATAACGACCATATCAATCTCTTTCAATCTATTTTTGGATTACATTGCTACTCTTTATGGTTATAATGGTAGGATAAATTCATTTGAAATCTGAATTCCTATGTCAAAGTAGTTACAATAGTTGAATCAATCTGTTATGATCATGTTCCAATGTTGATTGCTCCTTACTAGCTCATTTATTATGTGCAAGAATGGAAAAAAGGGTCATAATCATGTTTTTGGATTTGGCAATGAACCCATAAAAACCACTACGTCTACCTCTATGGCATCCCTTTGAAATAATTTCTTTGATTCAACCTTAATCATAGTTGATCTTCATTTAAAGTCTCAAGGATTCAACTTTTGATATTGGCCCTAGATCTTGATCTAGGCTTCCAAAATGGTGCCACCTGGTAGCTCTTCATTTATTTTCAAGATTTTTCTATCAAATTTATCTACCCTTACACTTGTACCATATGGTATCTTTGAATTCATCTCTAGGATATTCTAACTTTTTGACCTCTCACTCATCTTCAATTTGCTCTGGTATAATGGATCATGCATTGTTGATCAGCTTGGACCCACCAGATTTGTCAGTCACTATGTACCATTATATCTCAACTTGAGCTCCCATAATCTTGACACTTGTTAGTGGCATATTCAATATTAGGATACACTAACCTTTTGACTATGAGCTTTCCATTAATCCTTGATGCATGATTTAACATGGTCTATTGGATCTTCCAAACCTGCTGACACTATCTTCTCCTACATGTCACTAGATTTGATCCAAGCTTCCATGATCTTGAAACTTATTAAATCCATGTTCAACCTTAGGATCATTTGAATTTAAATGACTATTTGATGTGACTTCTATTTGATGTCCCAACAACTGTTTCAATCTACGTATTTAACTTTGAATGCTTGTATCTTGAGATAGAAAAGACATTATGATATAAAATTTTTAGAGGATGATCTATGCATGAAATACATCATATACATGCAATATTTTATCCTTGACCAATTTCCTAAGTGTGTTTATCAATTACACAACTAGACTAGCATGTTTGGCCCTTCATGACATGATTGATGGTCTAGCTCATTAAAGTCATCAAGTTCACACTTTAAGAAAAATTATTGCCACCAATAAGTGATCTTCATGAAGGATATTTTATCCTCCTCCTATTGGATTTATTTTCAACCAAGACCCTACTTAACTTTAAACCACATCCAATCAAAAGTTTCTTATGTGGAAAAAGTTTAGCCAACATCTTTGGTGACTCAGTTGGGTAGCATGCCTACTATGCTTGAGAACTCAAACCATTTACATGCCTCTTGGACCCACCAATAATGATGAATCTGATCCATGACTGTAAGATATCTTTGACTTGCAAAGATAATGAATTCCACTAAAATAAGGAAGGAAATAAACAAAATAGGGAAACTATCCTAACAAAATAAATGTGCCAACAAAGCACTTATTTGGGATAAAACATAAGTAAACTAATGTGTTATAATAACACTTGGAATAAAATAAGAAGAAAAACTATTTTAACTAACCATGATAGGGCATGATCCACTTGGATCAAAAGGGAAATTCATGAACTCACTCATTTTAAAAGATGGTGCTAGTTGTAAAGTAGGATCATTATTAAACATGGCCTTTGATGAGGCACTCTTCTTTCCTACTAACTCTCTTAGCATATCCTCAAATGAGTCATCAATAGCAAACCAATCACCAAATAAGATAAATTCTTTCTCATACTAATTGTCAACTACAACCTTGTCAAGTGATACCTCATCTATGCCTTGTCTTTGAGTCTTTTGGGCATCTTGAGCGACCTCATCCTTCTCATCAATTGATATAATTTTATCAATCTCTTCAAGGAGATTTGAATAGTCAAACCAATTTGTATCATGATCTTGAATGAGTGAGTCTTGATCAAATTTATCAAAAATATGATCTTCAATGGGAAACATATCCCTATAAATCTCTTCAATCTATTATAAAGATTCAAGGTAAAACTGATAATCATTCTCTTATTCCTCATTATGATCAACCTAAATAGGATCAATTTTAAAAGGTATCTTGATCCTTCTCAATAGGAGATATCTCAAACTCATTCATGACTTTAGCTTGTACTAAATATTTTTGGAGTTATTCCTCATCAAGACCATCCTTCTCAAGAAAACTTGAGATATCTTATTCAATATCATCCACAACCTCATTCTCAACTTGTTCCTCAAGTGAGGTATCAATGAGAAACTCTTCCTCATACACACTTGAGAGATATTCTTCACACCCTTCAATAACTTAACCCGTAGCTTCAATCTCTTTCTCATACCTCCATAGAATAGGCTCCTCCTAAAGAAGGGAGATGGTGGGAGGGTGATGAGATTCATTTTATTGAGAGGAGTTATGAAGCATGGAAGGTTGATTATGGTCAAATTTTGGGATCTTGAGGGCAATGGAATAATTTAGGGAACCTTAAAGAGGAGGGAAAGAAAAACTTTTGAAGACCTGTACATTTTGTTCCTTCTACTTGTACGTCACCCCATCAAAGTCTAAAACCTCTTTGTCCTCACATACAACTTGAGTTTGAGGGATGAACAAGGAAGAAATGTAACTACAAGAAGGTTAAGTCTCTTGAATAGGCATATGAATTTGATCTTGACTCCAACTAGGTAGCACTCTTGGCTTAAATTTAGTATGGTTAAGCACTTCATGAGAATGAGGAACACAAGAATAATGGTAAGGAATACATGAGGATTCTTGAGACAACTAGTTCAACTCACTTTTCTACCTCTCTCAAACCTCCATCTTTTCCAATACAAGATTGCACAACTCATTCCTCTCCTCTAGATCATTGGATATATTTATAAATATCCCATTCACTTCCTCATACTAAGAATTTGAATAAACTTTTCTTGCATATGCTAGTAGTTTGAGCTCTATTTCATCCATTCTCTCTTAGAGATAAGGTTGTTCATATGCAACATCACAGCCATATGGGGAAGGTGAAATATGGTCTTGAGACTCATATGGTTCAAAAGGGGGATAAAGGTCATACTCTTAACAATAAGGATCATAAGAAACATGATAAAGCTCAACATAGCTTGGATAAAACTCATGGTAAGGCTGATTAGGCTCATAACAAGGCTCATATGGATCATGAAAAGACTGGTATGATCCATCATAGGGTTGATAAGAAAATATAGCATAGTTTTCCTCATACATGAGCATGAAAACAACATCAAGATAGTGCAATGAAAATATACTTACTTAAAAACTATGTCTGGACTATTATAAGTAATTGATTAAGCTTGGAATCACCAAATACTTCATGAAGAACATTTTTACAAATGTAATTTCACCAAGACCGTCTCTAATGAGTCCCATTGGGTATGTCAGAACTATTGGCATCCTAGACTGTACCCTAGTTGAGAAGGGGATTATTCAATTCCTCATATTCAAACTTAGTCTAACATGGGAATGACCCTAGGCTACGGGTCACCTAATATTGGGTCAAACCTCTAGAGAAGGTTGGATTTCTTTTGGGTCTATCACCTATGCTAAACCTAAACTAGCTTCTTACTGGGAAAAGGGGAGAGAGATTAACAATAATCTATGAAATCATTTAAAATGGGGTGATGCACCAAATGTTTTGATCCTTATACTTGCACAAGACACACTATAATATGCATTCAATACTGATAAACATTACTTCATTCACTCTTCAATCAAATTCCACATAAGTATTTCATAAAAAGGCATGGACTAGATTTTGAACTAGTATGGGAGGGTAGTTATCCACTTCCAAACTGACCAATAGAGTATATATGAAATTAGGATGACCTATGAGAAATACCAAAACACTTCATGAAGGTGATAAAACTTAGACAAAGGCAAGGAAAACATGCATGTACTTAACCACATTAATAAACTCATAAAACACACTTTGATTCAGATTGCAAATGGAGGAATTTAGTTTTTTATTGCATCAAATAGGTGTGATAGTAAAAATCTTGGTAAAGTCTCATCATGCCAAAGAGAGGGATATTTTTCAAAGATTATAAGACTATATTTATAGCCAAATGGGATGAGACATATGGGAATCATGCATAGAAGGATGGATAAGGGAGCATAATGACCAAGATTTCTAATCATTATGGTGTTGATGTTATTAGAAAAGATTATAATGCCTAAGATTACTTTTGGAAGGTGACCATAACAACCATATCAGTCTCTTTTAATCTATTTTTTGCCTACATTGATTCTCCTTACAATTAAAATGGTGATATAAAGTCATTTGAAAATTGAATTCCAATGTTGAAGTAGTTACAATAGCTAGATCAATCTATTATGAACCTATACTAGCATTTATTGCTCCTTACTAGTTCATTTATTGCATGCAAGATGGAGAAAAGCGTCATAATAATGTTTCTATCTTTGGTGATGAACCCATCAAAACTGATGTGTCTACCTTTGTGACATCCCTTTGAAATATTTGCTTTGGTTTGACTTTGACTATATTTGATCTCCATTTAAAGTCTCAAGGATTTAAATTTTGATATTGGCCCTTGACCTTGATCTAAGTTTCTAGAATGGTGCCACCTAGTATCTCTTCATTCATTCTTAACATTATATTTTCAGCTTCATCTTCCCATGTGCTTGTGTCACATGGTAGCTTTACTTTCATCCCCAAGATATGTTGAGTCTTTGACCTCTCACTCATTATCAATTTGCTTTGGTATGATGGATTGTGTACTATTGATCAACTTGGACCCATTGGCTTTATCAATCACCATGTATCATTAGATCTTGAATTGATCTCTCATAACATTGACACTTGTCAACAATGCATTCAATCTTAGGATACGCTGACCTTTTGACTGTGAGCTCATCATTGATCCTTAATGCACATCATTGGATATTTTGGACCCACTAAAATTGTCCTCACCTATGCATCATTAGATTTGATCCAAAACTCTATGATCTTGACACTTTTCAGATCCATGTTCAATGTTAGGATCATTTGAATTCAAATGACTATTCATCATGACTTCTATTTGACATCCCCATGAACGTCTCAATCTACTTATTCAACTTTGAGTGCTTGTATCTTGAGATAAAAATGACATCAAGATATTAAATTTATATAAAATGATCTAGGCATTAAATACATCATGTCCATGTAATATTTTAGCCTTAACCAATATCCTAAGTGTCTTTATCAATTATGAAACCAGATTGGCATGTTTGTCCCTTCATGACATGTTTGATAGTCTACTCCTTAAAATCACCAAGTTCACACTTTAAGCTTGCTTAAAGTGTTTCAAAATCTTGTAACTAACAAGTTATTTGCATGAAGTTTATTTGGACCTCCTCCTATTAGATTTATTTTCAACTAGGACCCTACTCAACTTCAAACCACATCCAGTCAAAATTTTCTTATGTGGGCCAAATTTGGCCAATAATTAGTTTGTCAACTACAACCAAGATCATGTTATGCCCATTCTATGACAATGGTAAACCTTGGACAAAGTCCATACTAATCACCTGCCACTTCCCTTATGTTATGTCATGTGGATACAATAATCTAATTATATGCACATGTTTAGATTTCAAACAATGTGACACGATTTTTGCTACATATTTCTTGATTCCCTTCCAAAAAAAGTGGTTTAAGCTCTACCATAAGCATGGTTACTCTTAGATATCTTGAATATGGGGAATTATGTACATACTTTAGCTACTTGCTCCTCAAATTCTCCTAATCTAACACATACATCCTTCCATTATATCGTATAATACCATCATTCTCTATTTTTTATCCTTTATACCTAGGATTATGAGCATTCTCATATAACACTTTTCTAACTTGATTGTAGAATTCATCTCTTGGTTAAAATTTGATCACTCAATCCCTAAAAGTACTCCTAATAGTATCCATGACTGCTATATACCTCTTATGACTTATGGCATTAGCTACTCTATTTTTCTTACCTCTGATATAATTGATTTTAAAGTCATAATTAGATAAAAAACTCTAACCAAAATATCTAGAAAGCATTTATATTTGGTTGGGTGAAGATGTACTTGACTCCCAACTTATCAGTCTTGAGCTCAAATGGTTTTCCCAATAAATAATGCCTCCAAAACTTATAAGGCATGTCTAATTTCTACAAGTTCTAGGTCATGAGAGGAATATTTCACCTCATAAGGCTTCAGCTTCCTTGATTCATAGGCTATTACTGCACCATCCTGCATAAGAATACCTCATAATCCATCTCCTAATGCATTTGTGATCACTAAAAATTGACCATTGGGATCAAGAAATATTAACACTAGTGTTGAAGTAAGCATTCTTTTCAATTCCTAAAAAGCTACTTCAAACTTATCTCACTAGATAAAAATTTGATTCTTATGTTGTAGAGAGGTAATCGAATTAGCTATCTTAGAAAAATTCAAAATGAATTTCTTGTAATACCCTGCTAATCCCATGAAACTTGTTACCTCATGGATATTCTTTGGTGCCATCCACTCCATATTGGCTCTCATCTTTGTTGGATCTATTGAGATACCATCCACATAGATAATATGTCCTAGATATTACACTCTCTTTTTGAAAAAAGCATACTTAGACAATAACTTGTGCTTTCACAAACATTGTAAAACTAGTTCCAAATATTGAATATGTTCTTCTTCATCCTTAGGATATATAATAATTTCATCCAAAAATACCAAAACAAAATGATAGATAATCTTTGAACACACTGTTCATGAGATTCATGAATGCTACAGGAGCATTCATCAACCCAAAAAGTAACAATATAAACTCATAGTGCCCATAATTAGTTTTAAATTTTATCTTTGAAATATCCTCATCTTTTATCTTTAACTAATGATATCCTACTCTAAGATCAATATTAGAAACTATAGTTACTCCCCACATATAATCAAAAATATCATCTATTTGAGGTAGTAGATACCTGTTTTTGATAATCACTTTATTCAACATTCTATAATCAATGCAAAGTCAAAGAGTACCATCCTTATTTTTTACAAAGATAAATGATGCACCCCATGGTGACACACTTAGTATGATCAACCCTTTTGACAATAATTCTTGGATTTAAGCCTTCAATTTAGCTAATTCAGTGGTTTTCATCTTGTATGGTGCCTTAGACTGAGGTTTTAATCTAGGTATGATGTCAATAGAGAAATCAAACTCTCATTTAGGAGGTAATCCTAGAGATTCATCTAAAAACACATCATGAAAATTCTTAAGGAAATGGTAATCTTAAATTGATCATTCCTTAGATTCATCCATTTCATTTATCTTGATGATAAATGTTTTGCATCCTTTTCCTTGAGCCTTCCTAAGTTGCATTGTAGAAATTTTCCTAAGTCTTAACTCCCTTTTCTTGCCCTAAATTAATATCTAATTTCCAAAATTGTCTAGACAATAAAACTTATTCAAATATCATTCAACCTTGGCTTTATTTTTAATAAACTAATTGACCCTAGGATCACATCATATGACCCTAGTGGTGTTGCATATAAATCTACTACTATTGTGAATTTAGGCAACCTAATATCTATTTCAACTAAACACTTGTCCATTTTAACTTTAGAATCATTCCCATAATGTACCTATAGGCATCCAATTCCTATCAATATTGTGTTGTAATTATAAATCAAAGCAATATTTTGTGACAATGCACAATCTAGGCCAAAATCACTAAAATGTGTTAAATCATTTGAACTTGTCATGTACAGGTGCTGATTTAGGCTAACGTATCCCTAAATGGGGAAATACATTTTATGTGATTATTATCTTTTCTAAAATCACTTTGAGTCAAATTGAGAACATGAAAAATGACATTCTAGACCACTGAATTTTTCAAATTCAATAGCACACATTATGTGTATGTGTTATTTCATGTCCACAATACCCTAATTAGGGTATTGTTCTATATGCAACTAACACCTTATTTTGATTATACTTCTATCAAATTATGACTCAGTAAAATGACATTTTCAACTAGGTTGATTAAGCATATAATATATTTCCAAAGAATTGCATAAAATTAATTAAATCCACTTAAGAAAATTAAACCAAATCAAGAGCCTAAGTGAAAATTCCATGAAATTTATTGAAAATCTATTTATTGGAAATTCATTACTCAAATTTGCATCATCCCATGACATCATTAATAGGGTGGCATCCAAAGACCATTAATGAAACAAATATCAGGATTAAGCTCTCCCATGCCTCATCATTGCCGCATTATTCCAAATATTAATGGGAATATTTATGGCTTGTCCCTCCAAAATTAAATTAGTTTATGGCCACACATCTTGATCTTATGATGGACGATCATGATTGATCTTAAACATTTTTCTAAAGATATAAATAAGTGAATCAAGACAACCATTTTTAATATTGAAATAGTTAATGTTCATATACAAAATTATCTCCATAAATTTTCACCTATTTTCATAAATTGATCAAACTTGTGAGCCTAATCTATTGGTGCACTAGGAAATGATGGAGGAACATGTTACTCATCATTGACATAGACTTGGAGCACCAAATCCAAGGAAAAACATGATTTTTTTCTACTCTTAGAAGGAATAATGTTATTTAGAAGGTTTGATAATATTCCTCTCTTAAATATCTCTTAAATTGACTAACAACACCCCATGAGGGAGTAAGCTTGATGTTTTAGCTCTATATGCTTCTTTATAGATGTTTTCTTGACTAACACATGGGCTAATGCATCTCATAATATTACTCTACATTTTGGCATACTCAGTGGGACTCTCACCTCACAAAAGTCTTTATACCTTCTAATTTTTCATTTAAACCCTCTTTAGAGGTTATTTTTCACTTTTTTTTCTTGCATTTTATGTTTCTACAACTTCTGACACAAATGATGGGATCGACCTATAAAATGGTAAGATCACTCTAGAATTCAATGGATCAACTTAAACATTGGTGAGATCACCCTATGAAATGTAAAAAATTCATCTATGAATGATGGGATCATTTTATTCACTCTCTATCTACCTATGTGTTTTACAGGATCAATGAGATCGCACTGTTAATCAGTAGGGTCACTCTGTGGAAGAATGGGAATGCACTATGGAATGGTAGTATCATTCTTAAAACAATGAGATCATCTTGGACAAAAAATTGATAGTGACTCTTGTTTTATTTTATCATTTGTTATCAAAATGGCAAGAATGTCCTGTACTTCGATGGGAATGCCTTGTTAATCAATGATATCACCCTGTCAATCGATGAGATCAAAAACTAGTGTCTTTTTGTCTTTATCTTTCAATGAGATTGATCTGTAGAATGGTGGTAATTCACTATGGAATGGTTAGATCGACCTACATAAGAAAATAGAGAATTAAAACAACAAGCTAGAAGTTTTTCTAATAATTTCACACCCTAATTTTAGACTTCTAACATCCTCTTTATAGGATTTAAGTCACTTAGTCTCCATTTCCTAACAAATCAAAGGAAAACTTCATCACAAACTTCATTTTTATGATTAAAATTAACTCTCACATTAGCTAAATACCCTTATGAGTTTCATTTTCATGCTTGTTTATTGAAGTTGTTTGTTTTTTAGTAAAATGAGTGATGTGTGTATGCTCTCCCCCCGTCCCCTTTAGGGAACTCAGCTAACCAAAAGCACTCATTATTTGCATTTGGTGCCTTATCCAAAGGCATTAAAATAAATTTTATAATGCCATCCCCAAATCCATATGGTTTGGATGACCCCAAAATGACCATAAAGTCTTTTCACTTGTCTTTATTTTTATGCACTTTGGCTTGTGAGTAGAAGTTCATCTCCTCTTCATGGGTTCTCTAGGGAAGCATTGACTCAAGAATTCATCTCTCAACATCATTTCAACACCACTATATGGTTGGGTATATAAATTTAGGGTGAACCATTTATATTTTTATTTTGAGTGGTTAAAACAAGCTCCATTAGTGTTTATCCACCTCGAATCATTGGGGTAACTTGGACATCACACTACACTTAGTAATTGATGGATTTAGTGGTTGTGAAAATTAAAATACCTTTTCACAATAATTCATTTGATTCAAATATAATTTATGTGATCTTCTCTAGTGTTATCCACACTTGGGACCATCTAGACATGTAAAAATTTAGTTTTAGATAAACCCCACTTGCCACAGACATATTGTTGATGCAGGGTGAGTAGCTTGAAGTTTCATGTCACTGTACGAACTCTTGAGAGAAGAGGGGGTGTAAAAACCCTAATTTTCATGCACTTTTAATTTTTGATTAATAATTAAAAATCCTCTCAAGAGAACATATATAGATGGAATTTGACAATACCATGCAACCTTTTCAATTTTAAGATTTAGGACGTTATACTTAGGTGTGTTTGTCATTTCATCCTTTATTTGCTTAGTCACTTTTTAAGTCTAAAATTATTTGTGTGAAATATAACATCACATTTAAATAATAAACACTTTGTTATACACCATTATATTTAAACAAAGAGGTGTTATGCTGACCAAATTAAAATCATGCCTTGTTCAAATCTTCATTCAAAGTATTGTGTTTGTATTTTTTAAACAACATTGTTATGTTATCTATTTGAGTCTAGACCATTTGTCCATTTTGAAAAAACCTTTAAATTCTTCATTTTTTTAAAAAATTTGAAATCTTACCTTTCTAAGTTCTGATCCAAGGTGTTTTAGGTTTACCTTTCGCACCCAATTTGAGTAACTTGGGTATGATTTCATGTTTGGATTAAAGGTTTTTACCTAGACTCATCATCATTTTATTCTCATTGTGGACTTAGATTATCTTGTATTCATTCATGCTCTAATTTCTTATATAATTTGATATCTTGTTTCCATGTGACATTGTTGTGTTAGTTGTTTAGTTTTGGCTTTATACTTAGGATTTTGTGTTAATTCATGTTTTGAGCTTCTTAGTTTGTGTTATCATCTTCCTAATTAGAAAGACCTTCTAGTTTTCTAGTAGCAAATCATTGTATTCATATGTATATTTTTATGGTATTGACATATCTTTAACCTAAGTTTATTGTATTAAATTACACCTTAGGTTTTTAAGTTATTTTACCTTCTTCTAATTTGATAATTTTGACCTACCAAGGTTAAGTAAATTTGTAACCAATTTCTTCTAATTGTGTGGTACTACACCACTTATTTTTATAGTCTCATCTTACCTTGTATTTTTTTTATTAAGAAATTTTAACACCATTTTTAAAGTTTTCAACCACATTTAACATTTTTAGTAAATGTAGAAAAATCATCTTCAAGCATGACACAAAGGTATACTCATAGTGGGGTCTCTTATGCCCTAGTTATGAGGAAGAGAATTTTTATGATGGACATGATAACTCCATCATGTTCAAATATATCCTAACAACCATAGGGTCTAAATAAGATTATTATGAACATCAACCCTTAGAAGATAATATGAATCCCTCTTAAGGTTGATAGAATTAGGTTTTAGGTTACCCCCAAATTTCCTAATGGAAAAATTGCACACACTTGTTAGGGTAGAAGATAAACAACAAGAGAAATTGCTCACTTGTATCAAAAAATATAGTATTACTTCTTATATCAAGGGAAAATAAACACTTGTAGAGTCTACTCCTAAAGATCAAGATCTTGCTACCAAGATCAATAAAATTAGTCAATGATAATAGAATAGTTTATCATGAACTTAACATATTCTTTAGCTGCAACTTCAATCAACAAAAATGATTCTAAAGAGAAAGATAATGTGATAGATAAAATGTATCATACCCTAGTTGATCCTACATATACAATGAATCCTAGCATTTCATCTGAATAGAATAAACCTAGGGGTACTTCACAACATGTTTCACCAAATATGGAGCATACATTCTTCAATTACCAAGAAAATCTTGTCCCTTCATAGAATTAAGAGATGAAAAAATCAACACATATTGGGGGTATTATTCAAAACACTTTTGCAAGTTCTTTCCAACCATCACATCCTTTGGTAAACCAATTATAGACTCCTCAAAACTAACAGTATACTTATAGTTCATAGTGGTAGATTTCAAGAAATGTTTATCAACCACATAAGAATCAATAGCTGACCTACTCGACTCAAAGATTAAACTATAACAAAATTTTAGATCATATGGTTTATATCCCTAACAAAATGATGTAATAGGGGTACATACCACCCCAAAAAAATTATATTCCACTTACAAATGCACCAAACATGCAGGATTGGAATTCGATGAAGGAAATCATGTCAAGACTGGAGATGGGAAACCAGGTTAAGAAATATAAATTTTATAAGATATGTCCATATCCATTTGACTTAATTATTCTCCAAGTCCCCTTTCCACCTCATTTTGAGGCACCCAAATTTGATAAATATAAATGGAAGGGTGACCCTTGAGAATATATCCAAGCCTTTTTTGTATTATGCCAAGAGGTAACCTATAGTAGTATTTATTTGTTTTGCTTGTTTCCATGAAATTTGGTTGGATAAGCTTTAGACTGGATCCTCAAATTACCCAAGGGATCAGTGGTATATTGGAATGATTTATCTAAAAAAATTGTCAACCATTTCTCTTACAACATTGAAAATGAGTAGACTATGGTTCACTTGTACAAAGAAAAACAATGATATGGGGAAAGCTTCACAACATATATACATTGATGAATAGCATTAACTAGATGATTTCAACATAATTTTAAAGATAAATAACTGGTTGATATATTTTCATAAGACTTACACCCTAAGGTAGCTCATAATCTATGACTCACTTATGCAAACACATTCAAGGAAATCATAGATAAGGGTGTGTAGATTGAAAAAGTGCTCATTACTAAAGTCATTTTAAATATTTATTCACATGTTCAAACATATAACCAAACCCCATCACTTATACAAGTTGTTGCTACAAAAAATCCTAAAGGGTTTAACAAAAATAAGAACATGGTGGGAAATGGAGTGATAGAATCTAGACATGTGAAAATGATGCAGGTTCCATCAACCCCAAATGTGCATCTATCCCCACCTAATCCATTGATCACATTATAAATGTCTCCTCCATAAAGGTCATTCAATAAATATAGGGTATTTATCAAACTAAGAGAGCTTATTGAAGCCATATTCCAAAATATAGTAGTAGCCAATTTGATTGTGTAGCCTATACCAAGGCCATTTCTTGAAGATCAACCTAAACCTAACCGATATCAGGAAGATAAGTTTTATAATTTCCATCACATTCTCAACCATGTCATTTACCGATGTGTTCAACTAATACATCTTATAGAGGACTTGATCAAAAGTGGTGAAATTAAAGTAAAACACATGACATGAAACACTAATCAGGACATGGGCATTTATAAGGACCCATTTCCTAAACATAATTAACATTCACCAAGAAATAATCATAATTAATGGAAAAACCAATGTCAACAAACACAAGGATAGAATCATAATTAGCATTATCATAATCAGGATCATAATACCCATGCTAATAACCTGGGTTACAACAACATGCCATATGATTATAATAGCATTATGGGATGTGTTTCTATAAATCATGTTACCACCATCACCATAAAATCCCATGAACCATCAAATTCTAGTTGGATTATTGGACCCCCCATTAAAGGTTCAACACCCTCCTCTTCAAGTAATGTTGCATTAGGTTCAAGCAATTCCATTGCACCTCAGTTTCCATAAGTTACTATCTCAGAACCCCTTTTTCTAATTATAATGACTCTTTGCCAACTCAAAATTGTGAAAATGCAACTAGACACTCACAAGTCACCATACAAGGTCCTTTACCTTCTTATTCTAATTATAATGGCTCTTTGTAGACTCTAGATTATGTAATCACAACTAGATGCTCATGAGTCACCCTCTAGGGCCCTTTGCCATCTTCCAACCCTAGACCAAACTTAAACACTGTACCTTTGGATCCAAAATTGAACATTATACTATTCAAGGCTAGACCCTCTCATGCTTTTGTTAAAAATTCATATAGCATCTCAAACCAACTAAGTAAAACCTCTATGTAAATTTCTATTTTAGAACTTTTGTGTATGTTAGAAATCTACTGAACTATTTTGATTGACTTCCTTCAATAGTCCATTATTCCCAAAGACATTAGCCCTAAACAATTTCAAACACTTGTAGGTAATTTATCTCCTTTCTAATAAATTACATTTAATTAGAGAGATATGTCTACTCTTGGTCCTAGCGATAACAACCCCTTGTATATTGAGGTCATCATCAAAAATCACAAAATGAAATGGGTTATTATAGACAATGGTTCAAGGTTATATATATTATTTCTCAAGTTAATACAATTATTGGGTTATACTTCCAAGGACATCCATCCTAAAATAATCATGATCAAGGCATACAATAATGTCAAAAAGGAATATTCTAGAAATTTTCATTTGCCAATCATTGTTGGGTTTGTATCCCATCATACTTTATGCCATATTGTGGATATCAAATTATCATATAATATACTTCTTGTTCATCCTTGGATCTTTGAAGTGTAGGTTTTCCCATCCAATTTACACTAGTGCCTCAAGTTCCCCTATGACAAGATTGAAGTTACCATTCATGTTGATTTATAACCCTATCAATATTGCAAACACCTAAAGGCTAAAATTCATAATTATAACTATTAACTTGGTTCTAAATTCATAGAAAAAATAATTAATAAATAATTTTAAAACCACCCAAGTCCAATTATATCAACCCAAGTGACCTTGCTTCTATTTTAAATGATTAATTCCCTATAACACTTGCATAATAGGTCATTATTGAGGACATAGGCATTTTCATGTACCATCTAAAAGATGCCTTTTACATTGATAAGTTGCCAAATTATCTTAAATTTTTTGACAAACCCAAACCTTCCCAAAACCCTTACAAACCCAACATGATTTGGCAAAATAAGAAAGACACATAGAAACCACCAATGGTATTCATACTAGAAACTTCACCAAATCAAGATCAGGATGCTTTTATTGAAGGAAATTAGTTATATTTTGATGGAATTGTTGATTTTTTTCAAAATCCTTTGTACCATATCCCCAATTGGATTATGCATAACTTTGATTATTTAATTAAAGGCCTTGGGCCATGAGGGTAAGGAATCCTATAACCATTATTAGTTGGTAAACCTAATATGAGTCAAGGTCTCAGATTTATACTACCTAGGGGTGACCACATGTATTTTGATAGTGATTCTTGTAAATAAACTATCAACAAGACTCTTAGCAGTGACACATCAACCTATTATAGCATTTACAATGAGCTTATTGACACTGACCTATTTAATTTTAACTCCATTATGACTATCACATCCCATTATCCCTTTTGCCTTTTCCATCTTGACCTCATTGATTAAGACCAGTAAGATTATGTTATACCCTTTGATGAATTTTATAATGAGGAATCTATTGTCAAGTACATGAGCCTTAGATATATATTTTCAATTGGAAATCATAAGCAAGGCTTTCACTTCTATTTGAACTCTTCTACCTACTTTAGAGAGCAGACAAACTTTCTTAGTCATGAAAAGGATAAAACACTAAGATCTTCAAATGAAAACCTCTTTGAGGCACTAGTTGATTAGGGAAATAGTAAAGAAAAATATAATCCCCTAAGTGAAAACCTATTTCAAACACTCTTGGATGGGGAAGTTTTCTCATCTCTGAAGGAAGTGCAGTGTCCACTAAGTCCTAGCTCTATAGCCAGTGCCATTATCACATCAAAACAACATAAATTCTTTGAGCTTCTTGCTTTTGACTTTCCAAATATATTTTATAGTTGGCCACTACTAAATTGGTAGATTCAAATTCATCTCATTATCTTGAGCTTTGGGACAATAACCAAAAGTTGAAGCAAAAGAAGAGGATCAGGATCATACACTGCCCACTATTCTAGAAGATGGTTCTATGTTCCTTATAGAAAACACCACTGAAGTGAACTTGAGGACTTATGATAATCCCAAAATTATTTATCTAGGATCCTCCCTCACTGATGAAGAGTGGGATTACATTATCATAATTCTAAGAGATTTCATTGATATCTTTGCATGGGCTTATTCTGACATGCCAATCCTAGACCCTGACTTGGTTGTGCATCAACTTGTGGTCCATCCAAATGCTAATCTAGTCAAATATAAATTTAGAAAGATGCATCCATACATCACTCTTTTGGTAAAAATAGAATTGGATAAACTATTAGGATTTGGCTTCATTATACTACTAAACTATTCTAAATGGATATCAAACATAGTCCTAGTAAGCAAAAAGCCATAGGATACACGAATTTTTACTGACTTTAAAGATATCAATAAGGTTAGTCCCAAATATGATTTTTATCCACCCAATATTGGCTTTATTATTTAATATACTACTAGGTATGATATGTTGTCCCTTTTGGATGGATTCTCAGGATATAGTCAAATCAAAATAGCTCTAGAATACTAGCACAAAACTACATTCACCATACCATGAGAAATATTATGCTATCAAGTCATTCCCTTTGGCTTGAATAATGTTGGGTCCACCTATCAGGGTGTTATGATTACAATCTTCCATAACATGATGCACAATATTGTTGAGGATGACATTGATGACATCCTAGAAAAATCAAAAACACATGCCAAACATCTTGATGTTCTATGGAGAATCTTGGAGAGACTTCATGAGTATAGAGTTCATCAAAATCCTAAGAAGTGTGTCTTTGGCATTAATTTAGGAAATATTTTAGGATTCATTATGTCATAAAGAGGGATTAAAGTGAATCTTGCTAAGGTCAAGGCCATTGTATAAATTCCTTCACCTTTTAATCTCACGTAGCTCTACAACCTACAAGGAAAGATTCAATTTATTCATAAGTTCATTTCATAATTATGAGATAAGTTCCACCCATTTACACACCTCTTGAAGAAAGGGGTCACTTTTTAATGAGATGTTAAATGTCAATCAGCATTTACAAATCTCATAATTTACTTGCCCAACCTACCATTTTTAAGATCACCAACACCTGGATAACCATTAATTCTTTATATTTCAACCATCAAACATGCACTAGGGGCTATCTTGGCCCAACAAGATGAAAATGGAAAGAAACATGTGGTCTACTATTTGAGTCACACACTTATGGCATATGAAAATAATTATACACCTATGGAGAAGGCTTATTTAGCAATGGTGCCACCCATTAACACACCTCTTGAAAAAAGGGGTCACTTTTCAATGAGTTGTTAAATGTCAATTAGTATTTGCAAAGCTCACAATGTACTTGGCCAACTTGCCAATTTTAAGATCGCTAACATGTGGACAACCATTAATTATTTATATTTTAGCCACTGAACATGCACTAGGGGCACTCTTGGCCCAACATGATGAACATGAAAAGGAACATGTGGTCTACTATTTGAGCCACACACTTATGGCATATGAACATAATTATACACCTATAGATAAGGCTTATTTAGTAATGGTGTTCACTTCATAAAAGTTATGACACTACATGCTGAATAATAAAACTATTGTTATTGCTAAAGTGGACCCTCTTAAATATTTATTATCCAAAGCAACTCTCACAAGTTGCATAGTAAATTGGGTCATGCTTTTGAGAAAATTTTATGTTGAGTATCAAAATCAAAAGGCTATCAAGGGGCAGGTTATTGAAGATCAACTTGTAGAGCTCCTATCATAGATACTCAACCACTTAAATTTGATTTTCCATATGATTTTAATATGATAATAGAATTAGTGTTGAAAGAACCTAATTAGTGGAAGTTATACTTTGATGGCTCCTTTACATCTCATTGATTTTGGGCAGGCATCTTGTTGATTACATCATAAGGGGATATGATTTCCAAAGTGTTTCATATTAATTTTCATTATACCAAAAATATGTTCAAGTATGAATCCCTCATTGTAGGGATTCATCTTGTATTATAGTGGGATATCCAGTTCTTAATGGTCTATAGTAATTCTCAATTGATTATTAATCAAACCACAAATCAATGTCAGACTTGAGATGACAAGTTTGTACCATACAAACACATTATGGATAATCTCAAGTCTCACTTCAAATACTTAAAATTTAAATAGGTATTATATGCCAATAATATATTTTTTGATGCAATGGCAATAATTGGGTCCATGATATAGATTACTAGCAGTGTTAAAGAGTATCAGTTTCTCATTAAAAATCTTCTCTAGCCTATTCATGTATTACCAGATTCAGAAAGGGTATGTACCATTATTGGTCCCAATCCCCCACCTAAACTCCCTTGGTTTCAAGACATTTATAGCTATTTCTACGACCAAGTCTTTTCACCCAACCTTTCACATAATCATCAAAAAAAATTCCTTCATCATATATCCCATTATACCCTCTTTGGAAACACACTTTATCATAAAGGCTATGATGGAATGCTTATTCATTATTTATATTCAAGAGAATCCAATTTAGTGCTTAATGGGGTTCATGAAATAATGTGTGGGTCCCACACCAATGATGTATTATTTACCATGAAACTCCTCAAAATAGGATACTATTGGGCCAAGATGGAAGTAGATGCTTGTAATCATGTCAAAAACTTTGTTGCTTGCCAACAACATGGTAATATGATACATGCACCTTCCTTGCCACTCTATCCAATTACTACACCATGGTCATTCTCTACATGGGGCCTTAATCTCATTAGGAAAATCAATACAACCTCTTCTAATGATCACAAACACACTTTCACTACTATCAAGTGTTTTACTAAATGGATAAAGGCCATTCTTTTCACTTATATCATTGAGAAGCAAATTGTCAAATTTTCCACTACCATATCATCTATCAATATGATATCCTAACCCATATTATATCTGATAATGACAAATCATTTTTAAATAGAGATGTTAAATCTATTTATGCCAAATTCAAAATCAATCATAAGAAATCCATGTCATATAACTTGCAATTCAATGGTCAAGCCGAGGCATCTAATAAGACCATAGTTACAATCCTAAAATAGATTGTCAATGATGTTGGCCATAATTAGCACTTGAAAATTTTTATCACCATTTGGGACTATTGCACTAGTCATCAAACCCCCACAAGAGCCACTTCATACTCCCTTGTTTATGGCACAGAGGCTATTATCCTGGTTGAGATCGAGCTACCTTCATTGTGGGTATCTTTGGAGAACATTGAAGATGATGAGAATTATAAAGTTTCCAGGTTACATGAGCTTGAGCTCCTTGATGGCAAGCATTTTGCTACCCTAGATAGCTTAAAGCATATCGAAATAGATTGCATAGAAGCTATAACAAGCACATTCTCCCTAGGGAGTTTGAAATTGGTGACTTGGTCTTGAAAGAGAACCAAAAGAACACTAATGTTGAATATAAAAAGAAGGGTAATTTTCAACCTAATTGGCTGGGTACATATGTAGTCATAGCAAATTATGGATCAGGGGCATATTGATTAGCTATTCCAAATGGTGAAGAGCTCCCAAAACCCATGACTATTTTACATCTTAAGTAGTTTTATACTTGACAACCTTTTGAATCATTATCTACAAGAGCCCTTACTTTGGGGCAACTTGTGTCAAAGTCATTTATCCCACTATTATACTCTAGATTGTACTATCCTGGACCATTTTTTATTATATCTCATTCTATCCTAGACCATTCTAACTTGAACAATATTATTTTCCTACTCTGGACCAGTGGCACTTTGGATAGTTTATATTTCACTAGATTCATTTTCATTCCATTATGGACCATTGTAACCTGGACCATTCTACCTAGAATAATATTCTTTAAAACCTTGGACTGTTATATTCCATAACCAATTATGACTTGATTATGATTTATAGTCATTTTAGACACACTCAACACATGTTCTACAAAGCAGTTCAGCCTAAATAGTATCTCACAACTTTTTGTAGAAAAGTGTAGAAGGATATGTCAGCACAAGGTTTTTTCTTGTTGAAAGGTTATATAGATTTATTCACCAATGCATATTATTCTATTATTATTTTGATGTTATTTGGTAGGCATTGTTGCTTTGATAGGATCACAAGTACCTTTGCAGCTAGTTTAGCTATTTTACTTATTTGGGGACATGCAACTCCTTAGCTAGGTAGTTTTTGTGCCATTGTTTATATTCATGATCCCCATTGCAGTCAGGTTAGCTATTGTTTGAAATTTTACCTATGGAAGTGCATCTCCTTAGCTAGGTAGTTCCATATGCATTTGGTTGATATTTTATTTCTATTATTTATCCCAAAAACATAAAAACATTAGAAACTAATAGAGAAAATGAACAAAAACATTACCTTGAACCTTAATTTATTATGATCCCACACTCTCACCATTTTGTGAGTTGAACCATTTAGTATCTCATAATTCTCAATCAAGTTGAGATGCATAAAAAATTCCAAAAACATTTACCAAAAATCTTATACTCTCATTGTTTTATGAACAATCATTTGAACTCACTCACCATTTTGTGAGCCCATTTCCTTATTCCTATACAATCAAATCATGTTTTCTTATCATCACTTTTATTCTATCCCATATCTTGGGAGAACTAAATTTAGCCTAAAATTCATGTTGGATCTTACATCCATGGAACTATGTAGGCAATGTTCACTTGCCTTATGCATCTGGATTCAGATCAGCCAATTCTTCCCCTTTTTATCTTCCCCTATTTTGTTTTGTATTGTTATTTCCCTATCACTTGGGGGTAAATTTTTTCCCTTTGTTCTTATCTCATTTTACTAGTATCATTATTTCTTAGCTTAGGGGTCACCCTGTCACAGAGCATAATGCCTCTATTAAAATTACATGAATAATTCACTTTTTGTTTGTTTTCACTAACAAGGTGATTAACCCTATTTTTTGTGTGTTCATTTGATTTTTATTTTTGTTGTTTTGTTGTGATTTGTTATATCTTCATTTATTTTTGTTGGTGTTTTGTTCTTCATTTATTAGTTTGTATTTACATTATATTATGTCTTTATTTTTTGTTTGTTGGTGTTTTATTGTATTTTTGTTGTTGTTTTGTTGAGTTGTTCTTTTCTCTATTGTTGTTTTGTTATTTGTTCATTTTTATTAGTATTTATTTATTGGTGTTTTGTTGTGATTTTATTTTTTTCTTTTATTTTATTATTTTATCTTATTTATTTATATTGTTTTGTTCTTTTGTGTTAAATACATTTAGTTAACATTTTGAGTCTAGATTTTACTTAGGATTACTTTCTTCACCTTTTGTATTTAACTTGTTTTGTTATTTATTTGTTTTCCAAGTACATTTTTTTAATACATGTGGATCTTGATTATTCATATCTTGAATTCAGATTGTTTAACATTTGTTCTTGCTTGTAAATTCTTGTTCCTACTTAAATCTTGATTGTTCATATCTTGATTTTAAGTTAGGTTACACTTTTGTAATGTTATTTTTCTCTTTATTTTTGTTTGTTTTTGTTTAAACATAAATAATTGTAACTTTGGTTTTGATAATTTTTATCATTATCCCTAGTTATAATTATTCACATTTGAACCAGCCAAGGTGCAAATAGAAATACAATGTTATTATAAGTTACTCATAATTATGATGCATAATTTCAATTTTCTATAGTAAACACCAAGTTTCCCAAATTCAAAAGTAAATGTGATACCTAATATAATTTTTGAATGCACCATACCCAATGCCTAACACAAGATATATCCTAGGCCAACTTTTGGAAACAAACGAGACTCTATGCAAGACATGCATCTCTTGACATAAATTGTAAGTCTACTTGACTATTTCTAAGATTACTTTGGGAAGTGCATCTCCTACATTATATTCTAGCATCTAGTCATACATGAAATAGAACAAATACATCAACATCCATATGCTAACTAAGAATGTGCATCTCTTAAAACTAGCATATCAAAACATATCATAAATAAGAGCAATATCATAATCATGTTTCATACATTGTGAGAGTACTTATACATATCATAAGTATAAAAAAGTGATCTCAAACAATCAAATCTAATCATGCTCATCCTTGAGAAGACTTTGACAAAAAATCTAACCCATCTCAGATGCAATTGCTATTGATGGACATGGTGGTGGAGGCCCCATGACTAACCATTATACAACTAGTTATGTCACTGACTACTTCAACTCTATCTCATGTTTGTTAGGTTGTGGAGCTAAAAGCTTCACTGATGCAAATAGAGGAGGTTGCTGAGTTACAGAGCAATCGACATCAGTCAGGCCAACCGACATCGATCATATTAAGTGTGTAGAGCAACTGTCATCAGTTAGGTGTCGACCGATATCGGTCAGACAGGAACTGACATCAGCAACCTGTGTGTGTGTGCATTTGCATGCGGTTCTAGAACTGGCCTAATTTTAGATAGACAGTTAGTTTGCATGTAAAAGACTAATTTTAGTCTTGAGTCTGCATTTCTAATTATTGTAATTAGGAAGTCTAATTATTTTTTGTATGGGATCTATTTAAGAGACCCATGGAGCTATATTGTAATTTGTAGAATAATAAGGACTTGCAAAGGTAAGGACAAGGGTTCTTCCAGGTGTGTAATATCTAGGTTTTTAGGTGTGCAAGACCGGGTTGATCTACAGGTGTGCAAGATCAGGTAGAAGATCTACATGGTAAGTAAGGTCAGTTGATCTGTAAGTGTGTGTGTGTGAGCAAGGTCAAAGGAGATCTGTAGGGTAGCAAGGTCAAAGGAGATCTGCAACACAACAAGGAGCAAGATTAGGGAGATCTACTTGGAGTACTTTGAGTACTTGGTACTGGAAGTAGGCAATAATGGTTAAGTTGATTGTCACTTACTAGTTGGTGTACTGGAAATATTGTTACTGACTGGTTGAAACAACAACTTTGTGTTTGAGTTGATTGGTTTGTAATTAAGAGAGAACTCTTGAGGGATAATTACTGGTACGCCCAAGAGGTGTGGGAAGAGTGTGATTTCTCCATTGTATTTCCTTCTGGAAGAGTTTTAATACAAGATTGTATTGTCTCTCATATTCTATGCTATTTTTGAATTCTAGTTACATATTACTTTTGGTTAAATTCTGTGTTTAGTTTCTTATACAAAGGTAATCAAGTGTACTCTTAAGGAGTAGGGATCCTGACAATGTTTAGACCTATAAGTCTAGCTAGTCTATTATGACCTCATATACTCCCTATAAAAATCCACTCTTTTCTCCATAGGAATTTTTGCCTCATATTCCTACCACTAGTAGTCTATTTCATCCTTGGCACATAAGACATCACCCTTTACATGCAAGGCATCATCCTTGGTTGTAATCACATTAGTCAAGGCTCTAGCTAATCTGGCCCCTATATCTATTTTATCTTGATGAGACTCATCCCTCTCCCACATCAACCTTTCCACCTCTACTCGAGCAAAATCTCACTCACTAACCACTATCATAAACTCCATGTCTCATGTGGCTAACTAGGTCTAAACCCCTGCTAACTTGCCACATGTATTCTGAGACCACAAATCTCTATATCTGTAGCTATAGTGAGACACTATAACTTGGTGGTCTCTCCTTTAACTATATCTAGTTATGCCTATAACCCAGCCATAGTGTTATGTAAACCTACAATCTCCAAAATGCATGCAATAATCTCCCTCTAGAGCCTATCAATCAAATATTGGTCCTCTATGGACCTTCCTATGCCTAAGGACTTTACCCCTCATGATCCTAATCCTAAACATGTATCTATCTTGAAGGACCCTACATTTTTAAAACCTTTCCCATGGCATCCATCACCACCTAGGGCATCCCATGTATCCACATCTTAACCATCCAACTCAGCCATCTCTACATCCTCTACAGGATCTTACTATGCTTGAGGTTGTACCACTTATAAATGAAAATCATATGGAATGGCTTCTTATACTAGCACCTAACCCTATCATTGTGTTGGGGCCTAGATCCATTCTCTCCTCATTTGTACCCATATATAACATAAGATTGGTTATTAGGGCAATGGCCTAGTAAGTCGAATGGGTCTCACTCCAATCCACCATATAGTATATGCATCAGTAACCCCTACATTTGTAACCCCTCCCACATAATCCCATAACACATGAACCACCATGTCATAATCAATGACTACCTCTACCTTGGGCACTGATGACCCCCACTCCCTGATCTCCCTAGTCACATGTGTGAAGTAGTGCTGACCCTTCAAGATATCCTATTACATGTCAAACTATCACTAAACTTGATCTATCCTATATCTCTCCACCACATAATCATGGCAACCTATGATGTATCATGTTATAATCATATACTTAATCATAAATAAATCCTCTACCTATAGCAATTATGTCCCTAAGCAGGGAATCTAAATAAAATCTATGTCCTTCATCTCATCAATAGCTCACCTATTATATAATAAGTCCCCCAAGTGTCCCTACATACCTGGTCATGTAGGGTACCATCCTCAAGCCATGATATCCTTTGGTCTCCTTTGATATATTAGCCCCATTGGTCGTGTAGTGGCTATATGCTCTTAGGTCCATACCTACAGCAATGTGTTGTGGTCTATGTTGTACCCTCCTCAATATGTAATCATATGCAAATCCCTATACAATTATGCAAGAATCATAATTCCCTGGGAAAACCATCTAAGTTGATCAAACACCTATTGCACCACACTAATCAAACCTAAGGGAAAGAACCATCTACTCTTATCTAGCAATAAAAGGTCACTAACAAGAGCTATCAAAACCACCACCTCTTGGGGAACTATCCCCTATCCTACTCCACCTTATAGGGGCTAAGACAAATCCTCTGGGGCATACATGTCTATACACTCATCCATAATCTCCTAGTCCACTACCCCCAATAGGTCATATAACATGGCTTGTCATCTGGCCCCCATCCAAGTAATCTTGTGTCTTTGCATAGGAACCTATAAAATATATTGTACATCCTCTAGTCTCACCATAGCCTCCCCAATTGATAGATGAAAATTAGAGGTCTCTAAATGCCACCTATCCACTAGTACTGATAAGTGAGCTCTATTTATGTAGATCATTGGCAATTGTGCCAATTGATATAGGTCTACTACTACTAGGATAGCTACGAGCTCGTTTATCATTAGCCGCTATCACCGTAGTACTTGAGAGTTCCATTTATGTGATGTGATAACCACAAATCAATCCTAAAAATCAAACATCAAGCATAAAGTCAATCAACTTTCCTATCATTCATTAGATTATTCTAATTTTGAGGCCCTAAACTAACCCTCTATGTGTCTCTATCTCTCTTCTTTTGATTTTGGGCCTAGATTAATCTCTTATGGGCCCTATTATATTTTCTTTTGGAATTCTCATAGTTTTTTAGCATTTCCACTATTTATTAGGATGATCTCCCTACTATGTAGGGTAATCCCATTGATTATCATGACCTCATTGTTTAGCACGTCGATCTTGCAAATTGGAAGTGTGATCCCATTGATCTTGGCAAAACCACCATTTGATAGGGTGAAAAACACCCAAAAATGTGAGATCACTATTGTCTTGGTGATCTCACCATTTTTACCCATGATCTTGCTAAAAGGTTGGTGAGATCATTGATCTCATGGTGTTCCTACCATTTTCATGGTGAACTCACCATTTTCCAAATTGAGAAAATGGTAGGATAGCCTAACTACCACCTATCTATACATAATAAATGCAATAAATGAAAAACCTAAATACCAAAAAAGGTACTTACCAATGCTCTGCTCCTCAGTGGTCACTAGTACTCCCTCATGTCCTCTCTAAGATGATGGAGGTGTAGTATATTGGCCATTATTCTTAGCTCTATCGTACAGAAATTTCATAGCTCAAAAATTACTATAGCTAAGGATTTAAATGACTTGTTTTTACCCCCAAGGGTCAAAATCTAGTAATTTTTTCAAAATTTTCACCCCCTAGGCCTATAGTTGCATCATTTTATCTTTCTTGGGCTACTTTTTTAGCTCCTCTGATCAATTATTCCTTATGATTTATTTTAATTGTTTTGTTTTTAGCCTCTTTTATTGAAATTAACAAGATTATAATTTCTTCTGATTGAGGGCCCACCCATCAAATATTTTTAAAAAAAATCCATCTTCCCCTTAATGGGGAATTATGGGCCATCCAAATGATGTTTGGGGCATTTCATAAACCTATTTCTATATAATTCATGAAAACTTTAAAAAATGGAAAATGGGAGTGAAATTTATTTCTTTTGATTATAGTGACCTTTTCATTCTTTGAAAATATGTTACTTCAACCAAATGTCTTGCCATGCCTTCTCAAATAGAGGCAAAATGTAGACATCCAATTTTTATCACTATTGTGTTGTAATTGTCAATCTAAGCAATATTCTATGGAAATGTACAATTTGGACCATAATCACTAAAATACGTTAAATCATTCAAATTTGTCATGTATAGGTGTTAATTTAGGCTAATGTATCCTTGAATGGGGCAATGCATTTTATTTTATTATTATCTTTTCTTAAATAACTTCAAGTCAAATTACTACCATACAAAATAATACTCTAGACCATTGAATTCTTCTAATTCAGTAGCATACATTATATGCATGTGTTATTTTGCATCCATAATGCCCTAATCGGGGTATTATTCCATATGCAACTAACACCTTATTCTAATTATACTTCTATCAAATTATGACTCAATAAAATGACATTTATGACTAGGTTGATTAAGCATGTAATATATTTCCAAAGAAATGCAAAAAATTAGTCAAAGCCACTTAGGCAAATTTAACCAAATCAAGAGCCTAAGTGAAAATTCCATGAAATTTATTGAAAATCTATTTATTAGAAATTCATTGCTCAAATATACATCATCCTATGACATCATCAATGGGGTGGCATCCATTTACCGTTAATGGAAAAAGTATCAGGATTAAACTCTCCCATGCCTCATCAATTCCCTATTCTTCCAAATATTAGTGGGAATATTTATGGCTTATCCCTCTAAAATTAAATCAGTTCATGGCCACACATCTTGATCTTAAGATGGATGGTCATGTTGATCCTAAACATTTTCATAAAGCTATAAATAAGTGAGCCAAGACTACCATTTTTAATCTTGAATTGTGTAATGTTATTATCCAGAATTATATCCACAAAGCTTCACCTATTTGGACAAATTGATCAACTTGTGAGCCTAAGCCATTGGTGCATCAAATCTAGGGAAAATCATAATTTTTGGCTATTCTTAGAAGGAGGGATGTTATTTGTAATGTTTGGTAGTATTCCTCTTTTAAATAGCTCTTATAATTCACTAGTAACACCCCATGAAGGAGTAAGTTTAATATTTTAGCTCTATATGCTTCTTTATAGATTTTTTTTACTAACAAATGAACTAACACAACTCATAATATTACTCTACAATACCGACCATGTATTTACGATTACTCCAGTTTTTATAGATAACTTATTAAGAATTATAGGAGTTATACAAAAAAATTTAGCCCTTATATCTATCAAAATAGACATTCAAACAAAATACTTGACATTTTTATAAATGAAGCTTGGAATATGGTTTGTTGATTATCAACTATCACATTAATACATTGTTGAAAAGTTCCTTGTTGAGGAGAAAATCCTTTATTCCTCAACTTATCTTAGGTACACTCACATGAAAAATGGTCACCTCCATAAATGAAGTAACCTTCAGGTGGTCCCTTCTTGTTAGTCTATTAGTTTCCCTTGAAAATTTCTTTCAAACCATCACTAAGTTTCCTATTACCTGAACCACTGTTGAATCTGGAATGTTGACTCTTGAACTGGATCTTGGATTCTCACTCCTCTACCTCCATTTCTTGTTTTTGAAAGTTGGCTTATATCTTCCAAACTTTTTCTTAAACTTATCTCTAACCTAAGCAAGAGATTTCAACTTCCATTCTTATTTGACTACCTTTTCAAAGACTTGGTCCATGGTAGATGGTCCATGAACATACACTTCACCACATACCTAGGGTTTTAATCCCATGAATAAATTCCTAATCTTGAACCTCTCGTCTACCTAATATTGAGGTACATATTTCAAAAGCTTGGTGAACTATTCCCAGCACTCATTCACTAATAGGTCTCCTTTCTTTAGATTCTAAAAAATTATAAGCTTTTGGTATAATTATAATTATGTAATCCAATGTCATATGAATAGTGTCATAAATTTCTCCCAAGTAATGCTGGTCCAGTTAAGATTCATTTCCAACTTATTGTTGGCCCACCACATAGCTACTTCACCAACCAACTGGTAATCTCCCCAAACCACTTTGATGACCTCAGAGTAGTTTTGAATCTCTAAATACTTCTACATCTCAATTAACCATGCTTCATCTCCATCTCCCATAATAGTTTCATCAAACTTAGGTGGATTCACCTTTTTCATATCTCTAGCCAATTCTACAACTACATGTGCTCTCATGTCCTGAGGCAATTCTTCATGTCTTTGCTTTTGAGGAATTTTCTACTCAGTAGGATGTTCCTCAAGCACATCTTGATGGGATTCCTCCTCATGTCCATTAATTTCATGTTTCAGAGCTACAATTTAATCCCTAGTTTCATTCATGGATACAAGAATATGATCTAACTTTATTTTTTGCTCAGCGGCAAATTGATTAGGATCAAACAGAGGATTGGTGTCATTGACATTCAAAATACAATCTCCAAATACTCTAGCTCTCACCATTTTCCTTTCTATTAATAGAAGGATGTGGAAATGTTAGTGAACTTAATAAATCTTAGAGTTCAAGCCACAACTCTGATACCAAAATGTAACATCCCCACTAAGGTTTACTAGAATTACGTAATATTTTTTTTAATTATAATCCATGTATTCTATCAATATATTACACCATGATAATCTAATTAGTGATCTTAGAATACATACCATGTATGTTAAGCATAAAGTAAACATGTAACATCTATTAGTTATTGATTACTAGTATCATATGAGATAAAACATAACTACATATAAAAATTAATTACATAAAATCTAGCCATGGCTGGTACAACAATACGGCCACTCCTATCAATCTATAATGAATAATTAATTACATTTACAATTGGAATTATGTTTCAATAATAAATACAATATTAGATACAAGGTTTCATGGAGCATGAGTTTCATGAACTCTAATATCTCTGATAATCTTAAATGTATTCTCTAAATAAGTACTATTATGGGGAGGGAAAGCATCATCCGAGTGCTTTTCCACACCAACTATAGACCATTGATCCCCCACACAATCCCCCAATTAGGGAATGGCCCTCCCTTCATGGATGGGTAGATAATGAAGGTGTGAGAATCTAGAGAGACAAGCTAATACCCATGTATTGAAAGATTTATAATACATGATGTACCATAAAGAAAATATGTTCCATGTTCAAATATGTAAATCATACATATGAAATGACAATGTCTGACTAAACATTACTTTGGCTAAAGTTTTCAAATAGTTATTGATCTCTAGGATTATTCAAATTCATATACACCACTTGATTGGATTACCTTCATCTAGTATTGGTGATGCTAAGTAAGCTAGTGAATTTCATCTCATTACTTATTTAGTACTAGCAATGTGAGATTTGCTTAATATAAATATAACCAATAGATTCATACATATTACTTCCTACTCGTAGGTATAAATCATGATAAATATAAGAATAATAATACATATATTTAGTCCATCAAATATATGAATGAATCTCTACTATATTAATTACCACATAAATAATAAGCATAACAAGTATAATTTATACCAAATAGGTACAATATATACTTAGACTTCATGTTTACTAATTTTCATAAGTAAATTCAAATGTAGTACATTCTATGATGAACAAAAATATCATAGACCATTATATTTTTGTACACTTTACTCAATTACAAACAGCCTATCATAATAATTTCAAAGATCAAATATCTCATAAACAAGAACAAAATATTTCATTTATACAACTTGTACTTTCAAAAGATAATATGCATATATTCAGTGTCTTATCCTCAAGAACCTATGACTTAATTTTAATCAATCAATAAAACTATAAATATAGGCATACATCCTAATGACCTAATATATGCCATATATGTATACGAGAACCTAAGTCCTCATAGAGATATATCTCATATATTTATACATGAATAATATGTACCACATAATATATATGTTTTAACACACAATTGTTGTTCTGCCATACTAACAATAAATTTCATTTTTCTTATAGAAATTCATGTGACTCTAACAAACTATTTTAATTTTCATGAAAAAACATCAAGCTCCACATAGGTCTCAACATTTCCAAAAAATATTGATTTAATTCACTTATTCTAACATAGAAGATATAATTTAATTATGATCAAATCCATTCCAAATCAATTACCCTATTTTCCCACAATTTAAGTCCTTAGACTGTATATAATAAACAAGCGACCATACAAACCTATACTTTGCCTTTGTTTATCTATTGGAGGTTTATACTCTTTCTGAGTTTATGTATGTATTTATAAAATCAAATTGACATTTAATACAAAAGCATTGAGAACCATATACTAAAAAAACTTGACACAGTTATATACGTGTTCAAATAATTCAAACAATTCACATTTATCCTTTCAAGCTTGACATTGTCGACTTCTTTGTAAGTAAAATTTATAAGCTTAAAGACTCCAAATATGCTACAAGTTTCCTAATGGAACTTGCACCTATACATTTTGACATTATAACTTATATGTGTATACAACACTCATACATATATTCATTGTTTGAAGGATGAATATACACATAATTTATATATCCTCCCTATTTGAATGTCAATAAACACACAATTTATATATCTTCACTTTTTATGTTATGAATACGTACTCTGTCCAAACATGTATATTCTCATAGTTTGTAAAACAAAAGTGCAGAGTTCATTTATGTATATGTTCACAGTGTTTAAGACATATGACTTTAGTTTGTTCATATATATACTTACGATTTTGTGTAATAAATATACACAGTCCACATATATATATCCATAGTTTTATAAGCATACAAACCTAGTTCACACACACACACACACACACACACACACACACACACACACACACACACACACACACACACACACACACACATATATATATAATAAATTTAAACAAACTTCACAACAAATAGTACCCAAAATTCCTATATAAATCCATTCATTTAACAACTCATTTCATGATTGTCAGATATACACAAATCATGTGCCTCCTATACCAACATGTTGAGTGTGTGTGTGTGTGTGTGTGTGTGTGTGTGTGTGTGTGTGTGTGTGTGTGTGTGTGTGTGTGTGTGTGTGTGTGTGTGTGTGTGTGTGTGTGTGTGTGTGTGTGTGTGTGTGTGTGTGTACCCAGAGTTTCCAAACCAAAATGTAGTCATCATTTATATTACAAATATTTTTCAATTCCCTTAGTTCTTTAGCTAGGAATTTGCAATACAATAGATTTGTTAAAATCTTACTATTTTCCCACACACATTACTAGTCTATTTCATAAGGGTTTAGGGAATAGTGGTTTAGTTTTATTGATGGCCGAGCCATCCACAAAGCTAAAATCATATCCTTACAAAATGCATACCATTTTCAAAAATCTTTAAGAGATAATTTTTCATACAAAATTCTTCTGAGATAAGTGGTAATAAAAAAAGCATTACCAACCTCTTAATTACTTCCAAATGAAATTGTATAAACTAGATAAATACTCTTCTTCCTTGCTCTAATCTCTCTTCTTATCCTTCTCATCATGCCCCCATTCTCTTCTTAAACTTGCCTCTTATCATAATTTTTCCTTCACTCTTACTCCTTTCGAGCTTGCATGCAACTGTTAGCTCATAGCTCACAATTATCCATGCAAAATCTGGATTCTCCATTCAAATTGGAACTTAACACAGTTAACTCCATTTTGCCTAAACCATGAAGAGCCCTAATTTCTCTCAAACCTTTCCCTAATTCCTTTAATCATTATTTTATTCTTTTAACTCTTGCATGGTCTACCTATGTTATATGCCCATGTATCCCATGCAAAAGTCCACTTTCAACATTATTAACAATGATAAATATCACTTAAAACTTTACCATAGTCTATGCATGAAAATAATGACTAGGATTAATATTTAGGATAGGATATAATGCAATTTTGTTAATAACTTGGTAAAAGATAACAATATCATGATTTTTAATAATAGTGTGACTAATATAAAGTTCATTATATTCTTTTATCCAAAATGGTAAATCGGACAACTATTAAACCTAATGTAATAGTATTATAATAATGTAATCATTGTGTTATTACCATGTTATATAGACTATCTTATGTCTTTCATATCTTCATATGTTAAGGTGTTAAGCCATATAAAATGATAATCTGCTAATGTTGTAAACATTACAAAGACATTATGGTTAGTCTATATACAATAGTCACCAAATACTATTTATGAATATTTTTTTTCTCAAAAGCATTAACAATCAGGAGTATAATAACATGACATAAGCACACTATAACATTGTGTACTCAATCTACGTATAACAACCACAATGCAATCACACAAGATTAATTCCATGTAAGCATAAAATTGAACTAAATCACTACTAACACACATAATCAACTATCTAAATGCAGATAACATCAAAAACATACTAATGCTAATAATTCAAACAATGCATATAACATGTACTATCTAATGTGGTGTGTACAAAGGTTCTATCCATTCCTCTGGTATCCCCCAACACTTCCATCTACGTCATCTTCTCTAATGATGTTCTTCCTTCATCATGCTTTGAGGGATGAAACTCTCTTGCATCCAAATCATGACAAGAAGGTTGGTAGCCCATGACATCATGATAGATACCATAAAATAATTGTGTAACAACAAATCAACATGATCATAATATAAAGAATATATAATACAACTAACTCATATCAATGTAATCATGTAATCAAAGTAACATAAAATTGTCCCATAATAGCATATGACTTACATCTTAATAAAAAAGTAATTAATCAATTTAACAACCATAATAATATATGGATAATTGGGTAAATTATCTTAGTGAGAAATTGGGATGTGATAGATATTGCCTTATTCTCCAAGATTTGTAGTGTGTCCAAGGTAGTAGGAGCATTCGCTCTATTCTTGGTGTATCACCCTTTACTTCCAATAAATTCTTACCTTCTCCCTCCCTTTTCCCTCAAAATATTAATTTTAGATTAGTGGTAGATTTACCTTTTTGCTCTTTAGGTCTACATACTAGTCCTAAACCATGTACACTTAGAATATAAGGAATCTGGCCTAGTCTAAAGGTTTATCCCAAGAAGCACAAGGGTCCCACACCTTGGGGATTTTTCCATCATTGCAATGAGATAACCAATTTTATGCACTCATAGGTGAGTGATAACACTTCTATGCCCAACAAAAAATACTTTTATTTCTTTCACAAGGAATTCATGCTCTACACCCTATCATAAAACTTCCTGCACCATAGAACATATATGGGTGCACATTTTGAATGACAATAGTTTTTGGCATGCTCAGTGGGACCACTTTAAGTATTTTACTAAGGATTTTGTGTCATTCTTAGTTAATAGTCTTATAGACATATTTCAAGCATCTAGAGACTCCAAACATTTTGGTTTTCAAGGATCAACCCCCCATATAAATGTCAAGAGAGTCTAGGTCATCCGTAAGAGTTATTAATTTACATTACATTTAGATCTCTACACCTTCTAGAAGAAGAAGAGTAAGATTATCTTCATCCCCCATTAGGAGAGAGAAAAGGATAAGATAATCATCCCATAGTGCTTAGTCTACACCCCCATTTGGTAGGTTCCTTGCACCTAGGGGAAATTATTCCCTATCCCATTCATGTTTGCATAGAGGAACCAACTATTTGTGTCTTTCAATATAGGTAGTTCATTTATTCTTGCCTAATATGATGACATTCCAATCATAGCCCTTAAAATTTTATCCTACTTTACTAGCAAGAATGTGACTTCCCTTATGGAGCATATTCAAGATATTACAAATATCTACTTAGTGCACCATGTCACTGAAGACAATGTCATAGTTAGGTAGCTTGCCTCTTCTTTCAAAGGCAAAGCACTTCAATGATACTAAGGTTTGAGATTGAATTCTATCCACAATTGGGATGAGATGATGAGGAACTATACAATTAATTTGAGGACCAGAGTGAACACTTGTACCTAATAGAGTAGCTCACAACTATAAATAGAACCTCACACGAGATGATGGTTAATTTTAACATCAAGTTCCAGAGAGTCTGGGATAGTATCCCACCCTTGTGTAAGTCATCTCCCAATATTGCATTTTTATATTTTTTGAAGGCTCTTAATAGTGATATAGTTATGATGATTTAATCCATGAGAGGTGCAGTACTACATGATGCCTATGAAGTTATTGTGCATGCAAAACATTGTTTGATCCAGGTAGGGAAGTTGGACCTAAACCCCCTATGTCTCTATTCACAAAACATCCTCCTATCCAACCAATTATACATCCTATGTTATCACCTATTCCCATCATATTAATCACACCAACTTCATTTGATGTTCCCCCTAACAAATTGCATGAGATTCAAATGTTACTACAAATATTTGGAAATGAGTTTATGGCCCTTAAAAGGTAGCAAGTACAATATTATAGACCCCATGAGCCCTTTGCTTAGTAATACCAGTCGATCATACCTCCTTATGAAGGTGGCATGTAAGCACAAAACTAGCTCATAAATAATATACCACCTTATGCACAAAGGTTTGCTGTTAGAAACACCTTTAGATCCCTTATACCCATGCAAAAGAATCTTGCATAGGATTTTGAATAATGTTTCCCACATGGTCAATTACATAATCAAGCTACGTGCACAAATGGATTCTTAAACCAAGTGCTCATGGTGAAAATTTTGTCATGACCTCAAGGGAAAGTAAATATCATAGCTTCACATGAGGAAGAAACTCAAGCGCTAATGCAGTAACAAGATGGGTCTACCCTTATTAACTGGTAGGAGGATAACTTCAACTACATCAATCATAGTGGTGTGTCTAATGGAGGAAATACCATAGTTTCCTTCAATACAATATTTTAAAAGAGAGTGATATATGAGGTGTTTCCAACTTCATCACCCTCACCTTCAATGCCCCAGGTCATGTATGTAAGTACACAATCTTAGGTACATGTGAAACCTTCAATGTGCATGGTATAAGTTGTCCAAAGAGAAGAGCTACCTCAGACCAGTGTGAAAGTATGAGAGAAGGCTATTGTTTATAAATCATAGCCAAAGGGATCTCAAACTCACTTCAACATAGTCAAACAAATGAATACAAGCCTTAATGTAACCAGGTGAGACAATCTTGTTATTCCTTCTCAAAGGAATTTGATACAAGATGCTCTAAAAAGATTTCAAGCATGTAAGACATCGCAACTTATGCCTTCCATCTCTATGAGTCTATGTCATCCCAAAGTGGAATAAATTTTAAGTGTGCAATATCACTAAGCCACCCTCATTGTATATCTCCTTGATTATCATCAAACATTAGTACATAATTATATAATCAACTCAAGTGCGAGTAGCTTGGTAATACCAAAGAAGATTGTAGATACACTTGGAATTATGTATTCCCCTATTTCAAAGGGAGTGGTCTAGATATATGGTATAATGATCAAGACTATGGGAATCATCAAGTATTTGAATCTTACAATACATGCATGCCCAAGTCTTTGGATTATGCAAGAATATCCCAATCACTGACTTGCCTCCTACTTCGCCATCTACCTCTCCAAAGACTTCAAGGCAAAGATGGGTGGATACTTATCTTCAAACTGGTCACATATGTTGTTCAAAATTAGATATAGGACTAAGGTAACCATTAGGGATGATCCCATCTTCAAAATTCATATTGAACCATACTCTTCCAACTTAGTTGAATTAAACTACATAATGTTCAATCAGGAGGAGAATCTAACTCTCAATAAAGCCACAATGTTGCTTGAAGATATCCTAGATGATTTTCTAGATGAATGGGTATGTGAACATTATTAGTGTGACCCATATGACAATATGGAATAAATAGCGCTAGGTACATACTGCATTTTAGAGGACTATGTACTACCTGAGCTCATAAAGGTGTAGGAGAACCCTGAAGGCATATGGTAATTATACTTTAATGGTTCTAAGAGAAAAAAGGTATTGGAGCTAGTATAATGTTAATCTCCCCTTAAAAGGAGAAATATTTCAAGGCCTCCATCTTGTGTATAAGAAAGGAATCAAGGCACTACTGGCATTCAGTGATAGTAAACTAGTCATTAACCAAGTTAAAGTACATAGCATGACCAAAAATAACCTAATGAAGGCCTAAAAACATAAAGCATGGGATATGATTAATGACTGATACATTTAATATTAGTTACATACTAAGATCATAAAATGTTGATGTGGATAGACTTCACAACCACAGTGCACAATATGACATCCTATGTGACATAATGGAGTTTGATCAAATCATGAGGCTTGTAGTCAAACTGATAGTCCCTAACAATGCAGATAATTGGCAAGTGTTTGAGGGTGGTGAGAAAATTATCAGCTTCTTATAGGATGAAGCTAAGTTCAACACCAGGAGATAGTTATAGCTTCAATCCCAATACAAAGACCATATTTTCCAACTAAAAGGGAACAATTTATCCAAGGGATTAGTTACCTTGGAAAACATCTTTAACTCTAATTATTAGCTCAAGGGAGAAAAATGAAACATGAAATTAAAGGAAGAGATCTTTGTACAAGTAACCATCTCTGAAGGAAAGATAATAAAATCTAGAAAGGTATGATCACCACCAAAAATTAAGGACTTTATTGAACTTAGTAGGAGATATGATGATATCTTTGCATGGATCTATAAATACTTTAGAGGCTTTGATCTAGTCTTAGCCCAACACATTATTGAGTTCAAACCTAGTGCGCATCTAGTTCACCAAAAGCATAGGCCTTTCAACCCAAAACTTAAGCCTCTAATGAGAAAGGATCTCTCAAATCTCATTGAATCCATAATAATAATTTCAATCAAATACTCTTCATGGGTTTCCAACTTAGTCCTAGTGTGGAAGAAGAATGGGTAAATCCATGTGTACATAGACTTTAGAGACTTGAACAAAGCCTCCCTTAAGGACCACTATCCCCTCCCATGAATGGAATAGATCCTACAAATAGTTTTAGGTGTAGAGAGATTATTACTACTAGATGGCTACTCAGGCTACAATCAGATTCTTGTGTAAGAGTATGATCACTATAAAATAACATTCATCACTAAGTGGGGAAACTTCACATACCAGTAGATGCATTTTGGTTTGACAATTGTAGGAGAAACCTTCCAAATATCTATGGATATGGAATTTAAATAACTCATATACAAAATCATATTGTCTTACCTTGATGACACAAGTATTTTCTCTAAGCATGCAGAAGATCACCTAGGCCATCTGGAGTAAGTCCTCAAAAGGTGTCGAGAGTTCAGAATATCTTTGAACCCTAGAAAGTGTATCTTTGTAGTTCATGAAGGTTCTCTACTAGAGCACATTATTTCAAAAGAGGGGCTCATAATTGATTCAGATCAAGTCAAATATATTACTTTCTCTCCCTCTCCCAAGTTAAAAGAAGAGTTTCTAGAGCTCCTTGGGAATAATCAACTTCATGAGGATATTTGTGCCTAATTTTTCTACCCTAACCAAACCCCTCACTATAATGCTCAATAAGAATGTTTCATTTAGGTGGACTCATGAATTTAAGAGCATTTTTGAAGCCATCAAGTGTGTTATTTCTTAATATCCCACATTGATCAACCTAACTTATAACAAGTATTTTATCCTTTACGCATTTGATGGAGTTAGAGGCATCTCGGCCATTCTTACACTACAAAACAATGATCAATTAGAGAAATCAATTGATTTTTTTAACCAAGCACTAAAATATTATGATTTTCAACTACAACCTTGTGGATAAACATCCCCTCATAGTATAATAACACTCAAAAAAAATTGACACATGCTCTCCAATAACAAGATTTAGCTAATGGTCCCACATGGAGGTGTTAAAGAGTTACTACTTAGCAAGGACATCAATGAAAAAAAGAGTTGGTTGGATCCCAAAGGTGATGGAATATGATGTGGACATCTAGGTCACCAAGATCATATTAGAGAAGGGGTTGTGTGAATAACTTGTGGATAGTGTGAAAGATGAAAACAATGCAATTCTTGCATCATTCGAAGACCAATCAGAACATCAAACCATCCTAGTAATTTGGACAAGAAATATGAAAGCCTTCCTTTAAAGTGGTGTATATCCCCTAGCATAAGTAAGGCTAAGCATAGTCACTTCAAGTTGTAGGTCATTCCCTATGTGTTTATTAGTGGTGCACTTTTCTAGAAGGACCTCAATAAAGTCCTCTTAAGATGCATAAAATCTAACCAAGTTAGTAAAATTCTCTAATAATTCCATGATAGGCCATCAGGAGGACACTATTCACTAAAGACTACCACCATATATATTATGAGGGTTGGCTATTATTGGCCAAATTTGTTTTAAAATGTGCATGCATATGTGTGAAATTGTAAGAAATGTGCCTTCTTCATAGGAAAACAAAAGCTAGCAACTTTACCATTGTGCCCAATTCAAGTTTCATCAGCGTTTTGCATAGTGGGGCTTGGATTTCATAGGCATGATCAACTAGCCATCAAGTGATGGGCATAAATGGATCCTCATGGCCATAGACTATTTCATGAGATGGATATAAGTAGTATCACTCAAGGAGGCTAATGAGACATCCATCCTAGACTTCTAAGAAGGGATTATGGCAAGGTTTGGTGTCCCATCCACCATTATCTCTAATACTATGTTGGGCTTCCTTGGAATTAGGATTAGTGAATGGACTATCAAACATAGTATCAACATGAGTGCTTTATCAAATTATTACCCTAAAGGTAATAGTATATCTAAGTCCATGAATAAGAGTTCAATTTGTATTATAAGGAGGACTATGGAGGAAAATCAATGATCTTGGCATACTAAGCCCAAGACCACCCTTTGGACTGATCGAGTCACACCCAAAAGAGTGTTGGTAAATTCACCCTTCATGTTAGTTTATGGAAGGGAGACCATATTTCCCACATCCCTCAAATTGGCTTCAGTGGAACTCACTCATCAATTGGAGTTGCTTGAAAGCAATCCCCTCACAGTAAGGTTAGCAAAGCTAATAGAGCTTGAAGAGACTAGAGTACAATCTATGCATACTATGGAACTTCAATAGGCCCAAACAAAGAGGACCTTTGATAAAGGAATTGTTGATAGAATTTTCCAAGAAGGAGATTTATTGCTTAAATGGGATGTGGATAGAGTGAAATCTAGAAGGCATACTAAATTTGATGTGATATGGAGCAGTCCATATACCATAATTAGCTACAAGCAAGCCAACACTTTCCAACTCACTAAACTGAATGGAGAAGAACTACCCATCCCAGTTAATGGCATCTATATAAAACACTATCTTTGTTGATTCTTGTATAGTTTTTAAGTAGATTAGATGTTTTTCATTTACCTAAGCATCTTGTGCACATTATTTTAGGTTCACTTTTATTTTCTCTAAGTACTTGTGTATAAATTTCTACTTAGCTTAGATATTTTCCTCTAAGTACCTTTGGCATAGTTATTTCCTTTTATTAAGAGGATATTAGTTTATTCTAAAGCCAGAAGTACATAGCTAGTGTATTCAAGAGCAAAATGATAAGAAGTTTCAATGACTCTATGCCTAACGAATTACTTCATTGGCTACGATGTTCTTGCTTAGCAGGCAAGTGGCCCACAAAAGTTACCAAAAGTGTAGACTTTCTAAGTCACCCCTATATTATATAGAACTCACAAAGATCCTATATAATTTTGTGATCTCATAAGTGTCGAGTTCCTTAAAGCAATCCTACATGCCAACACTTCCCATTTATGCCCACATTTAAATCAATCAACATAGATCTATGAATCAACTAAGTTTTAATTCATAATCACAAGTAAATTCTAATGTGTGCCCCATGCAGAGATCCTCCATCACACAAGCTAAATGGAATATAGGTTCAAAGTTGTAGAGCTCTCAGTCTTTAGATAGCATAGGTAGGGAGAGGTGTGTAAGAAGCATTTCCATTCCACTTTTATGCTCTCTTAAATTTTAGGCTATGATCTATGTTATACACATGCTACTTTATCGACTGATATGGGCCTTGGGTATGAATCAAAGACTTTAGAGAATTATCAAGGGGGATTTAGCACAAAAGGATTAAAATTCATGTAATCCCCATAGATTGATTATACATTTATGTCCTTCATCAACTCATGGCTCACTATACAACCTAACTACACAACTCTTAGTGCACATTATCTCAAAAATGTGTAAGGAAATATTTTCCATTAAATGTGCAACAATGACATGGAAGTCTAAGGGATACTTGTGTAGTGATTGACAAATAGCAGTGAAGTATAAAGAGGTAGTTGAAAAGTAGTTAGGTGGCATTTGAGGCCTTGTCAAGATAATTAAATGAATAATTTGTTGTCAAACATCAAAATATGATCACATGCCACCCCTATAACTACTCTAAAGATCTTCCACTCTCATGCATGCATGTAGATCTAGAAGAATCCTACCACCAGCTCCCAGATCCACATTACTAGATAGAATTTAAGGAACATGGATGTGACACTACAATAGAATTAAAAGACTGCATCTGCCACCCTAAAGGGCACATTAATTATAAAAGTCTTGTTCACTTATAAAAACCTTATTCTTCATTGTACGAAAGGTTGACATTTTTAGGCAACCTAATGCTACCAAAAATTTGCCGTCCAAGAGCACTCTTATTGGTTGGACCTTGCATGTTAATGAGAATTGAGTTCACATATAGCTATTTTTCTTACATTCTACCTATTATTTGTGTTTATTGATCTCAAATTATGGGTAGTATTCACCCCTCTCATTATCATCCATTCCTAGCACTTCTATATAGAACTTAGAACTCATTCGTAGATCATATCATGTGTACATTTTGATCTACATAAGCCTTTTATATGGATAATATTCATCCCTCTTAATTCTAAGTTGTGTTCCCATGCCTCTATGTGAAACACTTATGTATTTGGAGTGTTCCTGGTAGAGTCTATGTGATATTGTCTTATTATTTAGTATGTCCAAGGCAATAGTAGCATTCACTCTATTCTTGGTGTATCACCTTCTACTTATAGTAAATTCTTACCTTCTCCCTCCCTTTTCCCTCAAAATCTTGTTTTTAAATTAGTGGTATATTTACCTTTTTGCTCTTTAGGTCTATGCATTAGTCCTAAACCAAGTGCACTTAGAATAGAAGGAATCTAGCCTACTCCAGAGGTTCATCTCAAGGAGCATAAGGGTTCCACACCTTAGGGATCTTCCCATAGTTGTGATGAGATAATTGATGCTCTTAGCATTCAGGTGAGTGATAACACTTCCATACCTAGAATAAAATACTTTTGCACCTTACATAAGTCATTCATGCTCTGCACCCTACCACAAAACCTCCTATCTTGTAAAACATCTACATGTTCATGTTTCGAATGATAACACACACCTCACACTATCCTATCATGATCTTATCATCCCATCATATCCTATACATCACTATCAAATCCAAACCCTAAATCCATCTATTCCACACCTCACAAACCTAGGTAGCATTATCTTTCATAGGGGTGACAAAGACACCTGGTCTAGATATCTGGAAGGGTCTCAATCAAGAGTAAATGAAGGTCACAAGGACATCAATATATCTATCATTTATAATATGGTCCTAGAATCATATCTCTCTAGATTAAGTGTTGGCTAAAAATCATAAAAATCTTTGCATCTTGCATCTTGCCCATACCTAATAAATCAAGATGCCAAAAGTCAAGAAACTCAAAAAAATTAAATAATAAAAATTAAAAATTAAAAATAAAATAAAATAAAAAATCATTCATCCAATGGTGAAAACCAAACTTCTAGTGCCTTGGGTAAGTATCATGATGAAAACTAGTTTTTGGCATCATGGTAAGATAATTTTTTATTCACATTGTACCTCAACACTTGAGGGAAAAATAAAATTTATCTCTACATTCATATCGCACATTCCTTGATAACCCCATCCATGTCATGCTCTAAACATCTTTGTCTATCATGTCCATTTATCTTTTATCCCTATATGTTATATCATTCCTTCTCATCTTGACCTTCATAAGGGAGGGGAAGATGTCTTTGGAAATGTTCTAGAATCATCTTGGCATATCCTCCAATGGACACTCGAGTAACTAGATATCTAGTTCCTTCATGATTTAGTCATTAGCAATCCCTAGTCCATTCTTCCTTGGTCCTCATCCCATTTTCAACATCATGCTCATTATTTTTCATCCCATCCATTATTCCATCCATCCTTATCTTTATTTATAGGCTTGTTATTCCCTTTGCTAGTAAGCTAATTTATATAGTGTACATACATATTCCAAAAAGGCTTAAAATTTTGCAATATTCTAATAAAAACCCTATAAATTATAAAATCCAAAAAATCCCAAATCATATAAGTTGTCTTGTCTTGTGTCATCTTTTCATATATCTTATGTATCCTATTTGTCTTATCCTATCTCAATGTCATCCTGCCTTATGTCCTAACAGTCTTATCATCTTACCTTGTCTCAATATCCTAGTCATCTTGTCTTATGTCTTCCACAACTTTAACATAATCATAATCCCTAGTCTACTCCAAGTCCATCCTTTGTCCAAGTTCCTATAACTAATCCAAATTCACATCATCATGACCAACTTAGTCTAATTTATCACCCAATCAATCATTCTATAAACTCTCATCAAGATAATTAGACAAGACATAATGACATTGTATGTAGATACTTGTGTGTGTTACTTGTCTATTATTTGACTTATTTGCATGCCTTTTATTATGTATATCTCTAATTATCTTATGTTTTCATTAGTTGTAATGTGACTCTTTTCATATATTGGGTAATGAATGAAGATGTTATGATGACACCAAAATTTACAATGATGATTTTTAGTGCCTTCAATGATGCAAAGTTTTTTATGTGCCCCATTTTATGAACTTTGGCACCATATCCTCTTAGTCATACTTATATCATAGGGCATAGGGTCTAGTGTATTATTTACATTGAATTGATTAGAATATGATGATAATTATCACATAAATTATGGCTTGATCATTTCTCCTAATATATTAAATCATCTTAATCCCATCATCAAGTCAATCATCTTAGTCCACTCATCCAATATCCAATCATTCCTCCAATCCCTTTATCATCACATCCATATCCCCTAATCATCAACATCTCAACCAAACTCTCCATCCAATCATCATCATAGATAACATCTATCTAACAACTAATTCATCTAATATTCATCATCAAATAATATATATTCTAATCCATTATCATCATCATCATCATCATCTATCATCTAGTCTGAACTTAGTCACATGGTGTGCTTGAGGTCAGCACAGCCACTCTCCTTTTCCCCATTATTCATCATTACATCTCTCTTTTCCTTCATCATCCTTACGTATTACATTAGTAAAAACCATGATCATAGTCTATTTATCAATCACCATCCCTGTAATCATCTCTCTAATATTTTCATCAATCACTCACACCTATCGATTGGGCCCAATAAATCACAACTTCCATTTTTTCTTCCATTAGTCATCCATTATCATCTATTAATCAATTCATAGTTTTAAGTTTATAGTTTCCTCCTTTGATTGGTACATGACTGGTACCATAACTTTATTATCATCCCTCACTCCCTTACATGTGTCTTTACTAGGGGCATCATCGCTATTATCACATTATGGCTCATTGATTCAATGCAATGTAGTCCAATTCTTCCCCTTCATATTTTAGTCACTCAATCATATAATTTATTATTTATAATCTCCTTCATCATATATATTGACTTCAACCTTGGTCTACACTCACCATTAATCTTATCAAATTAGTCTTACCTTGGTTTGTGTCTCTCCCTGACATGTGTCCTTACATGGGATACGTCAAAAACTTATAGCCTTTTGTCTTCTCATCATCATGTTATGGTTGATTCCCCCTTGGGATGTGTCAAAAATTATAACACATTCATTTTTTCTCCTTATGCATAGGTCTTTGCCAGGGGCATCATCAATTTTTAGTTCACTACTCAAGTTGAGTTCTTCTTCTTCGTCAATTATCTCACATCTAGCATCTCAACCCCTTATTTCTTCACACATCCCACCCCTCATTTCCTCTTTTGAGTGGCCATCTATCTCATTATTTTTTTCATGTCCCCTTGAGAGGGTCATATCTACTAACATTCATCCATGAGTATCTTTCTTATTCGAAATACCATTACTCCTTCTACTTCAATTAGTTACAATGTCCTTTTAAAGAGCGGTAAAATATATTCACCTAAATTTGCTCACCCTAACTATTCCAATAATCCTATTATTTATTTTAATTAATCCCATAACCATTATCATAATTAAGTAATTAAATCCCATCCCACTTCATTATTCTTCATCATACTAACTTTACTCGTTCCCACTTCATTAATTCACCTAATTCCCTATTATCCACTAACTAATCTTACTTATCTAATATTTGGGAATTTAAAATTCTCATGAACCACCTACCTACCTAATCCTAGGATTTCTTACAAGCCTACCCCCTATCTAAATTCCCTAATGAAATCTATAAATATCCACCATCTTCCACATTCTCTAAAAGTTAACCATTTATAGAGAATTCTAAAGAATTTTAAATTCCCTAGAATTCCCCACTTTCTCTAGAGTCTTCTCCTCTAGAAGCTTCCAATGAATTTTATATTCATTAAAAAATCTCCCTCCATGGCCTATTTAAAACACCTTCATCCCTCCATTTAACTAGCTATTAAATCCAAGATCTTCGATGCCAATCTCATGACCAAATCTATTAGTCCTCTCTATCATGTTATCATTGAATCCATGCAATCCAAATCTTTTGAACAAGTCAACGTCATGCTAGAATTATAAGTCTACCTATAAGCAATCTCTATCTATAATATTTAGTATTTTTGTTTGAATATTGATTTGGAACATTTGGCTTTAGATTAGAATTTTGTATTAAAAGTCCATTTTATTGCATTTTGATCTAATAGTTTCCAATTTTAATGATAGATTATAGATTTGAGCATTTTTTATATAATTTTCATGATCAAATCTAATTTCTCAAATTTATCATCTTACACTATGCTACTCATATTTTTTGTCGAATACTACTACAATAGACTTAGTTTATGTACATCTTTGCTTTTATACAGATTTATACCACATGTTTATGCATACTTTCATTTATAGCTTTACTATTTTATATTTGATTACGTCTCCATCTTTATACATATATTTGAGGGCATTTGAATATGCCATTATTCTATGACTCTATGTTAATTCCTTTCATTACATGTATGCTTTGGAAATGTGCCCATGTCCTTGTTTGTGCCTTCTTGATTGTGTATGTGGACATTTGAACATGTCTTTCCATGTGGCTTTAATCCAACCTACTTGTTGTTTGTGTATGTGGACATTTGAACATGTCCTTGTATGTATTACTTTCTTAGATTTAGTGGCATGTGCCCATGTCTCTTATATTATGGCCCCTTGACCTACTTTGTGTGCCTCATGTGTGTTGTATGTATACTTTCATGTATCTCTTGATTGTTACACTTATACTCAATTTGTGATGCCATGAGTGCTCTCATGCATTTCCCCTTATTCCTTAAGTGCTTTATTGGACATCATAGCCCATCCCCCTCAATAGTTATTTAGATTATTCTTAGATTATGTAATTCATACACATACTTACATTTTTATATTTATCTTGACTACCTAATGAATGTTAGATCTAACATACATCATACGTATTAACTTATGTTCATATTATCTTACATTTTGATGTCACATATATACATTATATTGTTTGTTATGCAGAAATCATATATGTTTTTAGCCTAACATACATCATGTAGAGATTTTATTTTGAGGATAGTTGTTGCATAGGTATAATAACTCCCCTCAAAAGAGGGGGAATTCATAGGGTTTTGCATAGAGATCAGACCATCTGAGTGCATTCAGAATACAATTTTCAACATGCAAACACATAATTATAGGTAAAATAACTTGCCTCAAAAGAGGGAGCATTCACAGGGGTTTATCATAGATATTATGCCATTTGAGTGCACTCATAATATATTTTTCATCATGGAGACACATAATTATAGGTCTCATAATGAGGAAAACATAGTGGAAAATAGTCATATAGAGATCAAAGTTAGTTAGGTATAAAAAAAGCATACAGGACACTAGTGTTGAAAGTAAGACACTAGCATGATGCACTAGTATCCAAAGAAATAAGCTACTATCCAATAGCATAGAAATAGGAAAATACAAATTTGATAAAAGAACATAGTAATTACAACCCATATTTACATAGTTTCAATCATAAGTTATCATATTTGATCAGTTTATTCTTAATTTTATACAAAATCATACCAAGTTTACTCAGATTAGGGGCATCATGTGCAATATGATCACTCCCATTTTAGTTTTAGATATATGCAGACATAGATTACTACAAATTAGTCTAGAATTCATATGCATAGATATCAGAATTAGAGGCATGTGTGCAACACATTATTTCCACATGATCAAATTTGCACCAACTAATCTCAAATATAATGGAAAAATCTGTGTCATTCTCTATGTTGTATACTTTAGACACTATTTTCACTAGGTTTCACACCAAATTTGTGCCTTATTTCATCTATAATAATTGGTATTTCCACAATCCCTGAGCTATATTCTTGAGTGCCTGAGAGGCCCCTTGGCCATTTTACATTTTAGAGTTTCTTAGTGGCCCTAGATCTAACCTACATAGTTTTAGTTACATCATCCATTTTCAATCATAGATTCATCTACTACACATGGGTAGGTAATGATGGAATCATAACATGATTAAGTTCTTGAGCCACCTACGAAGGAGGGTTGGATAACCCATTAGTCCAATCCAATTTATTCATAATATATGATCCATCAAATAGGGGTGGGCAAGGATGGAGTCAAAAATGGATTGAATTCTTGAGCTACCCACACATGGAGATTGATCAAGCCATCATCTTAATCCAAGTTATTCACCATTTAATAACTAGTTACACACACACACACACACACACACACACACACACACACACACACACACACACACACACACACACACACACACACACACACACACACACACACATGATGTCACCAATTTTTTGCATTGGTTAGCATACCCAGCGAGGTGTGTTCATTCCTTTCATCTATCTCTTATCTCTTTACTCAATTTTTTCTTTGCTTTTGATATTCCTTAAGGACTAAATCATCCATGTTTCATTTATAGGATATGCAATGGAGTACACTTCATATAATCAAACCTAGATTCATGGGGATTTGCCTCACATGTAAGTCTAGGTATGCTTCTTTTTCCTTTATCCTAATAATTTTTCTTTGTTTCATTATTAGAATAAAATGGGGTCAAATGTAGTCATATAAAATGTCACTTGAGTGTATTGAGTGTCACTTAAGACCACCCATCTTTATCTTAGCCCTAGACCTATCTTAGGTCCTCTTTTAACCCTTATCCAGCTTTTATGTGGGCCTTACACATCCCTATACATACAAAAATCATTCCCCATAGGGATCCAAGCCTTTAGTTCCTCAATTTCTACCACTTGGACACTAACGTGGTTCTTTGGACACTAGTGCACTATGTTAGTGATCAAGGTACAATGCTAGTGTCCCTTGCATGATTTCAAACCTAATGGATATATTTTCTATTCTTAAGACATCTAGGGTTGATCTAAACCTATTTCACACTCTACACAAGAAAAAAATCAATATAATACATAAATTTTATCCATTTATCCATTAGATGGAAATCAGATGTAAAACACACAAACAAGCTTAGAACAAGTAGTGCACAATCAAGGTTATTGATCTGTATTCTACCCTAATTTTCCATATAGTCATTTACAATGACCCTAAGCTTAGAATAAATATATTTCAAATCTAAAATCTCATTCAAAGCACTCAAATAAAAACTCATACTAACACTCACTTGTACTTACACCAACACGTAGATTGGGAGAACTACATCAAGCTTGATCCCCTCTTGAGGTATTGCTATGTAGGCAACTCTTAACATATCAGGGTGTTGTGGACATCTAGCCTACCCATATAACATCACATTTTTTCTAATTATGCCACTCAAATACCCTAACAATATGGAGGTATAGGGTTTGATCCTAAATTAGTCAAAAATAGGGCAAAGACAGTGAATCAAGGCTCATCCACACATGTACAAGTAGATCAGACTCATTCAAAGGTGTAACCAAAGGATCACATATTTTATGCACAAAGGACATTAGTACTAAAATTAGGACATTAGCACATTGCACTATTGTCCAAGGTATCACACTACTATCTAGGAGGGTTTATGTCAATTAGATCCTATTTGCAACACTCATATCATCTTTTATACCAATTTTTAGTCTCCATATCATCTATCTCAGTCAGTTTCTATCTAAGTACTTCTTTGTGTCATTAATTGATATTTTTTAGGAATATCATATTAGGTCAATTATTGAACAAATTAGTGGCTATATTTATTACATATTTCTACCCTGAAATTGAAGGTCATTCAACAAACTATTGCATGAGACTCAAGAATTATATCTAATATCTTATTGATAATGGTTACTTAGTAGTAAAGGATGATGCATCATATTATAATAATAAAAAACTAGGGGTATATCAAGATCCCTTCCCAAAGTATGAGTAAGGGAGTACTAAGAAAAACCAAAGTCAAAACCAAATGAATAATGTCAATAAAAGTAATCACCCCTTTGGTTCTATAATCAATCATATTGATTATATGAATCATAATGTTTCTATTCTTATAATTAAATCCCAATATTGCACCATCACATGAGGAGTGCAAATATTACCATTCTAAGTGTCCATTTGCTTACTCTTGAAGGAAAATATAACATTATAGATAATCTTGAGAAAATGCTAACCCATATTTCCATTTTGGACTTTCTCAAGATGTCCCCACTTATAAGGGCATTTTTTAGAAGACCTTACAATAATCCAAAGTTATAAAAAATATCAATCCATCCAACTTACAATAACTTGTAGGAAACTTTTCCTCCAACAATCAAGTTTTTTTTTACCACTCAGACATCTCACCCATGGGTTCATCCCATAATTTTTCATTGTACATAGAAGTCTTCATTTCCAAGCATAAATTAAAAAGGATATTTATAGATGATGGGTCAGGCTTAAATCTATGTACATTAAGTTTGATAAATCATTTTTGACATTATACAGTAGCACTAGATCCTAATATCATTACTATAAATACATATGATAATAATGAGCACCAATCAGTGAAAACTATCTATCTTATACTTATGGCGGGGCATGTCATTAAAGAAACTCTCATCCATGTTCTTGATCTAGACCTTCCATATAACTTACTCCTTTATCATCCATGGATCTATGCCATGAATGTCATTCCATCTACCCTTCATCAATGTTTAAATTTTTCTCATGACGGTATGGAAGTTACCATTCTGGGTGATCCTCAACCCTTTCAATATGGAAAACTATTAGAAGAGAGATATTGAAATTCTAATTATTTACCATTTATTTAAGATACTTATGAACCTACCAAGGAGTCACCAAATCCTTCCAATTATATCCATCATGATGAGTTACTCTCTACATCCACCAATCAACCATGTACTTCTATAAATCCACCATCCATGTCCAAGACCACATGTCTACCAGCTAGATTTTCCAGGATGGATGCAGGAATGGGAGAATATGAAATTCATGAGGCCCATTATTTAGGAAAAATACATGTCCTCCAAAAAACAATGGTAGACTCCATCATATAAAATAAACATAAGTGGTTCATAATATTGGAAAAACTTCTTTTGTGGAAGGTAGGTTCCTTTCTCAATAACATGTTGAAGATTCAAACTGTTCTTGGCTATATTCTAATGAATTAGACAAGTGTTTCCAAAGCAGTCAATATCATATACCTAAATACACAATGTTAAATATCATGAAATATAAAGGAAAAGGTATTGGTCTCCAAAAATAAGGTCTCATCTAACCTATAATATCCCCAACACATAAAGCATTTTAAGGTATTGGATTCAAACCATCTAGTGTGAGCCTATTCAATTATGATAGTGACTCTTCATCCACATCTGAGGAATCCTTTTTATAAATTGAAATAATTTCCATTTGTATCCATTTTTAATACTTAGCCATTACCAACATATTTCATGATAACATCATCTTGAACCTTCAAGTAACCTTTCCATGACTTATCCTATGGGACTAACAACCACCCTTGCTTGATCATTTTTAGAATGGTGAGGCCATATCTGAGTTTTTGAGAATTATATATCATATACCAATAGGAGATCATAAGAAGGGTTTTTTAATTCAATTGGATAAATTTGAATTCTTTTGGGAACTTACCAGTTCTACTCATCCACACCATCATACAAATAGTACAATTCAATTGATAAAAATATTAGATGATGAAATTCTAAAATTACAAAATATTGGTGAAAACATTCCCAATTAGCAAGACCTTGAGGAGAAACTTAATCTTCTTCCTCTTCCAACAATTTTTTAATTAAAATCTACTTTATTAACTGAAAATACTAATGACATCAATGTTGGAACTGGAGAAAATCCTAAAATTATGAAACTTGTTGCTTCCCTCAATCCCAAAGAATAGTCCATTTTGACTTTGCTCCTCAAAGAATTTTTAGATTTATTTACATGGTCATATGAAAACATGCAAAGGTTGGATCCTTCACTATCTATCCATCACCTTGTTGTACATAAAGATGCAAAACTAGTTAAACAGAAACTCAGAAAAATGCATCCAAAGGTGGCACTCTTGTGAAGGAAGAGTTGTAAAAATAGTTATAAGTTAGTTTCATATGACCAATAAACTACTCAGAGTAGATATCTAATATAGTATTAGATTATAAGAAACCAATAGGGATCAAAGTCTACAAATATTGTAGGGATATCAATAAAGCATGTCCTAATGATGACTTCTTTTTACCAAACATAGACATGATTATTGATTCCACAGTAGGTCATGAGATGTTGTCCTTAATGGATGGTTTTTTGAGGTAAAATCAAATCAAAATATCTCCTAAATACCAACATAAAATAGCATTTATAACACATTAAGGCACATTTTATAATTAAGTAATGCAATTTTGCCCTAATAGTGTTGGATCCACTTATCAACGTGTAATGACAATTCTATTTCACAATATGCTTCATGGTATCATTGAATACTATGTAGATGATATTTTGGCAAAATAAAAAACTATAGAAAATCATCCTATGGTATTATGCAAAAAATTTGAACAATTGATGGAATACAATGTTTGTCTCAATCTAAAGAAATGTCTGTTTGGGTTTACTTCAAGTAAGATTTTGGGCTTCATTATATCACAAAGAGATATAGAGATGGATCATGTCAAGGTCATAACTATCATAGAATGCCTCCACCAACAAACCTCAAGTAGCTTTGTGGTTTACAAGGTAAGATTCAAGCCATCCATATATTTGTATCATATTTTGTAGACATATCTCATACTTTCACATTTATTCTAAAAAAGAACACTATTTTTCCTTAGAATGAGGAATGTAAACAAGCTTTTACAAATCTTAAATGTTATCTATAAAATCCACTAGTCCTAATGCCTCCAACACTATAAAAACCTCTATTACTATATATTTTAGCAACACAATATGCATTGGGGTCATTCACAACATGATGAATAGGGAACAAAAATAATAGTGTATTATTTGATCAGAACCCTGGTATCTTATGAACTCAAGTATTCTGCCATCTAGAAAGCATTTCTAGCAGTTGTTTTTACTTCCCAAAAACTTTGTCATTACATTCTCGATAAACAAACCAAAATCATTGTCAAAGTTGATCCACTTAAGTTTCTCCTTTCTAAATCAGCTCTAATAGGGAGAATGGCTAAGTGGATCATGTTTCTAAGTGAGTTTGATATAGAATATGTCAATAAAAAAGCTATAAAAGGACATGTACTTGTAGATAACTTGGTAGAAGTGCCATTAATAGATATCAAAGATATAATCATAGATTTTCTAGATGAATTTATCATGTCCTTAAATGAATCATTAGAGTGACAATTATACTTTAACAAGTCTTTCACAAGTCATGGCTAGGGGGTAGGTATTTTGCTCATCACTCCACAAGGTGATCTTATTCCAAAAACATTTTAGATAGGATTTCCTTGTACCAATAATATAATAAAATATAAATCTATTATGTTTGGCCTCCAACTTGTGATTTAGTGGAACATTCAACATCTCCTAGTTTTTGGGATTCATGGCTATCATCAAACAACTAACTTATGAATACAAAAGCTAAAGATGATAGGATGATTCCTTATAAATGGATGGTGGATAGTCTTAAAAATTGATTTCAATTCATATAATTTGATCAATTTCCTTAATTCAATAATAATCAGTTGATTCCATGGCCACGATTGGTTCACTCCTCTACATGCATCCAAATGATAGTCACAACCAATTTTTTGTTGAGCAATTAATGTGTCCAATATATGATACCCCTAAATCTAAAATGTTCTATGAGGTTATTTGTCCTAATTCCCCTTTATACCAAGATATATACACATACCTCCATGATAATTTAATCCCTCCCAACTTATACCACAATCATAAGAAAGCTTTCATCCAACAAGCTTACCGCTTTACCATCCTTAGAAATACATTATACTATAGGGGTTATGATGGAACTTTATTATGATGTTTAAACTCTAAATAGGTTGTCTTAGTCATTAAGAAAGCTAAAAATGGTATTTTTTTTTTTCATATTAGTGGCATGATCCTTTCAAATAAAATTATGTGTGTTAGATATTATTGGCCAATTATGGAAACTAGTTCATGTTAATATGTCAATAAATGTGTCTTGTGTAAAAAAATATTGACTTAATCCATACTCCATCATAAGATTTACAATGCATTACAAATCCATGGCCATTTTCCACATGGAGGTTATACCTCATTTAAAAAATCAATCCCAACTCTTATAATGGTCATAATCATATAATCACCACCATTTAGTAGTTTACTAAGTGGGTCGAAGCCATTCCACTTACCTACATAATTGCCAAACAAATTTCCAAGTTTATACTAAATCATATAATTTATCATTATAGTATCCATTATACCATTATATATGATAATGGTAAGCCTTTAAAAAATAGAGAGGTCAAGATCCTTTCCCAAGTATACCATATCAAACACAAATGGTCCACATTATACTATCCCCAAAGTAATGATCAAGCAGAGGCCTCAAACAAAGACATTCTCAAAATATTAAAGTGAATTTTCAATGATGTTGGATGTGATTGGAATTTATATATTTACCCTAATTTATGGGCTTACCATACTAACATTCAAACACCCATGGAATCTGTGAACAACTGATCCATATAGGGGAGATTAGTATAGTGTTAGTCAATAAAATCTAATCAATATAAACATACTAAACACTAACACCTCTAGCTTAGACACTAGGGAGGGCATAGGTAACAAGAATACAATGAAAAACCAATTATAAAATAAAATAAATCATCCTTTTACCTTCCTTGTAGCTCCAAAATGGCTTGTTGAATTGGCTTGCTCGGCTATGTGCTCAAGAAATCTTTATCAATGAAGCTCCATTACTCCACCTCTCCTTGGCACCTTGGTAATGTTGATTCGATTAGTTTGGCTTGTATTATGAATTGGTATGGTAACACTACTATGAATCTTTTTTGAGGTATTTTGGCATAATAACATTTCACTAATAAAGCTTATAGATCAATAGGTAAGGATTTGTATTTATGGCCTCCAAAGTTAACTCTTACCCAAGTTAAGTTAGGTTAGGATTTAAGCATGGAATGAGTTCAAAATAACCCTAGGTGAATAAAATTTAACTCTGTTTGAGTTAATGAGGGTACATGTCATTATGATTTTAAATTAATAGGCATGGCTCATAAATTAGATATTTGTGAGAGCTTGACAACTCATAAAGGCAATGATGAAGAAGCTTGATATTTTGTATTTTTAAATTTATATTTTTAGATATCCATTAATTCAAATGGATTAATTAACTAAGCATTTAATCTAGTTTAATTATTTGATTCATTTTGATTAGCAGTTTATCTGTTTTAAGAATTGTTCAAGTGCCCTGCTTAATGGGTCTATAAGTTAAACTACCAGTTATTAGGTTGTAAGGTGACTAGAGATGAATTTGTGAGAGGTTATTGTTGAATATCAGATAATACCCCAAATAAGGATGCCTTAACATGATTATGAGCACTAATTAATAGTGTGTATATAAAATTTGGACATTCAATGATTCCTAGGAATAATTTATAATGTTTGGTAGAAATCAGTCTAAATTTTGGTCAGAAGCTAGTTATGGCTACAATGGGGTGTCTATAGTTTTCCCCTATTTGGGAAGGAATTGAAATCTCTTAACATAGTAACATATTCTCAAATAATGAAAAGTTCCTTTATTCTTAATACTCCAAATAGTGATGGATGAGCCTTAAATGCCCCCTCGAGGGAGCGATCGACAAAGAAGGTCAATGATCGGTAGAAACGATGGGACCAAAAGGTAAAGGGGGTGGAACATATTAATTTACCCAAAGGTAGTTATAATTAGTGGCATAGTGAGATGTTCTAGTTGGGTAGATAAAAGGATGATTTACCCAAAGGCGGTTATAATCATCGGCATAGCGAGGTAAAAAAATAATGATTTTCCTAAAGGAGGTTATAATCATTAACATAATGAAAACATGATCCAATTGGGTAGATAAAGATAATGATTTACTCAAAGGTAGTTATAGTCATTGGCACAATGAAATCATGCCCCTTCAGGGTAGGAAAATCATAATGATTTTCCCAAAGGTGGTTATAATCATTAACATCCATATAGATTAAAACACAAAGATTTGCCTAAAGGTGGTTATAATCATTAATGTCCAAATAGGTCAAAACATAATGATTCACCCAAAGGTAGTTATAATAATTGGCATTATGATTTGGAATAATATGGAAAATTAGAAAAGGGAGATTACAAAGTGAATTCATACTCATAGAGTAATAGTAAGTTGGTACATAGGAGAAAGATGAATTTGGGAAACTTGCTAGTATGGAGATGCACATCCTAACTAGCAAGGATTAAAATTCATTCATGATTGAATTAATCTGTATTTGGGTAATGATGAAGGTAGATCGATATTTTTTTAGGTGATCAAGGACAAGTACTATGACATCATTGCTTATAATATTCCTCAAGTTGATTTTTGTTGTAGCACATGATGGTATGTACCATGATAACTTAGTCAAAATATGCATACGGATTGACATACAATATATTAAATAATTTAAAATAATACACCAATAATAAAAACCATGATGATAATGTTGATGTATGAATATGGATGGACTTAAGTATAATGCACAAGGAATCACCCAATGAACATAGATATACTAAGTCAAGGCACAATAATGAAAGTAAAAAAACAAGAAAATAAATACACAAACAAACAAAGAAAAAAACCAATAAAAAAAGAACAATAAAACACCAAGAAATAAAAGGTAAGGTACAATAAAACAAAATAACTAGAATAAAACACAAATAGTGGTTAATCAAAATGTTAGTACAAATAGAAAACAAATTGTGTATGCATGTTTAATAGAGGTGTTACTCTTGGTGGTAGAATGACCCCTAAGTGAGACAGTAATGACATAGGTATAAAAATGCAGAAATAATAGCATAAGGTTACCCTAGGCTATAGAGAAGCAATGACATAAACAAGATGATAGGCATTGCCCCCCCTAGGCTATAGGAGATAATGAGATAAACAAACAAAATGGGGAGAATATAAGAAAGGGAGGGGTAGTTGAGTTGACTCTAGATGCACAAGGCAAGTGGATGTTGCCTACAGATGTAGGATCCAACATGAACTTCAAGCCAAATGTAGTTCTCCAAGGATATGGGATAGAAGAAAATGATGAGCTAGAAAAGATGATATGGGAATGATCTCTCAAAATGATGAGAGCATTTGAAATAAATAATACTCACAAAAATGGTGAGATCAGAAGATGAATCATAGAAATCATTAGTATATCAAAGTTGAATACATAGTGTACATAACATGAACTCACAAAATAGTGAGAGTATAAAGCTTAAGGCCAAGATGGATGGGGAAATTAAATGACAAGTGGTTACTTGTAAGATAGTTAAAAGTCCTAGGTTCCTTACAACAAAGAAGTGGTTGAAAATAAAAGGTGTGGTTGAGCTAACCCAAGATACCCCATATATCTAGGTGTTACCTACATAGTTCGTGAGGATCTCAGGGCGATGTAGTTCTCCTAAAAATGGGAAGAAATAGACCAAAGTGGTCTAAAAATAAACTGAACAAAGAAGATGGCTCATTCTTAAAAAATTGATGGCTTTATATCTCACATGGAAATTCTAATCTAATTTTCATGATTTTGTGATTTTTAATATTTTATAAGTCTTTAGGAATGCTTTTGGAATTTTTGAAGCATCACACTCAATTAAGAATTACAAGATACTAAACAGTCCAAGTCACAAAATAACTAGAGCATTCAAACTTAAATTTCTCAAAAAATGGTGAGAGCATTGGAAAAGGGGTGAATAGTTGACCACAACATGAATCGATCACTACCTACATAGTCCCATTAAGATCTTAAGTCATTGTAGTTCTACCTTCACAGTGGAAGAGTTTGACTAGGTAGCATAAAGTTCTTGAATTAGGCAAATGGCTTAGTATGGTAATAGGAATGGCAAGGTGATATGACAATGAATGGTAAAGGTGTCATTCTTAATTTTCCCATAGGTGGTTATAATTAGAAAATAACATCATAGGTCAATGACACTAATTTTCCCAAAGGCAGTTATAATTAGTGGCACCAAAAATAGAACATGTCAACAAAGAAGAATATGATTGCCAAACTATTGTTAGACTCGTCCAAGATATTACCTTTATCTATAATATTCAATCAACTATTGAAATTTCATCTAAATACTATTGTTTAAGGTGCCAAAAAAACTAATGGAGTGAAACCAAAGGTCAAAAAAGTGGGTAGGGAGGGTAAAAACAACCTTGGTCAATAGGGAAGGTATGGTAGAATGGTATACGGTATGATACAAAGAAGGTGATGATATGGTAAAATGTAAACATGTGTCATAGATAATACTTAAGGTCTCTCAACCAAAATAATGTTTGAGTTGTATGATGTTCATCGACTCATCAAGTTCATCTCAATCTAGTGTAGCGAACTTGTATTCTTTGAAGCCATATTTTTTAGAAATGACATATAGGCCTATCTAATTGGGTTTGAACTTTCACTTCTTCTTCTTGGCCATGGCATTATTTTGGTTTTATTTGAAAATAAGATCCACAAGCTTGAACTCTCTATGTTTGACCCATTGATTATATTGGCCATGGAGTCTATTTTGGTATGCTTGAAGGTTATTGACAATGGCTATACATTTCTCATCAAGTAACTCTAGATATTATAGGTAAGCTACTCTATAATATTCATCATCTAGGATGTGTTTAAATGAGATACATAGAGAAGGTAACTCAACCTCTATGGGAAGAATGGCCTCAGTGCCATAGACTAGGGAATATGGAGTGGTTCTTGTTGGTTTATGGCAATTAGCATGATATGCCCAAAGGAAATGGAATATTTAGAGGTGTCAATCATGGCCAACATCATTGACAATCTTTATAAGGATGCTGATAATGATTTTATTAGATGCCTCTGCTTGACCATTACCTTGTGGGTAATATGTAGTAGAAAAATGTTGGGTGATATTGTACTCAACATAAAGTGCTTTAGCATTCCTAATTTTTAGATGATCTAATATTATTAGATATAATGCAAAATTGGATATCATAGTGGCAGATGAGATGATCTAATATAAATTAGGAAATCTTTTTTCTAGTCATGTAAATGAGGGGTATAGCTTCAACCAACTTAGTGAAATATTCGATAGCAATAAGGATGTGTTTATGGCCATTATATGAGGTAGGGTTAATCTTCCCAATGAGATAGAGTCTCCATGTTGCAAATTCCTATAGTGTAAGCATCAATTTTAACATTTTGGTTGGGGTATGAATCAAATTATCATGACTTTGGCACTTATCACACCTTTTAACTTAAGCAGCTAAATTTAATTCCATAGTTGGCCAATAGTAACTGGTACATAGGAGCTTTTTGTCCAAGACAACCCCACTAGTATGGGTTCCACATACTCCTTCATGAACTTCCCATAATGCTAATGTTGCTTTTATCAAATTTAAATAATGAAGAAAAGTTCCATCAAAGTTGTAATGATGAAGTGTTTGGCCAAGTAAGGTATAATGAGAGGCTTGATGCATAATGAATTTTTATTGTTTGTATGATAGGTCTAGTGGCATGATATGGTCATGAAGGTAGGTATATAGTTATGAGTACCAAATAGAGTTGGGACCAATAATATCACATATTATTCTGATGGTCAAAGGTTCATGAGTAGGATAAGAATATTTTCAATGAGGAATTGATATTATTTTGCCTTGTCAATGTGGCAGATCAAAGAGCCAATGGTAGCCATGGAATCCACTATCATGTTACTAGCCCTAAGTATGTGTTCAAATTGTATGTTGGCAATATTTTGTTTGAGATTGTCCACCATGGCCTTGTATGGTACCAATTTGTCATCTTTGGTCTAAAAGTGGTTTGTAACCTGATTGATGATTAACTAAGAATCACCATAAACCATGAGATGTTGAATATTCCATTATACTACCTAACAAATCCCTAAAACAAGTTATTTGTATTCTACCATGTTATTTGTATAAGGAAAGCTTTTACAAAATGATTTGGGAATAAGATCCCCCTATGGTGTAATAAATAATAGGCATGTCCTCAATCCATGTGATGTGAATGATCCATCAAAATATAGCTTCCAATACTACTCTTTAGGAGGTGTTTCTATGATGGTCATGATGGACTCATCTAGGAATTGAATAGTGAGGGGTTTGGTATCTACAAAGAGATCTTTAGCAAGTTGATTTACAAGTACTGGTCCCTTTATAGCTTTATGATTAACATAATTTATCTCTAACTCACTCAAAATCATGATATATTTAGCCATGAAGCCTTATAAAGTTGTCTTGGATAGTAGATACTTGAGTGGATCTACTTTGGAAATAATTATTGTCTTATTGTTAAGCATGTAATGCCATCATTTATATGCTACAAATACCATAGCTAAGCAAGCTTTTTATTTTGGTGTATACGTGTGTTCATACATGACTAGTGTATGGCTTGGATACTACGTGACATGCTCTTTTCCATTATCATCATGTTGAGCTATAAGTACCCCTAGGGCTTTATCTATGGTAGATAGATATAGTAGAAATGGCTTTCTTAACATTGGTGGTAACAAAATAAGCGGATTGGCAAGATAATATTTTAGGTGTTGAAAGGCTTTCTTTCAGTATTCATCCCACTGAAATGTAACAACTTTATTTAGTGAGTGAAGGGGTAGTATTTATTGGCCAACTATGAAATGAAACATCTGATAGACTAGATTTATCCTATAAACTATGAAGCTACTTCAAATTAGAAGGTGGCAGCATCTCAGTAATGGCTTATACCTTGGTAGGATTAACTTTAATGCCTTGATAAGAGATGATGAAGCCTAAAAATTTGCTTGAAATGATACCAAAGATGCACTTCTTGGGATTGAGTCTGACCTTGTACTTGTAAAGTCTCTCCAATATTCTTCTTAGTGTAGTTGGATGATTAACATGGGTCTTTGATTTACCCAATATGTCATTGACATATTCTTCAATAATGTCATGTATCATATCATGAAATATGATAGTTATGTCTCTTTTGTATGTGTCCCCAACATTCTTGAGGTTGAATGGCATAACTTGATAATAAAATGTTCCCAAAGGAATGGTGAGCATTGTCTTGTGTTGGTCTTCTAGTGTGATCCTAATTTGATTGTACCCTAAAAATCCATCCATAAGTGAAAGAAATTAAAACCCCACTATGGAGTTAACTATCATGTTGATATTCGATAGAGGAAAGTTATCCTTAGGGTAGGCCTTATTTATATCTCCAAAATCAGTGCAAATTATGATTCCTTTGGGCTTCTTACTAAGAGGCACAATGTTTGAGATCCACTCTAAATAGTCAATCATTCTAATACATCTCACTTATAATATTTTTTATAATTATTTCTTTACCAATATAGCAATACAAGGATGCATCTTTCATAATTTATAATTCATAGGTTTGGCATTAAGATGTATAATAAGGTGATGTACAACCAAGGTTGGATTCAAACCTGACATGTCTAAATAGACCCATGTAAATATGTCAACAAATTTCCTCAAAAGGGTTATAAATATTTTCATATCATCTTCTATAAGGAGAGTCAATCCATCTTCTATAATGGTTGATAATTATGTTAATTTTCCTAAAATTGAAAAGTCCTTTGATTTGAATGGTTCTTTAAACTCTCCTAAACAAGATGAATCTAAATCTCCTAATGGTAATGATGGCTATGTCACAAACACTTTAGGAAATTCTTGGGCAGTTTGATCAAAGGCATGTTGTTCTACTGAACTAAACTTAGACCCAAAAGAAAGTTCATCATTAGTGGTCTCCTAAGCTTCAATCAAGGAAAGGTGAATGCCCCCATATAATGGCACCTAAAATAAGTTTTTGGAAAAATATTGGTCTTTCTCTTTACTTTTACCCTGGTCCAAAATTACCTCAAAGAGGTTTTCACTTTGGGAACTCAATGTTTTAATCTTTTGTTTTTGGCTAAGGGTGTTCACCTATTCTCCAAATGATAGGATGAAAGATCCAATTTGATAGAGAACCCTTATTTGTGGTCACCCAATGGAACATTCTCTCTTAGGCCTAGAAAATCATAAATAGCCTCATTATTCTCAAACTTGTCTATAGGCATTATGGATTCTTATTAGTCCCAGGGTATAAGTTGAGGGTGATATAGAGGAAAAGGGTTATGTCAAATTACTAGGGTAATGGTACAAATGGTATGCAGGTCAAATAGGTTGGTATTGTAAAGGTATTCATAAATGTTATGATTGGACTCTGCTTCATTTTTCTCATCATCATCACTAGAAGTTAACATTAGAACATGAATAAGATATATGGGGTCACCCCTAGGTGGTTTAAATCTGAGACCAGAAGTTCTTTTATACCTAGTTATAGAAATTAGATCAAGATTACCCTATTGATTTATCCTAAGGCTTCCTCTTTCATAGGCTTAGTTCTCCATGATCCTATTAGGAATGGGATATTTTGCATTTTTTTAGCAATCGACCAACTTGTCATTGTACAACCAGGATTCATTCTTGGCAAGTGGGTCTTCTTCTTGGCTAGTAGTCAATGTGAAAATGATAGGAGTTAAACTATGAATTTTACCTTTTCCTTTTCATTACCATTCCATGCAAGGTGTCCTAGCTTTAATTCTTCCATAGGACTTAGGTTTCTATGAAATTTTAGTAATGTGAAAGGTGTCATGGGTCAGATACTCTCCTCAGCCATTGGCCGAGATGGTAAAATGATTATACATTTTAATAGGAGGCATATGTGAAGATGAGTCAAGGATATATGGGTTTATATAATTGGTCGTGGGTAATTTTACAAGTATTTCTTTATCTTTGTCCTTTTTGAGAACTAGATCTAGGCCAAAGTGATAGTTGTAACTTTCATACTCAACCTATGTTTGCAATGTTCATAGGGATGCAAATCTCCATTGATAGTGACCTCCATGCCTAAGTGTGATAACTTGAAAAATTGGTGAAATGTCAAATGGATTGGATGAATTTCATGAATCCAAGGTCTAACCAAGAGCAAATTATATGATAAATCTAGGTCTAACACATGGCAAAGTGTATCGTGGCTCAAGGGCCCAATAATAACTGGCAAGCTTATGGTGCCTTTTGATTCCCATTATTCATTTTTTTAGGCTTTAATAGTAATTATCTCTCATTTTAGATTGGTTATTATACATCCAAGATGTTTTATGAGCTTCAAGGACATAATATTCAGGCCCGATCCATTATCTATGAGGAGACATTTGACTTTGTACCACGTTATAACAATTTCAATATAAAGGGGATTATTATTGAGAGGGAAAAAGGATGATATATCACTTTGGTTAAAGGTTAATTATTGGTCTAGGGATAGATGTCCAACTAAAGCTTGGAATTTTTTTGGGGTTATATCATTGGGAACTTGAGATTTGCCTAGGAGTTATATTAGGATGTTCTTGTGGATAGTAGACGTATGCAACAAATCCAAAATGGAGATCTATGCAGGTGTCTTTTGAAGTTATTTCACAATGTTGTATGTCTTTTCCTTAAGAGTGTTAAATGGCTTGTTCTTAGCCAACATAGTGGGTTAGATTGGTTCATTGGCATGAGGTTGTGGGCCTGGAATGGTAATCTTAGACTACCAATTTGTTATTACATGATTGAGATTGGATACAAGACCATTATAAATTGATGATGATGAAGATGGGATAGATAGGATAAGTCTCGATTGTCAGTTCACTTAGTTGTGTTCATGATTTAATGATAAGTTATCGATATAAGGCCCTAAAATAGTAATCCTTGGTTATTTTTACACTTGGTTGTGGTCCCGAGTCAAGGAAGGATTGTTGGTATAGGTAGGTTGAGTGGAATTATTTGGTAATAGTCTTGGTTTGTTATCACTTGGTCTAATATTAGTGGTGATATTTGAAATGTGACCTCATGAAATATGACCTACAACTATTTTGTAGTCATGTGTAACTATGTGGTAAGCCTATTGGTTTTTGGAATCATTTTTTCTTGGTTCCTCTCATTTGGTTGATGATATTTTTATTTATGCTAATATTATTTTTGTTGTCATGGTGGTTGTTGATATTATTGTTGTTATTATTCTAGACTTTATTGTTGTTTTTGTTGATTATTATTGTTATACTATAGAAAAGGGTTTTGGTAAATACCTAAGTTTTGATTAGATGTATATGCTCTATTATCCAATGTAATCTCCCCATTTTCTATCATATTTTCTATGAGGTGCTTCAACTACACACAAAGGCATATGAAATGTCCATGAACACGGTAGTATTCAAAAAAATCATGCTCTTTGCACCAGTTTAGATACAAAATACCCTTAGGATAGTGCTTCAAAATTAGCCAACTAACCATATTAATTGTGGCTAGATTACAAAACACTACTTTGATAAGTTCATATAGGTCATTGAAGACTCGAAGAGTGGGTCTTCTTCTTAGATTAGGGGTTTATAAAGGTGGTGGTTGCTACATTTGTGAAGCTAGTCTAGGTTACTTCATAAACTATGCTTGATGAATAGGATGTTGATGTAGAGTAAGCTACATTTACTGTGTAGGTTGAGGAGATGGTATTTGCACCATTTGGACATAATGTGACTCAATTACTCTATTTCCAACAACATTCTTATTATGATTGTATTTCTTGGATTTTTCATAGTTACTATCCTGAGTGGGTGCAAATGCTTGTGCTTAGACTTGGTTAGGTTTTTAACTTGGGCTTGTGCCTTGGTTTTGGTTTTGATTCTGGTTCATGGAGGTTATCTTGGTAATCCCTTTGTTAATAAGGTCATTTTCAATTTTCAAACCTTTGTTGATGATCTTTTTGAAGGTATGAGCACATTGAAGCTACAAATGATAATATATCTCATTGTGCAAATTTTTAGTAAACACAGTGGCCAATTTTTTATCTGGTAAGTAGTGGCTAAAGTGACTACCAAGCACTCTCCATCTCTATAGATAGCAAGCAAAGATCTCACCATATTTCTATTTGGACTGATTCAAATATACTAATAAAATCTCATGCTCAATATTATAGGAGAAATGTTGCATAAATTTGTCTGAGAGGTTGTCAAAATCAGATGTGGAATTCTTTATCAATTTGAGGAACCACTCCAAAACTTGTCCTACTAGACTTAAAGGAAACAAAAGGAGTAAGTAAATGTCACTATAATCCATTGGTTGGCAAGCAATAAATAATTATATCAAATGGGCCTTAGGGTCTCCTTTACCCTTGTATTTATGAAATTTTTGTGGTTCATAACCTAGAAGAAATGGTATCTGAAGATACTCCATGTTGAATGGGTATGAACACATGTCATCTAAATTGGATTTTTTATTTGCTTCCCTACTTGAATGACGATAATCACATCCTTCATTTATTACAATTCTTAGGCCAAGAAAATGGATGGTATATTTGGCTAAGGTGGTGGTTGGTTGTGTCAAAGTTAGATTACCTTGACCTGGGTATAATAGAGGTATGGTTTGTTGTAGAATGTTGATTTGATGAGTGAACTAACCAAGAATATGCATCCATATATTGGGATGCAATTATTGAAATTTCACATGTTTTTGGGCTATATTTTGATTTAGATTAGGTATATAGTCTTGGTTTTGAGGGAATTGGGGTTGTGATGGAAGCATATGGCTTTGGGTAAAATATTGTGCCTATTGAGGTTAAGTAGGGACTTTCTGCCAACTATTCAAACTTGGATGAATAAGGGGAACTTATTGTGGACCAAGGCTCTATCTTTGGATCTATGGCACATGTTGATTAAAAGGAAATTGTTGCCTAATTGGTACTTTTTAGATAGTGGTACCTCTTTATTATGCAAACACTTATTGTGAAATAAATGCTTATTTGGTGTTTGTCATCTATTTGTGACCAATAGACACACATTTTTTATTAAACAATGTTTATGATTGTAAAGGTAAATTGGTCTATGACTATAGAGGTACATTTATCACTACCTATTGAGGTATAACATTTTTTCCCCCTATTGAGGTGGTATAGTTCTACCTCTATTACATTAGTAAATTAGATTGTGCCTATTGTTATGGAATATTAGTTATTACCTATTGAGGTGGGGTAGCATTTGTCACTTGTTATTGAGGCAAAGCACTACCTAGCACTTGATTACTTAATCCCTTTGGTTGCATGCTTGATGAAGTAGCTAGTTGGGGATTGGAAGTAGCTTTTTGTGGTTGGGATGTAGGAGTTTCTACCCCCTATTGTTGTGAACCACTCATGGTATTAACTAAAGGCATTTGTTATTCTAGATGATTTGTTAGAGTAGTTAAACAACTTTGGCCTGCATTGGAAGATACTTTCATGTTATCCACCATGTTTGGCATATTGTTCTATGTAGAAGTCATAGTCACCTCTTCAATAAATGGGCCATTGTACATGTCATCGACTAAAGTGCTTTGTTAAAATGTGTCTATACCTAAATTATCTCGACCTATTAACTCAATTAGCACTCTTATTGAAGGAGTTAGCTCTATAAGTGGAGCATTTGACATGGCCATGGAATTAAAATTATGCACTAGATTCAAATAGGTTTGATATACTTATTACATTTGTATAAAGTGGTCCTCCATAAGGCCCTTTCCTTTTACAATCATATTTGGGTCTTGATATGAAATTAGCATGAATGCTTGAGTATAGATAGTAGAATCTTATTCAATGGTTTGGGTATAAGGCATGTTTAGAGGCTCTCTAATTAGACTAGGTAAATTTTCAAGGGGGAAGTCTATTAGAAACTTGGCCCCTACCTCTATAGCTATGACTAAAACCTCATCCTTATTTTCAAGTAAGTGACAATCAAACAAATAGGGATTATATGTTGATGATATAGTGATATAATATGGTTATTTTTGAACTTGTTCCACAACTAATTGTATGTTAGTAAGATATTATTTGGTTTACTCTTTATCTTTCTTATAAAATGGAGTTTTTTTTACCAAACAATGGGCTAATGAATCTTGAATTTATTCCCCAAATTGAGTAGTATAAGGAGGATAAGGATCTATCTCACAAACCACATCATCACCATAGGGGTATTGAACAAGTTATCATTCATGACCACATTATCATAACTTGGATTGTATGACTCCACTATAAGAGTAATGAGACATATCGAAATAAATAACTAACATTTTGCAAAGAAGGTATAGAGTTCCAAAAACTCTTGAAAATAAGGTCTAAAAGACAAATTTCCAAACTTGGTAAAACTTGGTCTCAGAACTTGGTCTAGGAATGGATCTATTTATCCAAAGATAGGCAATGATGAATCGGTATAAAGAGGTCTAATGTCAAACATCTCACACAAATGATCAAGTGAATGAGTAAAATTGAATGCCAAACTTGGTAAAAAGTGTTTCAAACAACTCTAATCTAGGTCTAAAAATGAAAAAGGTTGCTACGTCTTTGGGAACAAGGCACAAAGTTAGGCTCAAAATAATTAGGTCTAAGACAAAAGGTAAAATGTTAAGACTTATAGAAACATGACATAAAAGATACACTTTGATACACACTAGGTCTAAAATAAATAGAATCGCTAGGTCTTTTAGGAATACAACACAAAATATAGACTTTGAAATAACACTAGGTCTAAAATAAATAAGAATCATTAGGTCTTTTGAGAACATGACACAAAATCTAGACTTTAAAATAACACTAGGTCTAAAACAAATTGGAATTACTAGGTCTTTTGAGAACACAACACAAAATCTAGACTTGGCACAAACTGGGTCTAAAAGGCAAGATAATTAATCTAACAAATTAGAAACACTTGAACTCAAACTAGGCATTCATATTTAAACATAAACTTGACATTTGGAAAAATACATTGGAGTTTAGGCACAAAAATAAACTTTGAATCAAGTGAGGAATGAATCTAAGTTACACAACCCAAAAGTGAGAGATAAATGCCTAAACTAAAATTAAGTAAAGTATAGGCATAAACCAATAAATGTTTTTATCTAAAATTATCAAAACCAATTTAGAACTTGAATTATAAGGCTTGGTTTCTTAAATAGCTAATAAGCTAGACCAAAATAGATGACATAACGCTACTAGGCATAGACCAAAAAGGTACATGTGTTTTTGAAATTGCAATTTGATACAAGGAACAAGTCTTTGAAATAATGTGAGTAGTGTAACAAAATTACCATTCTTTAAAATTATGAAAAATGGTGTGTTTCAAAAACTCTAATGCACAAGACTTGGAATGAAATGGGCAGCATAACGATGCTCTTTTTAAACAAGTGACACACATACAAAAAAGTTTTGACAAATGACCAAGGCAAAGTGTGGTGTCAAAAGGTTGGCATAACACCTCTTAAAATAAAAGAGTGATGTGAAAACATAACTCATTTTATATGTGGTATGACAAACAAACTTCTTTGACTCAACATAATACAAATAAAAATGAACAAAAATACCTAATTGTTTCATCTTAATCCTAAAAATTGATAAGGTGGCTTTGTATTTTCAAACTCTATTTATATACTTACTCTTAAGAGGAAATAATATTGTTAATCCAAAAATTTATGTGTGCATGAAAATTAGGGTTTTTAGGCTCCCTCTTCTATCAAAATTTCATATCATGATATGGAACTTTAGGCTACTCACCTTGCATTTAAAATATATCTATGGCAAGTGGGGTTATCTAAAAACTATTAATTTTCATACATTCTAGATGGTCCCATACGTGTGGTTAACACTAGGGCATAACATATCATTTAGATACACATTAACTGGCTTATTCTGAAAAGGTATTGTCCTATTTACAACCACTAAATCTATTACTTGCTCAGTGTAGTGTGATGTCTGGGTTAAACCTACATTCAAAGGCAGTCTATTACTAACTAAGCTTAATTAACCACTCAAAAAAGTATCCCATTAAGTTAACCTCAATTTATATACCCCTACCATGGAGTGGGGTTAAAGTGATATAGAGATATGAATTCTCATGTCAACACTTCCCTAGAGAACCTGTGGGGAGGTTATGAACTCCCACCCACAAACTAAGATGCAAGAAATAAAAATTGTATGACTTTAAGGTCATTTTTGGGATCACTCAAATCACTCAGATTTTGGGGAGTGCCTTAGAGACTTTCATTCCATGCTTTGGATAAAGCAACAAAGGCAATAAGTGAAGTGTTTTTATCACCCAAGTTCCTGGACAAGGGAAACATACATGCTACACTTGGCTTGAAAAACAAACACACAAAAAGAATCACAAAAATAAAAGCTCTTAAGAGCACTTAACTAGACTTTGAGTTTATTTTTAAAGCACCAAGCAAAGTATGATGTGAGTTTTATCCCCTTGGCGTTATTTGAGATCTTTTAAAAAATGAAAATAAGTCAAGTAAATGATTTTTAAACACCAAATGTAAATGTGAGTTTAAATCTTAGAGTGTTAAAAATGTCTTTCCTTGGTCTTTGGGTCCTACAAAAAGTGTTAGGGGATCCTTGTGCTTAGAAGCTAAAATTAAGTGAGCAAATAAATTTTGAAATTTAGCTCTTGGGTTTCTTATGTTTTTCACACAATGCAATATCGTAGATACACAAATCAATATCATAACTTTCCTGAAAAATTGCAACTAGTTGGTACAAAACTAAAATTTCCTATAAAATAAAGAATTAGTGAAAAACTAAAACTATACAGTGAAAAATCATAGATTACAGGGATAGTATCATAGATTTTAAGGGCAAAACCATGATTATGAATGTAATACCATGACTATCAAAGCAATCTCATGATTGTCAAAGTGATATCATAGATTTTAGGATAAAATCATAACTATAAAGGCAAAAGTGCAACTATTAAAGGCAATAACACAATTTATCAAGGCAATATCACATATTTTTAGTGAAAATTGCAACAACTAGATGTAAAAATGTGATCTCTTGTGTAACGTCTATGAACTTTCACTTTCTACTTTTTTGGTCAGCAAGTTGGGATTTTGACATGAAAAACGTTAGAAAGAGGTCGTAAAATGCCATGGAAAGAATTTTTAGGGGTGTGGGTCCCATCAGACATGTCATCATGTAAACAAGGAAGCCATAGAGGGGAGATTAGTATAGTGCTGGTCAATAAAATCTAGTCAAAACAAACACACTAAACACTAACACCTATAGCCTAGACACTAGGGAGAGCATAGGTAACAAGCATATAATGAAAACACAATTAGAATACAAAATAAATCATCATTTTACCTTCTTTGTAGCTCTAAAATGGCTTGTTGAATTGGCTTGCAAGCTATGTGCTCAAGAAATCTTTCTCAATGAAGCTCCATTGCTCCACCTCTCCTTGGCACCTTGGTAATGTTGGTTGGCTTAACTTGGCTTGGATTATTAAATTATCATGGTAACACTACTATTAAGATTTTTTATGTATATTGGAATAATAACATTTCACTAAGAAAACTTATTGATCAATAGGTAAGGCCTTGTATTTATAGCCTCCAAAGTTAGTTCTTACCCAAGTTGAGGTAGGTTAGGATTTAAGCATGGAATGAGTTCAAATTAACCCTAGGTGAATTAAATTTAACTCTAGTTGAGTTAATGAGGGTACATGTAATTATGATTTTTAATTAATAGGCATGGCTCACAAATTAGATATTTTTAGATATTTGTGAGAGTTTGACAACTCATAAAGGCAATGATGAAGAAGCTTGATATTTTAAATTTTTGAATTTCTATTTTTAGATATTCATTTATTACAAATAGATTAATTATCTAAGTATTTAATCTAGTTTAATTATTTGATTCATTTTGATTAGAATTTTAGCTCTTTTAAGAATTGTTCAAGTGCCCTGCTTAATGGATCTATAGGCCAAACTACCAATTGTTAGGTCACAAGGTGACTGAAGATGAATTTGTGAGAGGTTATTATTTCATACAGGATAATACCCTAAATAGGTATTCCTCAACATGATTTTGAGCATTATTGAATGGTGTGTGGACAAAATTGGGATGTTCAATGATTCATATGCTTGATTTATAATGTTTGGTAGAAATCAGTTTAAAGTCTAGTCAAAGCCATTTATGGCTAGAATGGGGTGTCTATAGAAGCAACCATGTATTCCCTTATTTATGGCATTGAGTCCATATTACCTATTTAAATTGATCTTCCATCATTACAAATATCTTTATAAAATGTTGTTGATGAAAAAGTATATCAAATCTTAAGGCTACATGAGCTCGATCTCCTAGATAAGAAACATCTTAATGCCCTTAATCATTTACAAGCCTATCAAAACCATCTCTCCATAGCTATAAAAATAAAATTAGAGTAAGAGAGTTTGAAATCAAATATTTTTTTCTAAAATAAAACCAACTAAAAAATAATGTTGATCATGAAGAGAAAGTCAATTTTGAACCTGATTAGTTAAGTCCATACATCATCATTGCCAAATATGGATCAGGGGCTTACAAAGTAGTAATAGAAGGAGAAGATCTTGATGAACCTATGAACATCATGCACCTCAATCACTTCCATGCCTAAACTAATATATTTTTGTTGTATATATTTATATAAAAAAAATCAAAAAAATAGAAAAAAGTAGAAAGAGAAAGAAAAATAATTTATCCAAAAGTGAAAATCATTTTTATAGCACTTTGGACAAGTGCCATGGTGAGAACCAGTTTATGGATCCATGAATATACCATTGTTTATATGCACCTTATTAACTTTGGGGCATACCCTAGTATTATCCATTCATACTATCTATTTGTATATATCCATGTTCACTTATGTATGTCCCATATTTTCAAGCACCTATGACATTTTAGTTTAAGGTTTGATCTTCAAGGTTAAGTAGATACACCTTTGCTCATGTTTTGGTATATTATTGAATATAATCCTTAAACTAAAATTCCATAGGCACCTAAAAATATGGGATATACATAAATGAATAGGGATATATACAAATGGATAATGGATGAATGGATAATGTTATAGGATTCCCCAAAGTAATTAAGGTGTAACAACACTTCTCTACAATGAAACTCCATCATTTAGAATCATTTATTAGTTGGGTACCTTTCATATAATCATCATCAACTTACCTAATATCATCAATTTCTATTACTTCCCTCATTGGGAGAACTACATTGATATGAGGTCTATATTGACTATGTAGGCAATGCCCATTTACACGGTGTATATGAGGTCAGCTCAGCCATCATCACCAAAAAAATCTAATAACATCCAAAAACATTATAAAATCCCCAAAAATACAAATAAAATAAAAATCCCAAAACCAATCCAAAAATAAAATGTCCTTAATCAATGTACCCTAGTTATCCTCTACTCGGTTTACCCATCGTATGATTAACATTGTCAAAGATCTCATATCTCAAATGGATTTTACTCTAGACAAGGACATAAAAAAATACATTTGTTTACTTTTTTTTATTGTTTACTTGATTTTATTGTTTGTACACATTGTTTTTTTTGCTTACTTGCTTGAACAATTGTTTGTTTTCCTTACTCGATTTCATTGTTGCAAACGTTTATTTTTATTTTTCCTCCTTGTTACTTTTATTTTGAGTCTAGATCACTTTTTGCATTAAAATGGTGTTATTATGATCTTCCATATCATGATGCACTAAATCAATCACTTATGAATCTATTAGTCCCTATGTGTATAACACAATAGACATAATGGTTTTTCCATATCATTAGTGCATATTGTCTTGCGCAATATAAAAATAAAGATTGTTAAATTAATGTCAAAATATAATATTTTTATCTCTAAGAAAAGGCTATAAAAAGTATCTATCTAAACCATCTCATTTAATAAACACATTTTTATATTTATTTTATCTATTCCATAATAAACGTTAAAAATGCTAATGTGTGTGAAATATTAAATGCATAAGAGATAATATCATATATGTGTCTATCCATATACTTCATCTATCAAAGTAAAACATCTATAACATAAGTGAATCAATAACACAACTCACATGCCACAATAAGCCATGTATGTGTGTGTGTTAATACATCTTAAGTAAATCTCAAAAATGTGTTTGTCATCTATACTCTAACTCTCACTCTATCCCTCTATCGGAGGTGATCTCAATCACTGTGGTGTACTCCATTGAGGCCACATGGCATGGTGAGATGAATGGTCAACATAACACTCTAATTTTATGGTTTGTGTTGTCCTCATTCCAAATCCAAATATCCTACTACTAGAGTAATCTCTAAATGAAGGTGTTTGCTGCTCTAGTGGAATTGCTTGCTCATAAAGACTATTGTAGTAAGTCACCTGCTCCATCACCACTACCACATCTAATAGGGCCTTTAGTTGGCCTAGTGTAATAATTATATCCCTCTCTCAAAATATCTTAGTCTAAGTTACATCCCTCTCTCATTGATACCTCTACACTAACAAGGTATCATCATTTATCTATGTCCCCACATCAAACATCACAAAACCTTCCTCTCTATTCATAGCCTTTGTCATCAATCTATCCACCTCCACTTGTAATCTAGGTATCTTTATAGCTCTCTAACTCCCTCTCTCTCCTCCATCTCCCTGAAATCTTGCAATCTCCACATCTCTTGCTCTAATCTCCTCATGAAGTCTCATAATCAAGGTCTTATCCTCTACTAATTTTGTCAATACTGAAGGACTAGCCTCATCATATCCCCTTATATGGATCTTTAGTGCAATATGCACCATTGTTTATTCCCCATGTCCCTCCTCATCACTATTAATAATAATCATGTGTATCTCTTACAATAACCTCCTCTTTCCTACAACTCATGTCTCCTCAATGTGCACCTCCTCCCCACTAGCCTATCCTCCATCACTAGGGATAACTACATATATAGATAACTACGCTTGCTTTGTCCTCCATTATTTGTTGGGGATCAACCAATAATGTTGATTACAATATGAAAGCAATTAATGCAAAATTAAACCAGAAAGATAAGTAACTAGAATCAAAAATATAGCAAGAAGAAGAGATACAAGAAACCACCCTGAAAACTTGTATTAAACTCTTTACAGAAGGAATACAATTGAAGAAACTTATTTTATTCCACACCTCTCTCAGATGTATAGATCTCTCTCTAGATCTCTTTCCCTCAAGAGCTCTCTCTCTCAAGTACAATCAACTCCAACAACCTGGAATGATTCACATATATAATTCTGTATTGTTCCTTACAAATAAGCTATGAAGATCTATCCTATTATATAATAATTAGGAAACATGAGCATGCATTTACAACCAATAGTTATGCCTCTTAAACAAGGGCTCTAAAATAGTCTTACTAATAATAGAGACATGGACTTAAGACTATGACTTAATCCTATCATGCAAACAATCTGTTCTGTCCACGAAAATAGCTTTCTGGATGCATAGGTAATCGACATCGATTCTTGCCTGCTTGCACCTGACCGACGTCGACCGATTCCTGTTGACGCTAGCATCTCCTGAACTGATCCTGACCGATGTCGGTCGCTCCTGACCGACGCTAGTGACTGTGTAAACCTGCAACTTTTGCAATCTACTCACTTGGTGAAGCTTTTAGCTCCACACCTTAACATTATTGGACTCTAAATGTTGCATGTTATCTTTATCTCCATGTCCTAGGTTTCACATAAGGGGATATCAATCTAATAAGTCACATCTACTCCCACCATGTTGTATAAGCCTTTGTCACCCTTACATCTACAATGTCTCTCCTAGGTTGGTATAGTACAGTCTAGAATTGTGTCCAATTATGCTTTGCTACCTTGGGATCTATTCTTGGTCCTCATTAAGGTCTATCTCACACTGCCCATGCAAACACATGTGGCCCTATTGGTACATCCTATTGAGTCTAAAATGACCAAAAAACCTTGTCTAAAATATATGGCTCAATGATATACTCATGTCTATCAATAATATAATAATGTGTCAACATATAATTCATGTGTAATGCATATTCATCTCCATATGATATTTGTATGGCTTAACTCATCTAAATCCCTCCTATATAATGTCAAATCAACCATGTGTGTCTTATGCGCTCCTATAATAATGTACCATCCATAAGAAAATGGCTCTCCAGTCACCCTCTATCTTAGTTGTCCAATGGGTCTCTCCACTATAGTGTGTTCCCATGCCCACACCTTTTGTAGTGTGGATATCCCTATGCTTACAACTCCCTTGTATATGATTATATATAAGTCTTTATACAAGTGTGACAATATGCAAGGTCCCCATGCAAACTCTATAGTAATCTCTATCATATCCATCATAACATCTAATAAACTTGTATGAAATAATATCCTATTTTTATCTAGTAGCAGTATGCCACCAACAAGATCCATCAATACCAATGTCAAACCATTTATCTCCTCTAAATACATGTAGACATCCAAATATATCTCATAGTCATTCATCATAATAATTTCCTTTCCAAACACTTTATCTAGTGATATGACATGTGAAGTCTCCCTCTAATAAACATTCTCTCCGCGTATCAAGATGCCATGTATCCTCCATACATCCTCTAATGTCATAATCATCTCCCCTATCAATAACTAGAATGTGTTGGTCTCTAAATGCTAATGCTCTACCAAATTTATCAATAATTCCCTATCTACATGGATATCAAGCATCTCTACCACATACATTAGTCTCGCTACCTCTAAAACACTTGCCTTATAATCTAGAAACCTCTGCATCAACTATAGCATACTAGACCATCTCTCCCACATGGTAATAATAGGTCATCTCTCCTAAAATATCCAAAAAATAATAGGTTAGTCTCTTTTCAGATATATTCATCTATAATAATCATTATTTACCCTACCAAGTCACATTTGATGACACTTCTATCTCAAAATTCAACTTTCATGCATAATGACAAATCTGCCAAACTTTTGACAATTTTGCTACACCCTTCAGATGAATTCACCATTTTGATAAAATAATTATATGGTTTAATGAATTTACCATATGTTTTTATGAATTTTCCATTATTTTTCATGAAATTTTCATTCTGACAAAATCACTAAAACATCTCACAAACTCACTATTCTAGCTAACAAAACCATTGAAATCAACTCCAAAATCAATGTTTTCATAACAATAGGTTTGTTTGACCTAATTATGCCTATCATTAATGACCTCAAAAACACAAAAAAAAATTACACAATATTATTTACTAGATCCCCACACCCCATTGGCCTCTAGTAAACTCAAACTCACTTGTTGTGATGCCTATCTATTGGTATACGCTCTATTTTCCTCTCACACTCCAGAGCACAAATCAATATTAGGTGGCTAATCACACAATTATCCGAATGAATTTTCAAACAATTAAATTTTATATTACCTCATACCCTTATATATTCACCCAACCCATTCATCTCTTTTACCCCAACCTTAAGAGCTTTTTATCATATTTTCCAATCAATCACTTCATTTTCTTTTCCAATCATACTATCAATTCATCAGATTATTTTGTATCTTTATTTCATCTTGCAAATCAAGCTCATAAAATTTTATCAATCATTCTTGGAAGAAAATTGTTTCTTATTTTTCTAGCCTATAGTTTTCCAATGAGATGTATCGCTCCCACATCTGCCCTTTTACATACATTGTTGTTTGGGGCATAATCTAAGTGTGCAGCTTTTAAAATGAGAAATCTTATTTTTCTAAATTGGCTTCCTAGCACCAATTCACTTGGATAAAATCATTTTTACATATACTTACAATCATGCAAACATTTTATTAAGACTCATAATTCTATTTACTAGTGGTTTTACCTACATCATTTATTTGTAAATTCATATATCCTTCATTTCAAGTGTTCGTATGCACCCCTTATCTCGTACGAACACTCAAGGAGGCATCGTTTAGTCATTATAAGTCACGCAAGGCATCATCTTTTTAAATATATTTCCTATCTATTTTTTATTTGTTCTTTTAAAATGCATTGCTTCTTTTAGTCACAACACCCTTTTAAAGAGGGGTAAATGTTGACACCTAAATTTCGCCACATTTAGTGTTATAATTAACTTTGCTTAATATGGGCACACTAAATCAACTACCACCCAACATTAAAATTTCCCACTAACATCATTTCCATCTATTTTTTAAATAATTAATTAATCATATTAATTAATTAAAGCATGCACACATACTCCATAAAATTAATCAAAATCTAAAATTTCTACCTCATCCAGACATCTTCAACATTTCTCTCGACCAAGTGTTGAGTCATCTAACCACTTCCTTAACTTCCTCAACCAATTTTTGATTCACCATTAAAAATTTAAACTACCATGGTGAGTCACTCAATTACCTTAACCCATTCATGATGAGTCATTCAGTTGCCAACTAACTCCTACCCTCTGTCACACACACATGGGAATTAGTCATCATCTATTGAGATGAGAACTTAAATCAAATTGTTGATAGTTATCATTATCAAATAAATCCAAATTATTTATATCCATTCATCTCCCCATCCATAAGTCTATAAATAGACATGTCATTAGCCATTGTGATCATCCACCTTCAAGTTATCGAATTACTATCAAATTTATCCTACTCATCCATTGAGAAATTAAGATCATATGCCCATATGCTATTAAATTTCCCTTTGTTTGGAGAATGAATTGAGCACCCACATTTCAAGAAGCAAGAGAAAATCACAAGTCATAATGGAGAAGGTGAAGATGTAGTTTACATACATGGTTTTTATAAGTATTTAACTTTATTTTATTGTGTTAGATCTCTCAAAGGTTTAGTTTAGATATAGAATATGAATTTTTCATTAATTTCATTTCCTAGTTTTCACATTAGATTATGAATTTTTAGCTATCACAGTCATCCTCTTCCATCTTTATATGAACATCCACTTGATAGCATCATGGTACAGTTACAAGCAAGCTAACATCACACCCATTTATTACATTATATGATTCTAAAATTATTGATGATGACTCTGATAAACATGCATAATTGATCAAAGCATATGTTGACATGCAACCAATCCATGGTGTTATGATAGACAATGGATCAACTAAAAATGTGTGCACCATAACACTTATACATTCTCTTGGTTATAGATAATAAGACATACAACATGCATCTAGAGTTTTGAAAGCATTTTATGGTCATACACAAGATACTCTTCAGCATATCATATTACCTTAAAAAGTGGGACCTCTCATATTTCCTACTCATTTCTTAGTGTTTTCAAGCACAAGTATCTATGATATGTTATTAGGGAGACATTGGCTATAAAAAATCAACGTAATTCCTTCTACAATTCACAAATGTTTAAAGTATATTCATGATAATCAAGTGATTAAAATTTTAGGCATTCAATATGCACTTAATCCTATTCCATAATAGTTGGTTGGCATAATCATTGAACATATTAGTAATGACTCAATTTATACAACTATTCAAACTATGATGTACATTTAAATATGAATATTCCAAAATCAGTTGTTGCACCTATTTATTAGCATGAGCATATTTCAATTTCTTCACCTAGTTATGAGCATGAAGATATTGTAGTTTCTCTGTATATTTTTAAGCATAATATGATTAGGCATGAGCATAGTCACTTGGATATAAAAATAAAAATGTCTCTCTAAAGCATAAAGAGGCACATAACATAAGATCTTTATCTCATATAACATCACATGTTATTCTGAGGGATTCTACATAGGTATAGGTTATTACATCATCTCCTCCCATGTATGAGGATACAAGTTTAGATAGATATATGAGAAGTGATTCAGAGGGTTACTGTATAACACATGGATTTTATTCAGAAGCTTCTACACTTATCACTTCTTCTCTTGCACAAGAGTTTGTTTCTTCTTATCAAGGATTTGGATATACATATGAGAATTCTATTGATGAGATTATTAGTTAGATACATTTTATCATTCCCTTGAAACCTCATAGTTGGGCTAATGACCTTGATTAACCTCCTTGAATAATACATGCTTATACATAACTTCTTTGTTATTTACTTTTTTAGCTTATTCTTCTACACCTGATCTAATTTGTATTCTAACCCTTGGCTCTATTTTTCACTTTGGGGAACTTGCTCCTTTGTCTCTTTCAACTCAATTTGAATAATCCAACATAATTATCTTACTAATATTTCAATGTAAATCCTTCATGGCAACTCATTTGAACATTATTACACATTTATACATGCTCCAGCTCTCATTTATACTTTCATGCTCATGCTTATTTACTTTTACATGAGGTTGCATGGCCATGCTTTCCACATATGCTACATATACATGTACATTGGGGGTATTTCACTTTCCTTATTTATTACCATACTATTTTTTAACACCTTGTTAAAGGTTGTTTTGAATCTCTCCCTCCTCCCTCCATTTAAAAAATTGTACTACTTACCTAAATTTTAAAGATTTTTTAACTTTCACTTATGTATATTTTACTCTTCAAATATGGAAAAATATAAAAAAACATTTGTATACTCTAAAAAGTATAAAAAAATAAAAAATATTTGCAAAAATCTAAAATCAAGACATATAATCATATTCTCATATTGTTGGATTACATCTTTACATATGTCATTTATCTTCATATTCAGTATATAACATATTTAATTCACTTTTCAATACAAAATGCTTCTCACAAAGTATGAGTGTGAAATATGACATATTTTCATAGAACTAGGAAACAATCATACACAAAAGAAGATGTTTTGATCAAAAATTATTGTATACAGTCAATCAAAACAAAGTCACACTAGTCAGACAATACTGCGCACTTGTCCTAGTACTGTGAACCTATCCCTATTATTTTAGATCTACATTACCAAATGCAACACAGTCACAAGGAACTCTTATATAGTTTTTTTATCACAAAACATAACACATAGGTATAGGTTGTTACATCATCTCCTCCCATGTATGAGGATATAAGTTTAGATAGATATATGAGAAGTGATTCAAAGTGTTACATTATAACACATGGTTTTTATTCAAATTCAGAAACTTCTACACTTAGCACTTCTTCTCTTGCATAAGAGTTTGTTCCTTCTTATCAAGGATTTGGATATACATATGAGCATTCTATTGATGAGATCATTAGTTGGATACATTATATCATTCTCTCAAAACCTCATAGTTGGGATAATGACCTTTATTAACTTCCTTGCATAATACCAACTTATACATAACTTCTTTGATATTTACTTTTTTTGCTTATTATTCTACACCTAATCCAATTTTTATTCTAGCCCTTGGCTCTATTTTTCATTTTTGGGCACTTATTCCCTTATCTCTTTCAACCCAATTTGAATAATCCAAGACAATTATCTTACTGAGATTTCAATGTAAATACTTCATGGCAACTAATTTGAACATTATAACACATTTATACATGATATAGATCTCATTTTTACTTTCATGCTCATGCTTATTTACTTTTACATGAGGTTACATGGCCATGTTTTCCATCTATGCTACATATACACGTACATTAAGGGAATTTCACTTGCCTTCTTTATTTCCATACTATGTTTCAACACCTTGTTGAGGGTTGTTCAAATCTCCCCCTCCTTCCATTTAAAAAACTTTACTAATTACCTAGTTTTTTAAAGATTTTTTAACTTTCACTTATGTATATTTTACTCTTTAAATATGTAAAAATATAAAAAACATTTGTATACTCTAAAAAGTATAAAAAAATAAAAAATGTTTGTAAAAATCTAAAATCAAGACCTATAAGCATATTCGCATATTGTTGGATTACATCTTTACATATGCCATTTATCTTTATGTTCAGTATATAAATTATTTCATTCACTTTTCAATAAAAAATGCTTCTCAAAAAGTATATGATTGTGAAACATGACATATTTTCACAAAACTAGGAAACAATCATACACAAAATGAGATGTTTTGATCAAAAATTATTGTATACATCCAATTAAGGCAAAGTCACACTAGTCAGAAAATATTGCACACTTGTCCTACTAATATGAACCTATCCCTATTATTTTAGATCTACATTACCAAATGCAACACAATCACAAAACTCTTATATAGTTTTTTTATCACAAAACATAACACATATTTATATATCAATCAAATTTCAAGTTAAGACATACTGTTACATGGTTTCAATGTTGGGTGAGTCTTTTACCCAACAACCTTGCTCAATTGGGGAAATATCATCATTCTATATGATTGTTTTTATAAGTTTTATTTATCCACAACCTCTTTTCCATATTGATCTATAACAAAAATAAATGTCTTATTCTTCATTCATACTTTAGACATGTCATTATGAATATGTTATTTGTTAACATGAACATAAATACATGCAATTTAAAATATGTTAGCTTCATTTTCTCTATATACTTATATCATTACATAATATGATTCAACTTGATTGCTTATTGAATGCAGCCCTTGGCCTTGTGTATGTTCAAAATACACCATCTTACTTGTATGACATCACCATGCCATGTGTGTAGGCCTTTGGCCTTTTATGTTTGTGTGACATTTACATGTCCATTGTATATGACCTTTGGGCCTTCTTTCATGACATTGTATGACTTCTCTTACATGTTCATTATTATCTACTATGATGGCATGATTATTATCATGCACTACCATATATCTATGGTGTCATGATACATATCATGCACATACTACCTATGCGCTTTAATGCTTCATTTTTCAAAAATGTTATGTTTATTATACATATTAACACTTGCAAGTTATTTACATGATTTATACACTACTTCAATGTTATATTCAAATTACATGATGCAATACAATATATAATCTCTTCGTATGCTTCAATGTTACATCTCTAAGACTCCAATAAAATGCAAGCATACAAAATACTATTACATGATTATATCTTTCACAAATGCTCTCGCTTTTTATTTTGAGACAAGTGATTTTTAGGTAATTTATTTCATCTCAAAATGGGGGCATCATAATGGGTTTATCTCCAGAATATCACAAGAAATACATTTTAGATTTGAAAATTTACAATATGTAAAAATCAAAAAAAATAGATTATGGGGGCATTTGACTTGCTTATGCACTCCATTTTTATAGGTACTCAAGCACAAATACACTTGTGCAAAGATAGTTAAATATTCCAAATAATTTTCAAAGAGATAAAATTGGCACTCTATATAGTATAGATGGAATGATATGGATTCATGTCCAACCTACTGCTTTACAAATATATATTTCTCTTTTTTAAAACTTTCACAAAATTAGAGTTAGAATCTAGATCCATTTCCAATGATGTGATTCATATTTTAAAATTGGACCACATTTGAGCTTAGTGATGCTCCATGTCTTGGTTATGCTTTAGCAAGCCCTACATTGGTTCCCACCTCTTATTTTCATTTAATCAAGTGAGTCAAGTGAGAGCTTAGTGATACTCATCATTTTGGTTACACTTTAGTGAATCACTTTGTTGGTTCCCATGTCTTCAAACATTATAGAGTACTATATAAGGGTTGGAGAATATATTCTTTCCAACTCAAACATATTCACTAATTCTTAGAATTGAGTTTTAATCACTATTAATTTTCCATATGTTTAATTACTTCTCCACAAGCCTCAACAAGGGGCCATACGCATCTCCATGATAAAGAAAGTGTGTATACACACTTAGGTTTAGTATTTCATTTACTCTAGTAATTTTAAGCATCACTAGATTGAGGAGGCAAATGGAGACACTAAAATTTAACCAGTAAATGATTTATAATGCTTGTTCTTAACACCTTTATCTTGTTTGACCAATTCATCATTTTGATAACCCACAAGATCTAATAAATCTTTCAAAGACCTATAATTATTGATAACATCTTCCAAAATTCCCTATTTCATCCCTATTTAGCAGATAATTTACTATCACTCTTATTTCAAAACCCTTTATTCTTTTAGGAAAAGTTCACACGAGGTAGACAAGAGCACACTTTTGCTCTAATAACTATCTTTTCAAAATGGCATGTGTATGCAATGGGAAACGCAAATGATCTATAAATCAATCCTATCTTTGAGAAGATAAATGCTACTCACACATTCGATTGTGGATACATTAGCTATTCAAGGTCATGACCAAGATGGATCTACTAAACCTAGCCAAGGGATCTCTTACCATAATAAATTCACTAGGGAGGGTTTCAAAGCCTTCAATCAAGCAAAACTATGCAATAACCCTAATTAGGTCCTGTGTTTTCATATTCACTAAACTAATAATAAGTAAATTAAAGTTTAATCTAGTGCTCACCAAAGTTTGTGGCATAAAGTGGGGGTCATTAACATGAAAAGTAAACATGTATAGAAGACATATACTTATGTCAATGTATATAGAATCATATTTCATGAAAGAGAAGTGTAAATGCATATCTATCTACTCTTACAAAGGAGGAACAAATTTAGGAATACTTACCTTTGAAGTCAAACCTGCTGAGCCTCAATTTTTCCCTTGGCTAAGGTGTTTCATAAAAGGTTGTTATGGTATGTAAGGATGACAAGGATAAATCAGATCTAGGCTACACAACCTACCAATGCATCCAAAGGACTTCTCCAGAAGACAAGATCCATATCTCCAAATAAAGTACTAAAACCCTAAGCTATTCTCCTCAAGTAGAATGGTGGATAATCATATGTGCACTATATATCTCTTCTTCTTATCTTCCTAAATAAATGATGAAATAGATGTGTTTATAAAGATAGATCTAACCCTAGGTCTTTTCAAAAGTTTAGGTTAATAAGGTCAACCCAATCAACCTTATATAATTATTAATAAAAATAAATTAGGTCTCAATCTAGGTCAGCCAGGGGATGACCTAGACCCTGAATAAGTTTTCTCAATTACAGTACAAGGTCGATGGGGTTGACAGTGTAACATAAACCATCAAAAATGATTTTAGGCTAGGAAAGGGATAATGTAGGGAAAAAATGACTAGAGGAGGTTTCAAAGAGGAGACAAGGCTTAGTGAAATGTTTATAAATGGGTGCATAGATAGCAAGTGGTAGTAAGGGACAACAACCCTATGAAGCACCAATGGTTTACCCACCCCTTTCCCGATGTACCCCTTAAGTCATGCACTTAGAGAGATTAAGAATCGATGGGTTACTTTAAGACATAAAACATCAATAATTTATAAAGTTTTAAAATATTATGTATATACATATACCCCACTTGAAGCTCATCACATGTCAGGTAGGTGCAACACAAGGTGGTGCTTCAAGAAAAGATCATAGCAGCACACAACATTGAAGCTGAATAAATTATAGTAAATAAAAAATAAGATAAAATGAAAGGTCATAATTAAAAAACACATACCTTTACTTACCTTAGTGTTGCAGATAAAGAAGTAGATGCAAGAAATGTGAAGGTGTCTAATGTAAAGAATATTAGGCAAAACTATAGAGATTAGCAAAAAATTAAAAAAATTACAATATAGACATATAATAGGTGAAAATATTATCTGTGATGTCAAGATTCTAGAACATTTTATGGTTTGGAAAAAGAGCTAGTAGAAATAAAGATATGATCAAAATATGAAATCTACTGGTAAATATTTGAAAGGTAAATAATTTTGAATAGTAAATATAAATAGGGTGAAGAATAATTCATTTGATATGTTTACTATTATGAGAAAATAGAGCTCTAATAGACCTAGTTGGAGACCATAGATCCCTCATGGTGAGGAGATGATAGTTGAGATGGGGAGGACGCATAATGGTTATAGTGAGTGTAGCACAGGTAAGGAACTAGAAATTTCAAAAAAAAATTAAATAATTTGATTTAAAATTAAGTTAGATATATAAAAGTGACTGGTAGGAAAAATCTAAGAACCAAAATGAACCCTAAAAAATTTTTAGGTATACTAGGGGTATAATAGGGTATTAGGTAGGAAGAAATCATACCAATAAATGCCTAAGGCATTTATGGTAAATGGTCAAAAATTCATCGTTATGGATGAACAAAGTCAACCTAGTCGACTTAGTCCTTAAGGCAAAAGAGAGTGATAGGGCTAACTGCATAATAGTGGACTAGTTTAGTTTGCTAAGAAGGGGTAGGGTTGACTGTGTATAGCAAGGTTGATATAGTCTATTTGAAATGGTTGATTTAGTATTTCTAATAGAGGTCGATTATGTACAATAGGGTTGATATAATATCATAAGGTAAGAAGGTGGCCAATCTAGTATTAGATATGTTGATTCAATGGGAATTTGGTAGGGTTGATGTAGTGTCCCAAATAAAGTACATGGTTGATTTAGTATTGAATAGGTCAATTCTGTAAAAAATGGAAAAATTAAATCAAACCATCTAAGTTTTATGAAATTTTAAGAATGTATTTTGATTATTAATGACATGAAGATCTGATACATCCTTTGTTGTTTGATATTTTGCAAATACACTAGTGGTATTAGTAACTGATAGATGAGTCATGGCTACTAGATCTACTAGAGTGATTGACAGATGTGGATAGAGTGCAACCACTTGTACTAGGCTTTGGAAGTATTGTGGAGATGAGGTGTATCCCATTGAGTGTTGATCTCATTGTAATGTTCTTTGGAGCATGAGAATGGTTGACCAACACATTTTGATGGGTGGTGGATGGGGATACCATAGAGGTGGGTATCACACTAGAAGATGTTCATGCTTTATTTATACTATTGATAGGAGGGACACCAATGATTATAGGGACACTATATGATCTTGAGGAGAGATGAGCACTAGTCAAGGGGTCGACGTGCTCAGATAGGATATAATCAAGTTTTTAGGCTAGTTTATTTGATGTGCGTATCATATAGATTTTGGACATATAAAAGGCCATGATCAGACTTATGAAAACATAAGTATTGTGTCACAAGTCATACGATAAGGTACCATTATATACAATAGCCTTGTGTCAGCCTATTTTAGATCAGGGAGCACTATATGACTTTGGGTCTATCATCTAGGTCCAATTCATGCATGATATGTATGGGATGTTGTCCAGAGGGTAAAATACCATGGGGCTAGTGGTTTTTTTGAGTGTCTAGATATATGATAGGTTCCCTATGTATTGACCAGTTGGGTTACCCTATGTGGTAGATGATAGGTTACCTTAGGTGACTAGATGGTGATAAGATAATGTAGCACAAGTTGTGCCCCATGTGTCAACTTTATAGATGATCACACAAGGGTATATCATGTGGCATTCTTACACATACATTGCTACTATTTGGCCTAGTTAGTCGATCATGGTGACAGGGCTAGCTCAAGTGTAGATCATGGGTCACTATACCTAGTGGGTAGAGTTATAGTTGGTGGCATGCTTGTCTAGGTAGTTTAGACTCCCACACCTAGTATCCATTTTATTATTGCCCATTTTTTGGGCATGACATGTTATAGAGACAAAGGGGAGAGGATGAGGATTACCAATTGAGAGACCTAAGATCAGGCCATGGTGTGTGAGACCATGGACTAGTTGAGCATATAAGTAGGTGACTAGAGGAGGAGAGGACATGGATGTAGATGCAAGGGTGTAGAAAACACCATAATAGGTGTCATAGTTTGACCATCAATGACCACCTTGGCCACACCATAGATGGTAGCACTACCAATGAGAGTAGACTCAGGCAAGGGTAACAACATAGGAAGACCTAACAGTTGGTCCAAGATAGAGCTAGTTGATAGAGGCACCTCTTAGTAGAGGGTCATGATGTACATGAATGGTAACTCTTGGATTTTTATTGGTGGGGAGGTGATCTATGGAGGAGGTGCTCAAGGGATGAGTAGATGAAGAGACAGTGGTTGGTGATACTGGGACTGGTGAGAAATGTTTACATTTTAAGCTTTGATATAGAATACCAGTTGTATGTGATTATAGTAGATAGATAGATTTTGAGATATATATGTGATCTAATATCTATATGTTTTTAGTTTTGTATATCCAATGATAGAGGAGGTCAGATGGGGATCCCTGGTTATGGTTTCACACCATGACATATTGGATGGGGTGAAGGCACCATACGACCCCACCATGTTGGATGATCTTGTGGTACCATCTACCTTAACCCAAGAAAATTGGTTTAGACTAATGGGGGAGGATACAAGGTAGTTTTAGATAAGTCAGGATGGATTATAGCCATTGGCAAGGATGAGAGTAGGAGAGGTTTAGGCCTGGCAGGCCTTGGCTTAGGAGAGAGCAGTGCACATGGCTACCATAATCTAGCTTGGATAGGTACAAGCCTAGGTGGCCAACCTATAGGGATAAGTAGCAATATCAAGATCTTGGACTGCCTCATTATAGCATACTATTCTAAGGGGATAGTCCCAAGCATTTATGGGCAACATGGTGAGGCCATAGAATAGGCATGATGGAGCCTAATCATAGAGTTGGAGCTATGAATTTTGTATTTTGTACTTTGTATTATATAAAACACATGATATATATAGATATTTGTTTTGATAGTTGGATTTTGATCTTCTGAGTTGTATTTGGTTGTGGATGTTGATGCATGGATATATTTCTTTCTAGCACATGTATTTTGCTTTTGTTGTATATGTTATGGGAAATATATGTGGAGTGTCTTCTTTTGTAGCATATGTGATACACATGCATGGTTAAAAAAGGTAAAAATGATTCATAAAAGTATGATTAATCAAAAATAAATGTACTACACACTATATCACAATGGGAAATGTGTAATGATAAAAGATGACTAATTATAATAAACCAAAGATTGTAAAAAGGATAATAAAATGTTTTTAAACCATGAAAGAGATTTGCACTAAATTAAAATAAGTAAAATCACACTATATCACATTGGGAAGTATGAAAGTAATGTAATAAAATAGAAGCTATAAGAAACACCAAATGGTAATAAAAAACAAAACAATTAATTCAATCAATCATACTAAATCACGTTGGGAACTATAAAAGAGAAATAAAATTGGAAAAATGAACTTAATTGATCGTGTTAATTCAAGCTGGGAAGTATGAAAAACTTAAGTAAAATGGTTGTATTCTTACATGTAATCAAAAAATAAGAAGATGAAATATGAAATATCAATGAAGTAAGCATAAAACATACTATATCAAGATGGGAAGCATGTCAATGACTTGTAACTCATGATCAATCATGATTTATCTCAAATTGGACACATTTAATTTGATTGTGACTTAGGTATTAGAAAATTTTGTGAGGAAGGTTAGGTCCTATCCATGGTCTTACACTACAAGTCACAAAGGGAACACCAATGAGGTGGAAATAATAGTAAAATTATGTTAAAGGGGATGTTTAGAATGGTAATTTGGTAATTCATGAGGAAGGTGTAGTCCTATCCAAGGTCTTACACTGCAACTCATAAATAGAATCCCTAAGGGGGAGTGATCAGTGAACAAAATAATATTTCTCAAGGGGAAATATTAAGATTGTGGGAAATGAAATATGGAATGTAAAAAATAAATAAAATTAAGTAGGCGTATATGAGAAGACCTTAGGAAATATGAGGCACACTAAGGACATAAAAAGACACTAAGTGACTAGTGACCATAAAAATACAAAGGATACCCATTCATAATAAGCACAAAGTTGTATAAATATTGACTCATTGGTTTTTTGAACAAGAAAAATTAAAATGGACCTACCTTCCAACAATGTGTTCTCAATTTGTTAGGACCTCTTACAGAGTCGTTAGTCTACTGCGAATATTGGGTACATATGTGATAAATTAGGTAGCATTAAAAGGTTTTTTTTTTAATTCTCATTTTCCAATCTACTAGCCTACCTCACTCCAAGGGACCTCAGCTCTATCATGATGCCAACTATGGAGTTTGATCTTTAATTAGAAAAAGGAGATGTGATTTGAATCACATCTTTTAGTGTGATTTGACTTTTAGAATTTTTAATGTTGCCTTTTGGATCATTATCTTTTGTTAAAATGATTTGGCTTTTAAATTTTTAAGGATTTTAAGATTCCTCCTCCATATGGACTTAGAATGACTAATCATGAGAGAGAGTGAAACTTTAGCTTAATGAAGATAAGTATCCAAAGACATGACTAACTAAAACACTTAGGCTTACCTCTGAACCAATATGTTATATCAAGTTTCAACCATGTGTATGCTTAGTTTGCAAAAGGAAATAAGAGGAATAAAGGGAGATCTTATATGGACCGGTAAAAGGAGATTATAATGAGATGACTTGTTTGTTAACTGATCACATGGTAAAGAAGAAGGACTAAGGGGAGCAAGGTTTATATAACCAAGTCACAATAATGATTATCCATGTTATAGAGATAAGGTAGCAAACAATCATGAGAAAAGAGTAAGATATTCATGGAAATAAATGAACTCAAAAAGCATGTAATCATTAAAAGAACTATAAGATATCATAAATAAATAAAATGGCACCATAGATAACATTGAATGCAAGATATAAATAACCATATAAGATAGATGAAAAATTGACAAAATGTTAAATGATGTAAAGTAGATAAATATAAATTTGGAGCATGCATCCGATCCAAAATGAAGAATAAAGTGAAGGAACACTATGTTATGTTTATAAATACTGGTAAATTATCCATAACATCTGATAAATCCCTGTGAAGTTGGACTCTAACTACAATGAAGGTCTCATTGATCTTTAGAGAAATATAGGAAAATACCTCTCATTGAATCTCCATGACAAAAAATATAGGCATTCCTAAAGGATCATGCTCATGAGGGCCATCATGCATGGGATGCTTAGGAGAAGGAATAGGAGTGGAATATGTGGGACATGAAGGAGTCACCGATGGAGAAGGGGCCACAGGTGAAGGAGGATCCACAGGTGGAGGGATCACAGGGGAAGGAACCACAAGGGAAGAAGTGGCCACAGGTGGGGGAACCATGGGGGAAGAAGGGGGAACCTTATTGCATGGGAAACTTGTGGGAGGAGGGATAGTAGGTACAGGAATGGTCATAAGGTGATCCTAGATATGTTACTTAAGTATGTGATAATGATCAGTGTGATGGGTACCATATTGGTGCCATAGATAATAGACATCTCCATATTTGGGAATATATTTAGGTAATAACTTGGGGGGAGGTATACCTTTATCTGTAGGTTGAGGAAGAGTAAGATCTAAGGTGTCTATATATTTTTGAAGCTTATGACAATGAGTGGAGGAATGATTATTTATGTTATGGAAGTAATAGATATGCTTGTTAGTAAACTTTGTGGGTGTACTAATAGAGGGAGTGGAATCAAAATCTAGGGAAGGCTGGTATAAGTTACAATATCTAGTCTAATGACTGACAACTCTATGAATATCACAGTATAGCTAATTATCCCATTGGGTGGGTAAAGGAGTAAGCTACAATAAAGGAAGCAGGGCATTACCAAGGGGAGGTAGGGCTAGTGGAGAGACTAAATGAAGCTCAACTAAAGGAGAAATAGGATCAGAAGCAAGAAGATACTCAACTAAAGGGAGAGTGGGAATAGGATCTAAAATAGGCTCAGATGAAGGTGGAATAGGATACATAAAAGGTTGAAAGATAGTAGCAAACATTTTAGGGGAAAGTCAGCTATAGGGATCCTAGTATCTAGCAAAGTGATAGGGACTAATCATAATATGATCCATAAGCATGATCTTAAGAGGTTCTTCAAAAATTAGAGGTATGCACACCATCTCTACCCTACAAATAAGAAGAATAATGCTAAAATTAGGAATTATATAAGACAAAATGTGATAAGATAAATGAAAATACTGAAATAAAGAAGAATGATAATGAAGGATCTCAACATTTTGATCTTGAACAAGGCCTCCTAGAAATGGGTCATCTAAAGTATAACTATCATCATAATTAGGTGTATGAAGATCAATGGTGCAAGTAGGGATGACCTTCTCATAAGAAGTTTCATGATGAATAAAGTGTCGTGTCTTAGTTAAGACTACAAGTATATCATCTCTAGGTGGTTGACGGGAACGTGACTTCAAAGATGGTGGAAGCTAGGAAATGAGATGAGGAGAGAGATCAGAAGTTTTTAACTTTAGGTTAATTTCATCTAGCTCATTATCATCATAATCTAAGAGGTTAGGTGGTATATTCCTAATGAGTTCATGGTGACAATGGTAACCTCACATAGAGTTTACAAGGAAATTAAAACATTGAGATTCTCAAAATGGAACACTCAGTAAGGGTTCAAGGGTTGGAATTTTGAATACACCATAGTCTTGGAATTATTAAAAATTATAAGGGTTAGTGTCACCTTTAATCTTATAGTTTGCACCATTATGAGGGAACTTGACACATTAGTAGGCAGAAGAGGTGATAGCTCTCATGTGCTGACTTCTTGGCCTACAAAGCAAGATATTATAAGAATGAGGAAAATTAAAGATCATAACCTTCACTCAAATAATGATAAGTGGGATGGTGATAAGGAGACACACATAACCTAGGTGAGGCATTTGCCTTCAGTCATAGCCTTGACACGTGTTACGTGTGGACTTAAGATTACATTTAGAGTATCCAAGGGTTTTAATAAAGTTGAGGGAGGCAACACAAGTACCAAAAACCTTATTTATCAAGGCACGGTTGACTTGGATTTCACCAATTTGGACACTTATATAGAGGGGCGAATCGTCCACATGAATCAAAATCTCATTCGGAATCATAGAAGCAATGGGGAATTTGAGAGAGAGAGAAGTGTCCATTATTTCATCATTCTATATAAACATCTCTTTGCATTATTGGAAGATGTTATCTTTTAAAGCAAATAAGGTAGCTTCACATCCTTCTAGGGGTGGATGATCGATGTTCATTTTGAATAGGAGTTGCATAAGGTGATTACGATGATGTAGAGATGCCCACATGAGTTCAAGAAATGGAATTTGAGATGGGAGATTATTAAGCTATGTGACAAGATCCCATTTATTATATCCCATGAGGGGACTATTAGATAGAGGGGCATAATGTTGGAGGAGTTCCTTATAAGGAGGAGCATACATGCATGTAAATTTATGTTGATAGGATGTGGGAGGTTTAATAGGGAGATAACTTGGTTGATTATCATGAAAGGATGAGGTAGTTGATGTAAGTTTAGTTTGTGATAGATTTGAAGTAGTGTTAGAAGTTTAAATATAATTTATGATGGGTAAAGAGGTTAGAGAAATTATATAAATGGTATGAGAGGTGTTATATAATTGAGGTGTTGGAATGGGTTCATCAAAAGAGATAAGGTGCTCTTGCCCCAAGTCTGTTAGGTGAGTTGGGGAAGAATCTTGGATAACATAAAAAGTGTGAGATGATTGGTACATGTGGGTGGGATGAGAATCAATTAAGGCAACTAGCCTTCTCATATTAGTCATGTTTACCACATTCTCTTTTGGAGTTGGGTCTATATGATTGTCAATGTTATTGGTGGAAGGGGTAGGCTTATCATTATTATCTTGGTGATTTGGAAGAGGGTCTTTGTAAATGGAGAGATGAGCATTAGCCTGGTTCAAAGATTGATTTTTACTTTGTGTTTCATGAGTTTTGAAGGCAATGTCATAATCTTGTTGATGTAATCATGGTCAAAATTGGGACCAAGGAGGAAATCCATAGCTAAGTTACATAATTGCCTACAACTCTCATGACAATGACCTTAACTACTATGAAACCAAGATAATTTAATGGGATCGTACCATGATTTAATGGGGCGAGTAGGATAAATCTCTCATAGAAGAAGCTATGGTAGACACTTTTGGATTTTTTCCAAGGATAAAGGCTTATGAACATTGATGTTGCTTGTTGGATAAAAGTGAGGATTGGGGATGTGGTTTAGAGGGGAAGCTTGTTTCAGAGCATGGTCAGGAGTACTAACTTGAATATTATGAATGGTATCATAAGATTCAATGACACCATCATTAGTAGCATTATGATATTTATTTTTTATGAACATGTGAGTGCCCATAGGAGGTTGGGATGGCTCAAAATAATGCATGAGGAAATCTTGGTGCTTGGCTTGGTCGAGGGCCTCTTTCAATTTTCATGGAGAGAGTTCAGACCCAGTATTTCCACTTAAGATAGAGAGCATTTGTGAAAATATGAAAGAGGTTATCATGTTCTGTTTACACTTGTTAGACAAGGTTTTCCACCATTTGATGAAAGCTTGTGTGGTTTCTATCTCAATTTGTTTGCAATTAATAAAATGAACCAAGGTATTTTTAGGGAGGTCACTAGCTTTCAACTCTTGTACTAGAGCATTAACTAGATCTTCCAAACTAGTGTTGGAATGAGATATGAGTTGGTTATACCAATCTAAAGCATCTCCAAATAGGTTTTTCAATAAGATCTTGCTAGCAGCAAAAGTGTTTAACTTGATCCAATCTTTGTATAGATTTCCAAGTGTTTTTAAGTGTAAGATAGGATCAATTGACCCATTATAGCTAATGGTATTGGTGATTCCTCCAATATATATGTTAGAAATTTGAGGCCTGAGAAGTTTATTTTGAATATGTTTGATTATTTTGTTAACAAGAGGTTGTTGAGGGATAATATTGCCATGGGAATCCCTAAGTGGGGGTGGGGGGAATTTTAGTTGTGCACTCCCCATGGAACCTATTAAGGGTGATTTTGGAGATGAATAAGGTGATTTTGCATTTGCATCATTTGGTTGGCATTATTAACTTGGAAAGTGTTCATTTGGTTAAGAGTTTGAGATAAAATTGGATGGGTTTGAGTGGTGTTATTCATAGCATGTGAAGCATTAGCATTGGTATTAGTGGCTTGGGTACCACTATGAATAGTGGTATGTGTGTTATTAGTATCTTAAGAAGTATTTTTAAAAAAAGAGGCATTGGTAGTATGATTAGTTTGGGTTATGAAAGATGCACTAGTAGAAGGATTCTAAGAAGAAGCACTAATGGTATGATTAACATGGGTATAAAATGATGCACTAATGGAGGAAGTAAGAAGAGCGGGTCTTAGAAAAGGCCCACTAGATGTTGAAATTACCATGTTAGTAGAGATACTTGGCATTGAGGTTGAGGAAATCAAGGAAAAATAGGTCATAGTATGAAAAGGGGTCAAAAGAGAAGGATGAGGTTGAGATACAAAGAAGCTATTACCACCAAATCCACGTGAGAATGTGGGAGAAGGTGTATGGGGTTATTCTGCTTGACCACTTATCATAAGGTGATAAATATTATAAGGGTATTTTCCTTGATGTTGAGGAAATTCATTAATGAAGAAAATCATTTCCAGAGTATACTCTAATTTAGGTTGATCTTATAAGGAAAATAGAGGGTTGCAAACTAAAGAGGAATGAGGAGGAGTCCCATAATTTGTAATTTGAGTGGCCACATGTACATTACTTTCATCTAGAGTAGGAGCCACAAGTTGTTTATGAGAAAACCTATTGGAATTGGTAAATCTCATCATATATGTTGAGTTTAACTTTGTGTTATCCTCAAATAGGAATTTCATGATGAGATAGAAAGGTTAAGAAGGACAAAGATGATGCAGAGACAAAGTCAAAAAATAGGATATAGAGTTGTGTAGGTTGACTATGTTCTATAACCCAATAAGTAGAGAAGAATATGGAGTCATTCAAGTCAACTCTATATTGCAAATAGGGAGGTAAAGCAGGCTGATAAAGATATATAGTCGTGTTGGTTGACTATGTGTTATTGGATAGACAACTAAATGGGTGAATAAGAAGATACATTCATATAGGTCAATTGTGTACTATTGGAAGGAGGGGAAAATATAGTCTATAAGAGACTATATCAACCATAACAATAGTGTTTTCAAATATTAAAAATTACAAGATAATTGAATCGAGAATGAAAGCACACACACAAACAATTGGATCGATGTGATTGATCCAATTGGGACACACAACATAAAACCTTGCACCAATGTTGGCCAATGCAATTTTTTGCAATACAATACGCAATGATCAAAGAACAACAAATCAACTAAAAATTAAATGCTAAGTGGTCACCCTAAGTGTTATTAGATTATTAGAAATTTTTTATTTTAGTGTGATAGGAGAGTTAGCTGAAATAGGGAACTAGAAAGTAGTCTAGAGTTGGTTTTCAGACGTTTGGGCTGAAAGGGATCCATGTTGGAAATGGTAATGGCTTGGTATTGGGTCTACCCCCTCACTTCACAATCCTAGAGTGATAAGGGTGTTGGGTTCTTTACCAATATATACCATTAACCATGTATTTATACTTGGCCAAAAAACCAAGTCAGCTTCCCCCTTGGCGATGAAATCCAAGTAAGTAGGCATTGGGAAGATAGATGTTTAAATGCATTTTAAATGTTATGTGATTTAGTAGTTTGCACAAAAGAGTAAAATATTGTAACTAAAATGGTAATTTAAAAAACCACTTATTTAGACCATGTGAGTTACTCTAAGCATGCAAACAACTGAAAAGAAAATGTGAATTAATTATTAGTAAATAGTTATTAATTCCTTGATTAAGAATAGTACTGAGTTGGTTCAGATGATAATGTATGCAAACAGTATAGAATAGATTCCACTGGGTCATTATTTTTTTGTAGAAGTAAGGTGTTTAATAATAGAGTTGAATAGGTCAACTATGTCTCTTAGACAAAAGATAGACTATAGAACTAAGTTGACCATGTCAACCTAGTTAGCTATAAGGTTGCAGTTTTAAAGACTGCTAACTTGTGAAAAAAAAAATAGAAGAAGTACTGAAATGATAGAGAGAGGAAAGAAAGGAACCTTAGTGGGCTTGAAGATGATTAAAATTGCAAATTTTATGATGTAATGCCTTAGTTGATGATTTTAAATTCTACAAATTAGGTCCACTAGTTTGACCAAGTTTTGTAAAACCTTATATGTTGAAGAAGAATAAGGAGCAGGGTCGACCTATTTGACAGTGTTTATTGACTTATACGATAGCAAAAAGAATTAGCAGATAAAGTTGACATGTTCAATAGTGTATGCTAATATAGAACTAAATAAGATTACTATGTCAACCTATTTGATCCAATAACCTATAGTTGATGAAGATACTACATAGATTAAATTTAGTCATTTTGAAGTGACTATGTGTTAAACCTACACACAGAAAGTTAGAACTATATCGATTTGTTTGATATAGTACTACAAATGTGTAAAAATATAATTAAAAAAATAAAAAAATATGGCTTGAAAGAAAACCTACAAGGGTTAGATTCACATTGGGTTCACCAGAATGTATACAATTGGAAATGCAATTGATCTATAAATCAATCCTATCTTGGAGAAGATAAATCCTACTTACACTTTAAATTATGGATACATTAGATATTCATGGTCATGACCAAGATGGATCTGTTAGACCTAGCTAGGGGATGTCTTACCATAATAAATTCACTAGGGAGGGTTCTAAAGCCTCTAGTCAAGCAAAACTATGCAATAACCCTAACTAGGTCATGTGTTTTCATATTCACTAAATTAATAACAAATAAAATAAAGTCTAATCTAATGCTCACTAAAACTTGTAGCACAAAATGGGGGTAATAAGCATTAAAAGAAAATATGCATAGAATAAATCTACTCACGTTAATGTATACAAAATCTTAATACATGGGAGAGAAGTATAAATGCATATCTATATACTCTTACAAAGGAGGAATAAAGTCAAGAATACTTACCTTTGAAGATGACCCAATCGAGCCTCATTCTCTCCCTTAGCTAAGGTGCTTCGTAAGATGTTGTTGTGGTATGTAAGGATGACAAGGGTAAATTATATCTGAGCTACACAACCTACCAATGCATCCAAAATACTTTTTCACAAGACATGATTCATATCTCCAAAGAAATTATTTGATCCAAACAACAATTCATATGACAATTTGGGTGATGGGTCCACCCCAATTGATGGCAGAACTTCTGGGAGCCATAACTTTTGCACCGTAGCTCCAATTGACTCACCGTTTGAACCATTAGAAAGATAATAATGAGGGGAAAGTTTTAAAATAGAATTTATCTTTTATTAATGAATTTTGACCCCCTAAAACACAACATAAGTGTCCCAAATTTCAATTTTAGTAGTACAGTCTAAAAATAGTAAGTTTCTAAAAATAGTAATTCCTCGAGTTCTATATTGTTGTAAATCATGGAAGTCAAACCAATTCATCTCCCTCGAGATTGGTGACCTTCCAAATCCTCCCCACACCTTCAAAACATGTATAAATGAAGATGTAACCCGAAATGGAAATCAAACATCTCTTCTCAGAGATAAGCATATGTCTGGGTCTGCAAATTTGATTAATAAAACATCTCTTATCAGCGATAGCATTATTTGAATTGTTTTGTTCTTGTTTCTTGAATTATCTTTCAACCAAAGCTTTCAAGTTTTGGATCAGTATTGAAACCCTAAGTCATGCTCCTCAAGTAGAATGATGATTAAGCAGATGCATAATATATATTTCTTCTTCTTCTCTTCCTAAATAAATGATGAAATGGATGTCTTTATATAGATATATCTAACCCTAGTCCTTTCCTAATGGTTTGGCTGACAAGGTTGACCCAATCAACCTTGTATCATTATTGAAAAAAATAAATTAGGTCTCGATCTAAGTCGGCCCCCTCAATTAGAGTATAAGGTCGATGGGGTCGATAGTGTAACATAAACCATCAAAAAGTATTTTAGGCTATGGAAGGGCTAATGAAGGTATAAAATGACTAGAGGAGGGTGCCAAAGAGGAGACAAGGCTTAGGGAAATGTTTTTAGGAGATAAGTGCATAAATAACAAGTGGTAGTAAGGGACAAAAATCCTAAAAAGCACAAATGGTTTTCTCACCCCTTTCTCGATGCACCCCTTTAAGGCGTGTACTCAAAGAGATTGAGACTCGATGGTCTTGTAAGAGATAAAGCATCAATAATTGATAAAGTTTGAAATTATTATGTGTACACAACATGCTTCCTAATGGATTTTATACACATTTTAATATGTTGATTATTAAAAATATTAAAAATATTTCTCTATAAAATCATATCAAGGGTCACACTTGAAATAACCTAACATTCACTTACAATGCATATCTCTTTTCGATTTCAATAGCATCTATTTTCTAAGTAAAGATATCTATTACAATTTTGCTATAAATTTACATCTCTTGGCCAATTCTAAAATTATTTATTACAGGTTGAGGGCATCCTTTGTCAAGCATTCTAATCAAATTTTCTAGTTTCATTTATATGATCTTCCCTAAAGGGATAGCTATATTGGCCTAAGGCCCTTTGGGATATGTAGCATCACTCATTCAACAAGGGGTTTTCTATGGATAACTCAGACATTCTCACTTCCCCCATTCCCCCCTTTCACATTCGATCTCTTATTGTGTGATTATGCAGGATCAGGGTTTAGATTTTATAGGTCTTTCATCCATCATTTCAGGTATCACACATAAATAGATCACATATAGACACATGCAAACAAACCCATTTTTTTAGATCTAATACACAATCTAACAGGGTAAATTTTTAGTACACATGAAATAACACACAACACTTCTATTTGCCTCTTATGAACTTATCCCAACAGACAATGAGCCATTATTTTAGAGTATATTTATGTTTTTAGGTCTTTTCATACATTCACAACATGCAAAAATTTGATACAATTTGAAATAAATTAGTTTCAAGGACAATCCTTTAACCCAAACCTTAGTTTTTATTTTTATTTTTATCAATTTATAAATTTTTTGAATTATTTTGATATCTATATTTTATTGTATTCTATCTTATATATCATCCTAGATCAAATTTCAATAGTTTAAATTTATAATTAGATTTAATTGCAATTCAATTATTAATTATAGTGTAAAAAATCTTATATCATAACACATTATGGGATAGGCTCATTGGATTCTTGTTTAAGCTGAGCAATCTGAGCATGTGAAATCTTTTCACTTATATTGATTGTGAAATGTGCAAGGAAAAATTTTGTCAAAAGATTGAATGAATGAACTAAATAATGTGGTAAATCATAAAACCATCTTAGAGCATACTCTTTTAAACTTGTTGGGTAATAAGTGGGTCAACAACCTATCATTGGATGTATATTCAAAACATGTTACTTAAAATGCTCTCAAATGTTATTTGAGATCACCTCTTCCATCATACGATGTAAGCTTAGGTGCCAAAAAACCAATTGGTAAATGATATGTTGAAATATATTATGCTAATGGAGTATGCAATAAAGTCTGTGAATCAAGTTCCATTTGTAGTACCTTGTTTTGAAGTACTTTGTTTCATTTGTAGCACCTTAGTTTGTAGAGCTAAAATAGTCTGCATAACGGATTGTGTACTAGGAATAGAAAGTGTGATAACCAAAAGTGGTGTTTCTAATGATTAAGTAGTAATTGGCATATTAATCTATTGAAACCCATGGGTTACCCCATAGTATTTGGTGGTAAAACATTTGTATCAAATGATTCAGATAAATGTATGGAACCCATAACATTGGAAGTCTTAGAAGATTGGCCTTAAGACACTTTGTAGATTTCCTCTCTAATAATTTTTATAAACACATTTTGCATATCTTAATTCTTTGAAAGAAACCCTTTTAATTATCTTTCATTTGTGTCATCAAATCTATTAACTGATTATGTCATTTTGTTGTTATCAACTAAAATATGAAAATGTTCAACATGAGTATAATTTAGTCTAACACTTCATTCAAGATAAGTAGAAACAACTTTTTTATATTGAATAAAGCATGAAATATAAACTTGGAAGACTATTGTTGACAGAGAATTTGCCAAATCTAAAAACCCTAATACAACAATTAGAAACAACAAAAAGAAGGAAATAAACATTATAAACATCTATGATTAGGGTTTGTAGTATTCAATCAATATACAGGTTCACCAATATGTTTATCAAAATTGAAGATTAGGGAATGAATATAATCTAATTATGACAAATTGTTGGGTAAAATCACAATCTATAAAATATGCAATAAATCACACAAGATTGATTTAGAACTTACTATTTATGAAAATTTCTAAAAAGGGAAAATAACCAAGATAAATAACTTAGCTAGAACTCAGATCTAATAGACTACAATAGAGATTGTGGCATCAGTTGTCAGACTATATGAGGTCATTGTGGATTGGGAATAGGTCTCTACATCTACCTAAAATAATGTTGGCCCATGATGGCATCTATAAGGGCATTAACATCAAGTAGGGTTTTTACATCTATGTAAATTTTGACTCCTCTACTTATAGGCCTTGTGTGATTATGCACAAGCTTTCGTCTACTATAGCTTCACTTGGAACCCTAGCTCAATGACAACAATGAACAAATGTAATAAATGGGAAAAGGAGGTTATGGGATAAATTTGTGTTTAACCTCAACATCCCATTGTGTTGATGACTACCTACATACCAATATTCCAAAGAGGGATCAAACTCCATGTAGTTCTCCCATGTTATGATGGTGTGTGTGTAATACTTATGTAATGTTATAGACAAGTAAAATCCTGGTGTAATTATGTGTTTTAAAAATTTCTTATGGCCTTGGAGGGGTATTGAGACTTAACTCAAGGATATTTAGGCTCTATGAACTCATAATTGGGAAGAATAAGTATTTTCCTCTAAACGTGTAGTTATATATTGTGGTGTTTTCAATCATATGAGATTATAACCATGTAATGAAAAAATGAATGGAAAATATGATTTTATAGTGGTATTTTGATAAATTCCTTACATGGGACTTGTGAAATGTGTGGGATGACTTGTTAGGTGAATTTGAATTTGATAAATTAGCCATTATTTGGTGGGAGATCAGGACCAATGGATTCAGACATTACCAATGATCAAGATAGTCATGAAGGAATGACCTTGTCTAAGAAGTAAAATAGCTAAGTTGGAAGCGTGAATATATAAAGGTATGTTTTTAGGTTTTTTGTAATGAGGAATAGGAATATTAAGTATCAAAATTTCTTGAGGATAAGGATTGTCTACATATAAGTAGTGTTAGGAACCCGAGGAAGCACACAATTGATTACCATATACAAGCAACTTAAGATGCGGAATTAAACTAGAAGTACCAAGTAACTAGAAACCAGAAACAACACAGAATTTGAGAGACAATACACAACTTGTATTAATACTCATACAGAAAAGAATACAATAAAGAAGATGCCACTTCTTCTCCACCACCTCTTAGAGGCTTCCCACACCTCAAGTGAACAGTACTTCTTTCCTCAAAGCTCTCTCTCTTACAGTCCCAACACACAACTCAAACATAGAGTTGGTGTTCACCTCCAACTAGTCAGTATCCACTACTGCCAGTACACCCATGCTCCATGCACTCCACAAGTGCTCCACGCACTCTAAGTAGATCTCCCCTGAACTGCAACAACCTGCAACCCAACCGATCTTACTTATGGAAAGAACTGTCTTGCCTTCCTCTTTGCTCTAGACCAAGTACACACTGTACTCCAAGTAGATCCCACCTAATACTGCTCCTTGTTGTGTTGATGTCCTCTCTGATCTTTCACACCTACAAATCAATCTGGTTTTGCACACCTGCAAACCTGGATCCCGCACACACATACACCTATAGATCAATGATCTTACTTACCATGTAGATCTCCTATCATAGCCATGCACACCTGATGACCAAGATCATACATACATGAAGAACCCCTCTGATTCTCCAAACCAACACCCACACTTGGCACTGTGGCACTAGGAGGAACACACCATGCTCTCTTCACACACAGAAGGAGCTTATATTTTGCTCTCTTACTCTCTAGCACACCTTACAATACAGCCCATGAGTCTATTATATAGATCTCATCCAAACAATAATTAGACATCTAATTACAATAATTAGATCTGTAGCTTTGAGTCTAAAATTGGCTCTCATCATGTAAACACTCAGTTCATTAACAAACTGTCTGTAACACTCACAGTTCGAACTGCACAAGCGACCGACGTCAGTCCCTGTCTGCTTGGAGGTGACCGACGCCGATCGATCCATGACCGACGTCGGTTGCTCCTCTGTCTAATCCTGTCGATGTCAGTTGGCCTGACTGACGCCGGTGTCTATGACACTCAACAACCTCTCCCAATGACCTCCTCCATGTCTGCATCAGTGAAGCTTTTAGCTCCACAACCTAACAAGTAGAGGAATAATGGTTTAGAAATATGGAATTGAGGATGAGCTAAGTGTGCATAAAGAGTGGTCAGAAGTGTAGTATTTTAACATTAAATGTTAATTTTAGTGACCACACAAACCATAAAAAATAATTATTTCTACTTTTTACCATAGATTATTGTAGACACTTCATTTTCATCACTTTCATGTCAAAATTGCAATCAGAACAATTTCTAGCAATAATGCACAAATTAGGTCAAAAATCACAAAAAATATTCAAATTCACCTGGACACATTGCTTACACATTATGAAACACAATGGTTCATCCCTAATTGAGGCAATTCACTATATCTAATCATCATTTTTGTGTAATTCATTCATAGTTAAATTATTACTTTGCAAGTGATGTTATGGGTCAATTAGGTTGAACCATTATTCGACTTTCAAAAGTCACATCACTTTACATCAAATTAATTAACTTAAATTTTCTCTAATGATAAATTTCATATATTTTGGAATTTTATATTTTCTAAATTCATTAAATTGGATTTATTTCTCACATGGTAAGTGGCAGAGTGGTTGATCAAATATCTTCATCATGACATCATCAAAAATATCTTCATCATGACACCATCAATAAATATATTTATCATGACATTATTAACAAATATCTTCATTATGACATCATGTAACAAGTGGATTCAAATTGAACCCAATAGTCAAGTTTGTAAAATATCAGCATAAATGCAACCCATGCTTGATTGATGTAAACTCTATCCCAAATATTAATTATATTTACCATCCAAATTGGACTAAACCTCAACCACACATCTAGATTAGCATATAATAGTTAGAATTAGTCTAAGAAAGTTATAAATATAGATATTACCTTATACTCTTAGCAAGTTATTTTGTGCAAACTTACGCTACCAAAATACAAGGAAAAACTTCACCTATTTCTTCTAATTGTTCATCAAATCACTAATAGTGCAAGCGAAAATGCTGATGAACTAACTCTATGACATTGACAAAGATCTCAAGCTCTATATCCAAGCTAAACATGTATGTATGCTAGCTACAAACATATATCCATTGGGGAAGGTCATATCTTGGATGTGTCTTCTATTTTGTTTATTATTTCTAGATCTTGCCCAATTTGAGGATATACACCTAGAATGCTAGTTTCAGATTCTTTTATGTTTGTTTGCAATCTAACAAGAAAATAACCTTCTTTAAAATTATATGAATACATTTGGCATGCCCAGTGGGACTCATACCTCACTTTATTCAATTGAGCATCCTATTATTCCTCTAATTTAGAAATGATCTCAATTTGAACTTTATTTCACCATCTCTTATTCTAAGATTTAACATAGAAGGCTTTTTATTGTCATTTCTATTAAATTAAATTTTGGGTTCTTTGTATTTTCTATTTTTCTATATAAACCCTTTTTTTGCAAATAAGTTTATAGTTTTCTTGGAATTGGTGTTGTACTTTTTTTAGTAAAGTTAGCATAGGAGACTTTTATTGTCATTTTTATTAAATTAATTTTTGGGTTCTTTACATTTTCTATTTTTTTAATAGAACCCTATTTTATTTTTTCAAATAATATCATGTATTTCTCATAATTTATGCTTTAATTTTTACAAGTTTCAAACATTAACTTGTTTTCCTATAGGTTTACTTGTCAAAGACCACATAATTAAAGCATTAACTTGTTTATCATAGGTTCTGCTTGATAAAGATGTGGCTGTAAGAAAAAAACACTCATTTTGGTGTAATTAAAATGAACCAACATTTACATTTGGTGTTTTAAAATTTTACTTGCATCTTTCATTTACTTGCATGTTTGTTTTGATTAATTGCTTATGAATAATCTATCATTCATATATTCTCCCCTTTCCCCCTTTAGGGAGCCTAGGTTACCAAAAACACATAGAATATTATTGTTATTTTTGAAAGCAAACTAAAGTATGCTCTCTTCTTGCCCACTTGTAGGATCTTGAGGATCAGAAATAGGGACACTTCCTTTTCTTTTTGACTACATGGGGTGGATTTCATCTTTTTTTTATGAGTCCTTAGGGTGTGAAGATTGGGACTTCATTCCATAATATACATACCAACTTCATAAATTCGATGGGATAAATAAATTTAGGTTGTATTACGTCATTTATGGTTAAGCAACTATGTGTTTTAAGTGCATTTGTGAAGTGGTAGGTCTTTCATGCTCAAACATAAACCTCATATAGTACCTTTCAAGGCCTGATTTATTTGTAAATACTCCACTATAACCCTTACGATTAGGGTAATCATGAGGGACTAAACCCTCTTGTGTTACCCATTAATCCTTTTTCTTCGATGATTTTGAGCCCCACATACTGCAAGATATATCAGGGACCATTTAGATAGCTTTTTAAAATATTAGATTAAGACTATCAGCCATAAATGATTCATAGTGAGAGAGAAAATAAACTACCCCAATATTTCACAGCATACCACTTGAAGTGAGGGTTAAGTGAAATTAATTTATCACCAATTCAAGCAAGGTAGTTACGTGGACTATGATCAAGTTACATACCTATCTTACCATTAAAAACAAGGCTTGTATTATATATTTTTTATTGATTATTTGTTGTTATAACTATGTGTTGCATGTTGTGTACTTTACACTTCAAACCAATCAACATTATCCTCAGTCCAACTTTATCATTACACATTTGTGTAATAAAGCGTTATGCTACCCAACTTTTGGGTCACTCTAACCATTATGTTGTCCACTTGAAAACAATTCAAAATAGGTCTATTTAAATCTAATTTGAAATCAATTATCCACATTATGTTGGTTTTAACCCCATTCTTATTTTCATCAAATCAAGTCAAATTAGGTTAACTTTGAATAGATCCAAACAAATTAAGCATATCCACCCTCTTTAGGGCCATTTTAATCAAAATAATCTACCCTCTTTAGGGCCATTTTAATCAAAATAATCTACCCTCTTTGGGTTCAATTACTTCTAATCCAATCCCCCTGCATATATCCTTGATTGGGAGCTTTAGTATAAGGTTAGTTCAATTCATGACATCTTGGAGACCTAAACATGTTCCAGCATTACCATTCATTATTCAATATGTGATAAACCAACTCTCCCAACTAGCCAACAACTATCGCACTTTGCATCTACTTTTGTCATTTCATTCACTAGTCCAAAATCAAATCCACCCCTAGTGCCACAATAAATCCAATAGCCTAGCCATATTATGTCATTTCCCCTCCAAGGTCCATCATATATTGAAGATGAAAGTGTGTACAAGTTTGAGAATCACTCAATGAGGATATGTCATGATCCCCTTCCTAAGCACAATCAAATTCATCTATTTCCAAGTTAAGTTTAAGATAATAAACTCATCTTCAACATTTCTATCAAATCACCCATCCTTGATAATTCAAAATTTGATGAGTCACCCTTTGATTATTAATCCCTCTTTGGCAAAGACCATATTTGATGAGCCCATTTCTGAAAACCCCATTCTTGAATAATGGTTCATCTTTCTACCATTGTAAAAAGTCCCTCATTTTAAAATATTCCTTCACCCCATAGCCTTCATTTCCAAGTGAAAAGGAAAAGGATACTTGTCAATAATACAATCCAACATGCCATCTTTGTGGCCACTTCTACATTAGAATCATGTTACACTTTAAAACCAACATCAGAAGTAGCAATAATCCTCTCAAAATTCAAATCAGAATCAGGGTCTATTTTAGAACCAATATCAAAATAAAGTTCCACTTTAGAACCAACATTAGATTTAGCATCATAAGTAGAATCAATGTCAGTCTCAGCATCATATTCAGAGCCACTTGATTCAAAATCAAATTTAGAATCAAAATACATTAGTGGATATTATGACATCGACTACACACTTATAGCAAACCATTTGAAGACATCAGTGATTTTTCCATGACTTTCGAGGAAGCTTCCTTTGACATCGACACAAGTTATCTTATTAGTTTTTATGAGGATTGTGTTGCCTTTTACCCTTCAAATACCATTACCCTACCTATTCACATTAATTATCCTATCCATTCCTTTGGTAGCTAAGTTCCCATAACCATTGATTGGAACCAACATAGTCACACATTATTAACCTTTTTCTTTGGTGACATATCATTTGCAAAATTTATGGGGATCCAAGGCAATAATCAATCAGAAAAAAAAGTCTCCTAGTGAATCCTTATGTAAGTCACTAGGTGATAATCAAAGTCTATTATCAACATCTACTAGTGAAACCTTATTTGAGGTGCTAGGGGTGATCAAAATCAAAATTCAATGTTATTTAGTGAAACCTTGTTTGAGGCACTAGAGGATGATCAAAATCAAGAAAACTTTGTTGGTGAAAACCTATCTGAGGCACCAATAGCTAAGCCACTTAGTTCTTCATTATTTTATAATGATATTATTGAAGTCAATGTCAATATAACCAATCATCCAAAACACATCCATGTTGTAACAACTCTCAGGCCCAAGCAACAGAAAAAACTTGTGACCCTACTATGAGAATTTTTGGAGGTATTTGACCCCACCACAACAAAAATTATGTCATAATTTGACCTTTTAGAACCAACAACAATATGTGTGACTGTTAGTCCCAATGCCCTTTGCCTCCTAACATTTATACCTACTATCATAAGCCTAAAATTTATCCAATTCTTATATTACCCATGCAAATTAGATCATTCATCGAATGCTTATCCTTATTCCCCTTCCCAGGTGGCACTCTCTTTTATAGAGGTTACAAAGACACCTTGTTTATAGGTATTGGGCCCTCATTTTCAAATCTATTTTGGTTGAGTACTTTTTGAAGATAGCAGTGCAAAAGGAAAATATATGATGTGAAAGAAACATAGTGTAGAAAAACATGGTACAAAAGAGGCAAGTCATGTAAAATAAGGAAACATAAAACATGGAGAACTCAAGAATGTAAGACTCAAACAATAGTGAAAGACTTGGTCAAAGGTGTGAAAAGTGAAGACAGTTAAGGAATGATTCACATGAACATCAAAGAATAATAGTCAAGCATGAATCCATCACTGGTCTATGATAATATAGGTGCAAAATGATGATGATCTAGTATAGAGAGATAATATAGGGGCAGTTAGGCCTAGGTCCTTAAGAATTTAATGTAGACAGCTTTCTATGATTTAATACTATTAATGGTCATTGGTGATTCATCTATTTGGAATTACTTTTATAACTAAATAGCTGGGGCAAACCATGTATCAATAAATCTTAGTTTTACTTAGTGTGGGTTGATCATTGTACTCTTAAAGCCATAATAATCTTAGATATGACATATGAATGTAATGAGAGGAAGCTTATGTGTTAATGAAATACTTATGTAATCTCTTTATCAGTATAATGGAGTTATTATTAATTCTCATTTTGCACCTAACTTATTTTTATTTGATTAGTTAAGTAGGAAATGAACAGTTAAAAGTTAGACATTGAACTAAGTATGAATTTATAACTAAGTGTCTATTTGAATGCCCTATCTTAATAAACTAAATGAATGCACCACTATGCCATGAAACCAACAGGAACTAGTTTTACATTGTGTGCTTTGGGTGAGTACATGAGGACCTTTTCTCATGTGATATGCCAGTGTGCTAGCTCATTATAATTCTTGTTCTCTTAGGTGTGTAACTAGGGAAAGACATGCTAGACTAAAAGAAAAGATCCCAACATTTTGGTTCTTTCCACCCAAAATGTAATACTCACAGAATAATTAATATTTTGGTTTGAGGTATTTTAGGATAATTAATATTTTAAAACAAGATTATTTCATGGAGTAATACTCATGTGATTACTATTTTCATTATTCATGATTAGGATTAGCTTATTGGAAAGTAATACTCTTGTTCTATTTTTAGTACTAGCTTATTTTGAGTATTTTCCTTGAATCGTGCATGATGACAAGAAGCTCGTGTCTAACCCAATATGGAGTCTAATAAATAAATCTTAGTAATGTAGTTATTGATGGTTGGATCATTTAAGATACACTAGTAGATATTAGTGTGGAGGTAAATGTACTCACCAAGGATGCTTGGAGGAATATGGTGAGCCCTCATTTGAAACCTTCTCCTCATGTATTATTCATGGCCAATAAGACTTGTGTACTACCCATAGGAGTTTTTAAGGATGCCACCATTGACATTTTAGGTGTCACTTTCAAGGCTAACTTTGAAGTAATCAAGTTGGTTAAATCTAGTGATTTTCTTGCTCTTTGGGGTCATCTATGTTGTTATGCAAATTATTGGTTCCCAGTTGTACAACTTGTACACTCAACCTTACACACTTGAGATAAAATGGAAATCAATGATGGAAAACATGTTAGTATGTCATTATAGTTAGGGAAGGGTTTGGCATCAAGATTAGACTAACTGCAAAAAATGACTAAGAGGCACCTATAAAGGGTATGGTTAGCTCCCTGCTGCTTTTGGCTCTACCTAAACCAATGGGACAGGACTTATGGGGTAGCTTGTTCACATGGAGAGATCTTGAAATTCAACCTCTCTGGGGATTTTTGGTATAAGGAATAAATATGACCAAGGCATAACCAAATTTGCACACTTCACTAGTGAAGGGTTATCATACGAAATGCACAAATGCTCTAAGTTATATACAAGCTACTAAAGATATATAAAATTATGACTGCAACCCTCATTCTAAAGAACATTCAACTACACGGATTGAATAAAAGACTATAATGCTAAGATTTACAACACAAACTACAAACACATTTCAGATATGCAAGATATCATCCATTTGCAAGGTAAATAACACTTATAGTATGTAACATGGTTTATTATTTACATGGTAGGATAGGGTAGGACAAGTTAGATTATTATAAAATGGAGGGTGGCATGTTGGATTCCAAATGGTAGTGTGTCTTACAATATTTCATGACAACATTCCTTAGTAAAAATGCAAAAAAACTAAAATGCAAGCTAATGGGAAATACCAAATGGTCCCTAAAAACCTAGAACATACACTGCAACTAAACTTTCAAAAAACCTTTTCATGTCAAATATGTATACCTAGGGTGCCCTAAAAGTTCATTCAATAACACATTTTCAAAGTTAAACTGTACAAAGGGATTTATAACCTAGATCTATGCTCAAGATGACAACCAATAGTGAACATAAGCCCAAATATCCAATCAGCAAGATTTGTAAGACATATTATTCACTTCATCAACAAGAAAGATCAAAGAACCACAAACATTTTCATTAGTCTTGAAAATAAACTTTACACACATCAATTGTTTAAAATGTTGTCGCAGGGATAAGTATGTTGAGATTGCTCTTTTGACAAGGGAGACATAAACATGCTCTCAAAGCTTGCTAATGATTGTACAACTGTAACCACTTAGTAAAGGAGATTAAATCTACACACAGTAATTGATCCTAGAAATTTTTTTGCATAACCTAGACTTAAAGGAAAGGAACACCTAAAACAACAACCAACACAATGGCCAACCAACTGAACAGAGGAGAATCCCTCTATTTATACATTTTTAGATATGCAACTATGGGTCACAACTTTCAAAATTGCAAAGCAAACTTTCAAATCTGCCAAGATGCTTCTATTTGGAAAATATTCCCTTACCATGCCTAAATTCTTCATCTATTGGTAAGAAAAATCATTGCTCTAACTTCCTCTATAAAGAATGATGAATTTATAGAGCATATCATTTGATCTTTTCGCTAAAAATTCCTTTCACACAAGTTGGAAATAGAATATTCATTTGAGGATCCAAACAAATTTTGGTATTATGTGCAATTGCCTAGAGATGCTTTTCTATTAATCGATGGCAAATCTGGAATCTTCTGGATAGTTGCCCTTCTTTTTTGCATGCCATGGAACAACTAGCTCTTGCAATAATGAATAAAAATATTTTTGATTCATGGTTGCCTAAATATCTTCCTAAGAGTGGTCCATATTGATCACACAACCTGTAATATCTTTCCCATGGAAGAGCTCGAACAAACAAACCAGATGAAAAATGCCAAAGTTAGGTTAAAATAACATTTTTACCCTTTTGGCTCCAATCTATTTTTTTACATATTTTCCCCTTTTACACTTTTATCCCTTAATCAAATTTGTCTTTTTCAATACATTTGTCCTTTTGTGCAAATTTTCTTTTTAATGCATAAATGCATTATTCCCACCATTGATCTATTGGGGAAATTTTGGCCCCACTTGCACATCTGTGAATTGCCAAGTTAAAACTAACAATTATAGCCCCCCTGGGAAGCTTCCCTAGGGAAGTCTTTGAATGAGCACATGAGAGGTTAGTAAAGCCACATTAGATTATAATGTACTGAACACATACTTGTCACCCTTTTAAAACTCCTCATCATATAGGCTTTACCCAAGATTTGTATATAAGTCATCAATTATATGAACATAAGCCCCTTTGTATTCTATACATGTTACAAGTACATAATATATTTGTCTTGCAATCAAAAATGGGTTTTATGCATTGTCCAAACATCAGGGTCACACTTTAGAACCAATATTTGACATATCTAGAAACCTACTCTCTTCCCTTACTTTATACTTTAGCAAAAGTGCCTTTATCTCCTTATCGTGGAAAGTCGATGACATCATAAACATTCAACCTCTGTGTTATACACAACATCCTTGGGGACTACATTATGAGCCTCTAGATAAAGGACCTATGGATTCCTAATCAACATGTGCTATATGGCTCCAAAAGTAACTTTAAACTTCTTGTAGAGCTCCCATGGTTCATTTAAAACTTGCCTAGTCAATCTACTTATCACTGGTGAAAGCTCCATCAACTACTTTGTATATGAACTTTGAATATGATGTGTATGCCCATGTGTAATTTACCATGTCATGTTATTCCGTATATTCAAATGTGACCTTTATCACCCATTAGACACATGTCACTTTCTTATAGGTTCTGAGACTTTTGATGAGTCAGCTCCCACTCAGGCCATCAATCTATGTGCATGGATTGATGCAAACCGTCGATCTTGATCCAAAATACCAAATGTTATTGGTTTTTAGATATCTTTGGCCTTGAATTCATGCCACTTGGAAACCCCATGGGCTTTTTACACCCTGCTATGTCAACTCTACTAGGCTAACATGTTCTCACCATGTGGCAGTCTTGGATTTGCTTGAAGCTTCGTTGAATAGTCCACTATCATTACGCACCACTGATCTCATTGGCACAAATTAAGCATAGACCATTAATTTTATATCCATAGGAATTAATCCTTTGCTCTATGCTTCATCATGTTTTTAATAGGGTCCCATGATGATGACACTTATTACCATCTCACTAATCTCAGGTTTCTTTGACTATTCAAATTTGATCACACACTGTCTGATCATCCTACTCCATGTTAATACACACCATTGGATCTACCTCTATTTTAACTCACACAACTATTTTTTGTAGCTTAAATTTGATGTTCATGTACCCATCAAAATATTTCCATGAGACCCTCATACCTACAATTTGGGAAAATTTCTTTAGGGGCTTTGCTCATTGATAATTTGGTCTGTGGGCTCTTTGCTTGCGGTAATTTTATCTTCAGCAAAATTATTGTAGACCTTTTATGCCACAAGAATTATTATGGTATTTTTGTCTTTGGCACTTCTACTCTCAGGCCCTCTGTTCATCAAGAGAATTATTTTAGACATTTTGTCTGAAATAATTTCCTTGAAGAAATTGACCTTTGCACTTTTCTCATAAAAATTGAGCTTCAGCATTTTGTCTTTGTCGGGATAATTGTTTTGGATAATTTGTCCAAAATAATTTCCATGAAGATATTGAATGTTGCATTTTCTCCAAATAAATTAAGCTTACGCTTTTGTCGAAGGAATTTGGACTTGACATTTTCGCCGAAACAAAGGACTTTTGCACTTTTTCCAAAAGAATGACTTTTGCACTTTTGCCAAAGGAATGACTTTTGTCAGGATTTCTACCATGGGAAAAATGCTTGAAGGGTAAGTTCCCTTCAAAAAAATTGTCATGGATAAAAAGTCTGAAATAATTTATTCCTTTTTATTTTTTGTACAAACCTTTTGGCAAAAACAAAATAATACCTTGAATTTCCTCGAACTTTTTGTAGCAGACAAAATGTTCGATAGAAATAAGTCTTCAGACTTTTTTTCCAAGACAAAAATCCTAAAGACCTATTTTTATCAAGAAAATTTTTCATGCAAAAATCTTGAAAAAATTCTAATGGAAAGATACATATGCCAAACAAAGACCAAATTAGGACTTAGCTAATTTTCACATGAACTTGACCCTTTAAAGGAATACTTGGAGATGGAAGTTATGCTAAGGACTTAGGTATTATTACTTTACAAGGGCCCAATTGCTTCAATGTAATTTTGGGAATTACCACTTACTCCTATCCATACCCCTCGTAGGTGTGTAAAAGAACCCAAAACATAAGACCAAGTGCCAATCCATTGCCTCATGGAGTCAATACGTAATAACTTTTAACAAACATTAATGAAGGCTCAACAAAACATGGCAGAGTTGACAAAAATAGATCAGGAGGATCTAAAAATGAACACCTGATAGAAACACAAAAGGACACTGTACAAAAAAGGCCCAAAGTAGAGGGGTGACAAAGCAATGAAACAACAAAAAGACAAAATACTATATAATTTATACACAATATGGTACATAGGTGTAAGTTATGGACTCAATTGAGGAAGTATTTCAAATGTCTACCATTGATTGATAGCTCCAGTATTTCACCATCCAAGTCTCTCAATAAGAAAGTATGCTCCCCATTATAGTAGTAAATGGAATAGAGACCCATCCACAAGGCATCAAATTTGCCATGCTTACCTTTCTCCTCATGCCTACTATCCCAAAGTAAAACTAGATCACCTACTTGGAAGATTCTTGGAGTGACCTTCCTATAAAATATTTTCTTAGCTTTTCCTTGAAACTAAGGTGTCTTTCATGAGCTTTCAAATTTCATCAAGCTCAATAATTTGGCTCATCATGTTCTCATAGTGGTTGATCTTCTCATCATCTTCTAGTTACTACATGAGCTAATAGGTGGGAAACTATAAATTCATAGGCAAAACTGGTTGAGCTCCATAAACAAGCTCAAAAGGGCTTTTGCCTATGGCTCTCTTGGGTATAATCCTATCAAAGCATAAGGAAAAATTTAGCTATTCACCCCACTTCTTCTTGTTTGCTTCCAAAGTTCATCTAATGATCTTGAGCAAGTTCTTATTACTGGATTTCGCTTGCCCAATCCCTTGAGGGTTGTAATTATAAACATAGATCAACTCAATCCTATACCCTTTACACAATGCCACTAAAGGTTTGGCTTTAAAACTCATGGAATTATCAAAAACTATCTTTATAGGCACACTAAATCTATAAATAATCTAATTTAACAAAAAATCCATAACTACCTGGTGTGTTGCTTTCTTTGTAGGGATTGCTTTGATCCATTTTGTGAAGTAATCAATTGCAATTAGTATTCATATTTGTCCAATGCTTGATAAATCAATAATTTAGTTAATGAAATCCATTCCTATTATCTAAATGGGCCTTCAATCATCACATGTTATAAGGGAAGAGAACCTTAAGCCTTCATCCTCCCAACAAAATGCTAAAATTTCTCACACTTTATGACTGTCTAAGTAACATCCTTGAACAATGATGGACACCAACAACTAGCTCTCAAAATTTTATGAGCTATAACCTTAGGTGAAAAAAGGCCACCACATACTCTACTATAGAAGTCTTAAATTAGGTTACCAGTTTGTTCTTCTAACATGCATCTTAGGAGAACTCTATTTGGATTCTTCCATGCTAGTCTATTCTCAGTCAAGAGGTATTTTTGAGACATGAGTTTAAGAGTTCTTTGATTATTATCCAAGTCAGGGGGACAACTTATATTTTACAAGTAATAAATAATATCTCTATACCATAGAGACATGTTAAATTGACTCAATGAATCATCAACATTAAAAACAACAGTGTTTACCTCAACATCTTACAAATTGGTATCAACCATAGGCCAAACCCATCCCTCTTACTAACTTGGTGGTCTGAATATCCATGGCATATTCTTGTAACTTGTTGACCCACCTACATCTTTTATTGGATACTTCAATATGACTTAAAATGTATTTCACCATGGTGTGCAGGATGTAGGCAATAATCTTTAAACTCAAAATATACATCCTAAATGTTTTAACAGCCTTCAAAAGAGCAAAACCTTGTTTTTCCATGATAGTATAGTTTAGTTTAGGACCTTGCATAGATTTTCTAAAGAAATCTATGGGTTGTTCAAGACCATCTTCATTCTTTTGCAACAAGACAACAACAATAGTATTGTATGATGCAAAAGAGAATATTTGAAATGGATTTATGTAATCAAGACTAGCCAAAACAGGGGTAGACTTTAAAGCTCCCTTGATACCACTAAACACTTGCATAGCCTTCTCCTCCAATTTAATGGTTTGGTCTTTCTTTAACATATAATTAATAGGCAAAGTAATATCTAAAAAATTGGACACAAATCTCCTTACAAAGTTAATTTGTCCAAAGAAAGATAAAATTCTTTTCTTTGACTATGGCATAGCCACTTTGTCAATGGCTTTGACCCTTTCGAGATCAATCATGACACCATCCTTGCACACTATATGTCCAAGCAACTTGGCCTTTTTTACTCCAAAGTGGAACTTCTTCAGATTAAGTAAAATGTCTAACTCCCTACATCTAATAAACACTTTTTTGAGAAGCTCTAAATGTCCTTCTATAGTCTTGGAGTACACATTACAATAATGAATTGGTTAATTATCCCTACAAAATCAACATTCATATATCACTAGAACATTATGCCAACATTTATCAATTCGAAAGGCATCCTCATATATACATATGTGCCCAAAGGCATAGTAAACATAGTCTTGAACCTCTCGGATTCCTTCACCACAACTTGGTTGTAACCTAAGAATCCATCTAATGTGGATAACATTTCTGATCTAGTGATACTTTGTAGCAAGTTTTCCATATTGGGCAAGGGATAATTATCTTTTAAAGAAGATTCATTCAAATTTTGTAAATCCACACATAATTAGATGTCACCATTCTTCTTCCACATAGGGACTAAGTTCACCACCCATGACAATTACTTGATGGGTTGAATGATACCACTATCCCTTAGCATCTTTAATTCTTCCCTCATCTTGGTGGTTAAGATGGGGTTAATAGGTCTATGTTTCTACTTGAAAGGATTATTATCAGGATGCAATGGGATGATATGTTGAAACAAGTCTTCCCTATACGCTTTCAACTCAAAATAAGACCATGTTAAGCAATCCTAGTACTTCTTTAATAGTTGCATATAAGCTTGTTTCTCAGTTGCACTCAGGTGAGTACCCAACCAAACCTTTCTTAAATTCTCATGCAAAACCAAATTTCACTCAATCATGTCTTTTGAGATAAATGAGTCTCTTGATTTGATTCTATTAGCTCCATCAAATGATGCCTCTAGACTTATCAATCCCCTTAGGAGTGTGTTTGTCTTCAGCTAAATAATGTCCTTCCCAAATAGCGTTTTATTTTATTATGTTCAAAATATTAGAGTTATATTCCAAAATAATAAAGGGGTTAAGCAATGTAAATCTGTAAATGAATATGCTAGAATTGACCTACTGATTTGTGTAAATATATTATATTTTTACCTTTTCTAAATATAGTAGGAAGTGAGAGAAATTAGAACTTAGCTTATTTTGGTTGATCTGGACTGAGACAAGGTCTGTTACTAGAGGAGCAGGACTGAGAAATAATCAAAAATAGGTCTCTAAACTTCATTTCTTGATTGGACAGGAGTATTAAAAATAGGACACCCTGTTGTCTGATATTTTAGTCCTATTTTGGTGTTGTTTTCCTAAGGTTGAAATCTTTCTAGGTTCTGTGCAAAATGTTTGTGTTACCTTGTCACTAAAATTTTAGAGTCTAGGACCTCATGGAGCTCATTATGTGCCTATTTTAATCTATAAAACCCTTGGGAGCTCCTAGTGCTTGAACTTAAATGCAAACTTGGGAAAGAGAGAGAAGGGGTTAGTGTGTAAAGGATACATTAGATGCACTTCACACTCTGTATGTGGGCACATTGCCTACATACCAATACTCTAAAGAGGGATCAAGCTAATGTAGTTCTTTCATTGAAGTTCTTAGTGCATTTTGTGTATGATCAATGCAACTAGAATGCAAAATTGGATGTGCTTCAACTGGCTAGGGACTGGTGCAATGACTTGAGTAGGCTTTAAATAATATTAGAAGGTTGTGTGCAAAGAATATAGAAGAGTACTCGAGTGTACTTATTTGTATTCTTGTCTCTCTTTTAAATGAGTGATAACCCTTATAAATGGACTTTGAATGGCCTTTTATAGGGAAGCTAATGATCATGTGTTAAATGAATTCATGTGAGGCCGACAGGGAAAAAGATAAAGAACCAAAAGGATCTGATTATTGGAGGCAAAAGTGAACTTAGACAACAGCACTAAAAACAAAACACCCTAGGTTCTAGTGCTCCTATCTTATTTAGGCACTATTGTCCTAAGGAGATGAGACCTAGGGGATGGATCTGGGCCTACAAGGGTTATCTAGGTCTAAAAGGGCTAAGTTCAAAAAGCTTTTGATGACTGAGAATCAATGAAATAAGTAGCCTATAAGGGTTATGTGAGCCAACAGAAGGACCTATGGATTAGGTGTCTTAGCCATACTGAAGTTATACAATTTCATATTTTACATGACTACATTTGCCACCCCTTTATTCTAGTGATGTAACAAAGTTAAATATTATGATAAAGGAAAATAAGAAGCATACCTAAACTTACTTGTAAGGGTGAAGCTCATGAAGTTGTGTGATGTTGGATATGCATAGAGAGAGAGCACACTATGAATTGTGAATATATAATGAAAACATAAAGTAGATCAGTTCTTACTAGATATACTATATCTAAAATAAGAACATACAAGAGTTGAGTAAGAGGAAGATAAATGAATGAATACACCTCACTGGGTATGCGAAACAATATAGAACCTATTATGATGCTGAAATGTGATGGATGATGTTGAGTGTGTTTTGAATCAAAAGTAATATCATGAACGGAGCTGAGTGCTCAATTCCCTAGAAAGTAGCTCAAGAATACAAAGGCTGACCATTTGGCTCCATCATCACCAACTATGTGAAGTTAACGAATCATGCATGTGCTAATCAAAGTCTGGATTATGTGTTCAGTCCCTCTAAATAGGTGGCTCAAGAATATAAAGGTTGGCCCTTTGGCTCCATCATTGCCCTATGAAGTGAAGCTATGAAGTGATACCAATATAGAATAGATGTCATATGAGATGGCTCATGGAGCCCATGGATGTTCTATAAATTTGATAATGTGGCATGGATAGCTTGAATAGATGCTAAAAATTAAGCCATTTTTGGCCATTTCAAAAGATGGAGGTTAGGCTTATATGAAAGCCTCTCTAAAACTGATGCAAAATGCTTATGTGAAAGCCAATTCAAGAATTGAGGTACTCAAAAATTTAAACTTGTATGAAATTTTAACTCAAATGTGATGCCAACCACCTGGAGATGGAGTAAGGCATACAATTACTAAGAATGCCTAAAATAATCTTAACTTGAAAAGAAAAGAAGATCAATGTGCCGCACATATTGCCCCCAATCACTAATGTCTAGAACATGGTTTCTTATCTGGAAGTTATGTCAATTGCCTAATCTGAACTAAAAGTGAGAACCATCATGTCGTGCAAACCCACTATATTTGAGAAGACTATACTAAAACTATTGAATCTGACTAATCTAGAAGTGCAAAAATTATCCTTGAACTAAACTTTTTGCCTATTTCTAGAAACCTTGAGTGTTCTTCTGTCTATATAGGAGTGCCAAAATGTGGACACCCCTATGTTTGGCACTGTTGTCTATTTTTAACATTGTTGTTTAGTGTGAAAACTAACTATTGATCTAAAACCATCACTATTTTTCTACTCTAGTTTGACCAGTTTGACCTCTGGATTATGTACTAAGTGTTTTGAATGTTGTTGTTTATAATGTTAGGAGGTTTGATATCTATGACAAACCCCTATTTGATTCCCCCTCTTTTGAGGGTAGGAATAATGAACTTGCCATGACTTCCCTTAGAAGAAAAAGAGTCCTACAAGTGTGCTAAGTTGTATAGATGCAAGATATAACATTGAATATTTGACAAGATATTTCAAGATATAACAATATTTGAATTCATAGATTGTTAAATCAATATGGATATGCCTAGATAGATATAACAATGTAAGAGCATGTGCATGATATTGAACTAGACTGGTAATGTTAGATATTAGTTGTTAGTTTGTTAGTAAGCATGGAAGGATGGAGCATGATGTCCATCATGACATCTAAGAAGCAAGATAAATGCATGATTAGAATCATGGTATTGCACATAATGAGGAGCAAACAAGCAAAAAAGCATATGAAGCAAGAATCAAAAAAGTATACAAGGGTGGCCAAGGGGCCATGCAAATAAGGAACATAGACACATGTCACTCAAACTAGAAGACAAGCATACAAAGCATGTTCAAATGCTATGTACACATACAAGTGGAAGAATTAAAGTTGACACGATGGAAATAATCACATGAAAGAGTACAAACAAAGGACATTGGTAGATGTCCTAAGGCACACACATGAATAGAAGTAAAGGACATTGGCAAATGTCCTAAGGCACAAGCAGAAGACAAACTAGAACTAGAAATGCAATCACACAAGCTACGCTAAGCAAGGAATGAATGAAAGAGTAAGAACTGGAAGATACAAACACACCTAACTAATCAAATTAAATGTGAAAGTATGCAAAACATGTGTAGTACAAGACTAGGTATATGCTAAGAAATACACAAGTGTTAGGTACTAGTGAAATGTCGATGTAGTAATATGTGTAATCTAGTAAGGAATGTGCATCAATATGATAACTTAGAATGTGTAGTGTAGGAATGACATAACCTAGATGGTGTAGTCATGTAGAAAATGTCCCTAGTGGGTATGTATATCGATGTGTGTCTTGAATGTAGAAGTAGAAACGCCCCCTCGATGGGTAGAGTGAAGCAATCAAAGAGTTAGATATCACTACACACACTCGAAAAAGATCAAGTGAAGCATGGTAGTGTAGATAAATCGACATATAATAGCATGAAATAACAAATGTAAGTCTTAGCATGATAGTAGTAATGTAAACATGGATGATGCATACAATCAAAAAAAATGTTTTTGATGTTTTTGCAATTTTTGAATGTTTTTTATATTTTAAAGTATTATATTGTTTTTGTAATTTTGAAAATATTTAAACTATGTATAATCAAGTAGGAGATAATATGTACAATCAATGATGGAAAGAAATGATACTAACTGATAAGTCTTAGATGAGACCCCCTATCATGGTGTCCTATATCAAATAATGGGATCGTGCGTGATCATGAGGCACGATAGAGTGTCTAAGATTGTACAACTAAAATATGTGTACGTTGTAACTGCTCCAAAATATCTAAAGTGGAAACTGAATGTGGGGTTTTCTTGTGACTCTAAGAAGTGGATGCAACTATAGGGCTCTTAGGGACCCATCTATAAGTAGGAGAATAAGCTCTATAAATAGGTGATCTTTGTGTAGCTATATGAGACCGCAATGTAACTACTTGAGGTGTGAACACTATAGTTAGAAGCTATTTAGAATCCTAAAACTATGGGGGTGTATGAATCCTCTGTACTGGTGCTAGATGATGTAACTGTGGTTGGATCAAAAGTGGAAGTTAAACTGAAACTAGAGTGGAAATTGAAATAGGTGGAAGAACTAGAATTGGTGACTGTAAACAGGTAGATGGCTTTAAAGTGGGGAGTGGTGACTCATAAGGAACTCCACCAACTATAATAACTTAATAAACATTAATGAATTTCATGCATTTGTGAACTATAGAAGCTACTACCTTGAGTTTTTGAATCCATGGTCAACCAAGTAATATATCAAAAACACCTGCACTAGGACCTATAGTGAATAATGTGGCCACATATGTAGGACTAACCTATAATAGAAGTACTATCTTGCCTAATGAACTCTATATATGCCCACTAAAACCACTAATAATTATATATGTCAGAGTGATATCCTGCTCTAAATAACCCAAATGTTGTAATAGTGTGAATGTGCACATGTTAAGATTGGAACCATTGTTGATGAGTACACTGTGAATAAGTTGATTATGAATATGTGCTTTGATAAATAGTGCATTGTAAAATGTTTTATCCTCCACAATCTCATGATTTGAAAAGGATATTGAAGGCCTAGCTAGAACTTTGGACTCATACGCCCCTATCATACCACTCAAAGGATGTGATTCCACTTAAGGTGCCTGGTATATATGGTGAACACCTGATGCGTCCCCTTGTTCTTGTTTAGAATGTTGTGGAAATGGATCTGAAAATATTTTTAAAGCTTTATCTTATGTTGGTTTTGCCTTTGGAGGCTCAATTGAAGTGCCCAGATCAAGTAAATTATCATCTATCAAGTCATGTATCTTATGTTGTAAACTGATGCATTTGTTTGTGGTGTGGCCTAGTGCCCTATGAAAATCATAAAATACATGATGATCATATCCTCATGAAAGAGGATTTGTTAGATCTACTGCTCAGATAGGAGGGAGAGTGATGATGTTACATTCCAATAACTGTTGTAAAACCCTAGTTGGAAAAACAGGTAGATTGGTAAATGCACGATGAGGAGGTGTTGATAGAACCACACATTGAGGGGGATCAAAAGCTGCAATAACTTTTAGATGATTTTGATTCCTATTATAATTTATTTTGACCTTGTATGGGACTTTATTGTTACTCTTATTAGTTGTGTCTGGGATACTTGAATACTTAAGTTTGCCCATTGAAGCTAGCTTGACTTCTCTTGAGTATTTGACACAATTTGGTGAAGAGAATCTTTTAAACATAATAGATTCATGAAATACTAGTAGAAAGCTCTATTTAAAGATGTCTTTTATCTCTTGATCAACAATGGGGCTAGTTATTTTAGCCATAATAGTCTTGTATCTAAGAACATAATCTGTGAGAGGCTCATTTGACCTTTGTTTCTATTGTGCAATCTATGCATATGAAACCTTATCACCAATGTTGATACTAAAATATGCTAGGAACATGTATGCTAAAGGATTTAATGCCTTGATTGACTAATTTGGTAGACTATAAAACCATTGTAAGGCATAATCCTTTAGGCTCCGTGGAATTTTTTTAGTAAGTATCTAGTCATTGGGTACATAATCCAAACATGATGCATGAAAATCTCTCAAATGTGTCTCTAGATCAACCTTACCATCATATATAATGAGCTTGGGTTGAATAAAACCTGGTGGTAAGGGTGTAGAAGCAATGTGAAGTGCCAATGGTGTATGCAGTAAAACAAAAGTATCCAATGCCTGTGTAGGTCTAGTGGTACCTTGCTCAATATGTTGCACCTTAGATTGAAGAGATTAGATCTCTTGCACAAGGGATACCACATCAAGAGATAGGGATGTACTAGTTATAGCTGGTGGCATAGAAGAAGGTTGGGCTACTATATGGGTTGATTGAGACATAGTTTCCCCCATATTGTCATTCTCAACTGGTTTCTCTGTGGAGATGGAAAACTCAACTTGCTTAGATTTTTTAATTTCCATGATAGATTACAAAATTAGTGTATGATCTTTAGGTTATTCCTTAAGTCTTTCTCTGAAATTTTGTAAAATCAAATCTTTGTTGAGTACAACTTCATTATCAATAATGGGTGGAAGTGGATCAGTAGTCCAATGTGGTAGAGCATGAGCGTTGGTGTGTACATCATCATTGTTATTTTCATACTGCTCTTTGTCAAAATTATCCTCTTTGAAATTGGTGTAATATAGATGTGTAGAATCTATGACTAAAACCTAAGTTGGTTGTTTATCCATGGTATATGGTCAAGTTATAGGAATTTGGGTGAATTCAGGAGGATTTCTACTAAGTCGTGCACTTTGTCTTGAAGGAAAAGATGCAAGGAACTTAGGTGGCATAAGGAAAACAACTTGGATAATAACAAAAAAGATTAAGTTGATATAATCTAACTAAGAAACTAGAATATGAATAGAAAGGATACAGAGCTTCAAAACATGTAAGGTGATACCACAAGAAGCAAAGAGGTGCTAGTACATGCAACTAAGGACTTTTTAGAAATACTTGTGAAAAATACTATGAATTATTAATGTTGAAAGTGATTTTTTGAGTTTGATATGCAACTAAATTTTTAGAAAATGATGCGAAAAGTACTAAAAAATAATTGAGAATGTATTTGATGCAACTAGGGTTTTGAATGAATTTTTTTCAAAATTAATGTAATAATTTAAAAAATTTAGAGAAATTTGTAGAGTTTAGCTTTAAAAAATTTAGGAAAAATCTAAAAAATATTTCTAAAATTAGCAATATATTTTTCATAGTGGTTTGAAGGTGTTTGTATGCAAATAGGACCTAATATATGCAAACTAGGATTTGGGTGAATTTATTGAAAATATTTCAATTAATTTGTAATTTTTTTATTTTTAAATTCAAGAAAAATTATAAAAATATTGCAAAAAACCAAAAATAATTAGCCCTAGGGTTTTTAGGGTTTTTGTGTGAAAATGTGAAAGTCAGGTTTACCAAATGTTTTATTGTTTTTAAAATATTAGATTTATATTCCTAAATAATAAAGAGGTTGAGCAATGTAAACTAGTAAATGAATATGCCAGAATTGACCTACTGATTTGTGTAAATAGATTGTATTTTTACCTTTTCTAAATATAGTAGGAAGTGAGAGAAACTAGAACTTAGCTTATTCCAGTTGATCTGGACTGAGACAAGGTCTAATACTAGAGGAGCAAGATTGAGAAATAGTCAAAAATAGTTCTTTGGACTTTGTTTCTTGATTAGATAGGAGCATCAAAAATAAGACACCATGTTATCCGGTATTGTAGTCCTATTTTTGTGCTATTGTCCTAAGGCTGAAAGTTCTTTGGGTTTTGTTCAGAATGCCTATGTTACCCTATTACTAAAATTTTAGGGTTTGGGACCTCATGGAGCTTGTTGTATGCCTATTTAAATCTTTAAAACCCTTAAGATCTCCTAGTGCTTGAACTTGATTATAAACTTGGGAAAAAGAGATAAGGGTTTAGTGTGTAAAGGATACGTTAGACACACTTCACACCTTGTGTGTGGGCATGTTGCTTACATACCAATACTTCAAAGAGGGATCAAGCTAATGTAGTTTTCCCATTGAAGTGTTTGGTGAAATTTATGTATGATCAATGCAACTAGAATGCGAAATTGGATATGCTTCAGCTAGCTAGGGACTGGTGTAATGACTCGAGTAGGCTTTGAATAATATCGAAAGGTTATGTGTAAAGAATAGGGAAGAATGCTCAAGTGTACTTGCTTATATTCTTGTGTCTCTCTTATAAATGAGTGCCAACCCTTCTAAATGGACTTTGAATGGCCTTTTATAGGGAAACTAATTATCATGGGTTAAAGGAATTTGCATAAGGCTAACAAGGAAAAATATAAGGAACTAGAAGAATTTGACCATTGGAGGCAAAATTAAACTTTGACAACAGTGCCAAAAATAGGATACCCTAAGTTCTAGTACTCTTTTCCTATTTGGGTATTATTGTCCTAAGGTGATGAGACATGTGGGTGGATCTGGGCCTAAAAGGGTTACTTGGGTCTGAAAAGGCTAAGTTTGAAAAGCTTTGGATGACTCAAAATTAGTAAAATAAGTAGCCTAAAAGGGTTATGTGAGCCAACAGGGGGACCTATGGATTAGGTGTCTTAGTTATAATAAAGTTGTACAATTTCACATTTTACATGACTACAAGTTTCTTTTCCATCACAAACCTGAACCATAGATTCTAAGTCTAAGCTGATCATGGAATCAACTTCATGATTTAGCAACCTTCTAATCTAATCATCATCTTCAAACACCTACCAATGATGAACATTATCTAGGACTGAAGACTAAACAAGCACCTCCACTTGATATTGACAATGAGGGCTCATATTTGTAATATCAAATTGAGCACCTAGCCCTACAAGTTTATCAACTTCTTGGTTGAAACTCCTATCATGATAACAAATATTGAATGCATCAAAGAATTCAAGAAAATATCAAACAACATTCTGATATTATTTCAACCTTTTATTTTTGGTGTCATAAGCTTTACAGACTTGCTTAACCACTAGCTCAGAATCACCTTTGACATTCAAACCTTTAGTTCCATATTTGTGAGCAATCCTTAAACTAAGCAAGAGTGCCTCATACTCAGCAGTATTATTTGCACACATAAAGGATAGCTAAAAAGAAAACATGAAACATTTACCATTGGGAGCATAGAAGACAACCCCAACTCCATTTTGAAGATTAGAACAAGCCCTATCGAAGCACATCTTCCAAACTATATTTTCTTTATTAGGGTCAACATCAAGAACAACAGGTTGTTCACTAATATCAACATTCCCAATAAAGTTGCCCAACTTAAGATCCATGTACAACACCTCATTAAAAGCACACTCTAGATCTTAAATTACATACAACATCTTCGGCTCTCTATAAAGTTTGACCATCTTACCCTCCAGTGGAATGGTGGCATAAGATAAGTCCATGTGTACACTTCCACCCATGCTAGTAGCCCATTTATGTGACAGTAGCATCTCCCACTTAGGCTGATAGTCCATAATTACCATGTCCATATTCAAATATTTACCAGGATGGACTACCAACTATAAAATTAATCCCTTAATTTGTCCAACAACTTGAACCTCTTATGAGTCTATGGCATAACACTTGCCAAAGGTTGACGTAATCTTAACTCCAATTTCATTTAGGACACCTAGGGGCATCACATTACAAGAAGCTCTAGAGTCAAACATGTAGTTGTGAACAATCAGACCATTGATCAAGAGAGTAATATAAAATGGATCCATATTTAGCTAACCTTCTACAAGTGTAGTCCCCAAATAAACCTTTGGAGAGGGTTCAAAAACCTCTTCTGATTCTTCATCACTTTCTAGGGGTGTTTTAGGTAACTCAATTTTATTTATAGCTCACTTATCGCCAAATTTTAAGTACTCAAATGCCCTCTTCTTATGCTCAGGTATTCTCAATAATTTAATAAGTGGTACAGTGATTTTTAGTCGGCTCAAAACTTGGACCATATCACATATGTTGTATTGAGGAAGAGGAGTATTTGGTGGAAGGGTGACAACACCTTCAGCTATAATATAGTCATTTAAGGTCTAAATTGGAGTAGGTTAGGATCGATTAACATTTTAAATATTAGCCTTCAAAGGAGGATTTTGTTTTGGTTCATTATCACCCTTAAGGATACTAGACAATATGGGTACTCTATTCTTAGTTGGAGCACCTTTAGGCTTAGCAATTAGGAATAGGCATTCGTTTGGAAGATTTAGGGACTATTGTAATTTTCATAACATTCACTACCTTTGGATCTATAAGGGTAGTGTCTTGAGGAGCAACAGACTGATATTTGTTTCTCAACTGATACTCCTCTTAGGTAATTGTTGTATTAATTAGAAATTGCCTATCCTCAACTAATGGAATACCCCAATCATATTTATTGATCATCATGGAATGTAAGAAATCAAAATCATGAATGGGTAATTCATATACTTGTGCCATATTAAAATCACAATCAAATTTAGGAGTTGGGACACTTACCTTCTCAACTGCACTCCAAAATTATTCAATAGTAGTAGCACTCAATAACTCCATGGAGTCAATCATCTCACTTCGAGGGCTTTGATAATTGAAAATCAAGATCTCATCATCTGATGATGTATCCCCAATCTCATTCACATCTTCATCAATTAGTTTAGTGGTATCACATGGGAGATGTGGAAGGAAGCACTTGTCACACTAATCAATATCAATGTCACAATCTATAGCATTCACCTTAGTGTTTAAAAGATTAGGCACTTCTTTTATATCCCCTCTATTCTAATTTCTTTCCATTCTTTCTTCACATGCAGGCCTTTCCCTCTACCATTATCTTTATTATGTAAATCAGGCCCCCTTGGTGCTTGATTCAGATTTGGAGCCCGCTCATAGCTGGTAGACACATGAGGGACCCCCTTTTTAGCTCTAGCTAACTTGTATGACATTTCCTTGACAATAAAGGCCAAATTTTTGACAGTTTCCTCCAAGTTAGTTGTCTTCATGGGTTGTGTCTTTTTCAGATTGACCAGCTTCACATCAATCCACTTGTTCATGGGCTTTCCCACAGCCTTTATGTTGTTCTCAATTTGGATGGCCATATTGAATGCCAACTATAGGTTATTAGGAGCCTTATCCTTCAAGTAGTATGCAACCTTCTTATCAAATGCATCATAATACTTTATCATGCACATTGTATCAATGGACCTGATGTTTTCAAGTAGCCACATCATAGTCTTATTGAAATGGGTGTTGAATTCCTACACATACTCATTATGATTTTTTTATTTATTTTCAATTTCAACTAAGAGAAACCTTGGATCAATCATAGCACCATACTAAATTCTAAAAACATTTTAAATCTCTTCCCACAAATTAATGCATCCAATGGGAAGGGAATTGAACCATTCATGAGCAACTTCCTCTAGCATGTGCACAAACAAATTGATGCACACATCATCATACTCAACTTCATAATCTTCAATGATATTTTGAAAATCCTTAGGTTTTGATCACCACTCACTACATTGTTCCCTTAGAACTTTAGATGGCATTTCCATACTTCATTTGGGACTTCATTAGGATAACCTTCCACTTCATCAAAATTGATAGGCCTTAATCTAGGAACAAAGAATGCAGGACATGCATTCTCATTTAGATCCCTATGCCTCATGATTGGTTCAGTAGGAGGTTCAAGAATAAATGACAAAGGGATATGAGGGGGTGAATGAGGTGGACTTGGTGGATCAAACCTAGGAGGGGATTCAACTGGTTGAGAAAGAGTTGGAAAATAAATGGGACTATGTGTTTCAAAATCAGTAAAAGAGTTGTGATAGTCCTCAATAATAGGAGGATCAACAAATATTTAAATATTATTAGAATATTGACAACCCTTAGCAGCTAAACTTTTCCCTTCAGCAGGCCTACAAATTTATCCCCTTCTCCTTGGATGAATACTTAAGGGAGAGACAAGTTTCTTTTATGGGTCACTTTTGAAAGATGACCTCAGTCCTTCTGGATTTTCAAGTAAGAAAATACTCAAAACTAAAGGTTAATAAAAATATTCAAAATAGGCATTGATATTCTTGAAACCAGATGATAAAATGGAGTTTCCACTAGAATCAAAATTCTAGAATATACTAGTTAATATGTTGATGTGATATAGGCTGAAATCAAACTTGATGAAGCTTAATGAGATATAAAATAAAGACACTTAAATTTTCAAAATATTTTCAAAAGGGAAAATACACCTTCTAACATGCAATATTAAAATCTTTTTGCAATAAACATAATTGAAGTCAAATTGTCAAACATCTCAAATTTTGGCACATCTGCAACAGAGTCACCAGTGAAGTTGATAGCCAAGATAGCCTGACTATAGCATAAATAGGTAGAGAACTTTAGAATGAAATCAACTCTCTACAGGAGTCTCCAACAACATAAGTAACTAGGAGTTCAATTTAGTCCCTAAAAATAATGCTAATAAAGCATTGGTTCCCAGTTGTACACCTTGTACACTCGACCTTGTACACTTGAAAGAAAATGACAAGCAATGATGGAAAACCCATTAGTATGTCATTATAACCAGGGAATGGTTTGACATTAAGATTAAACCAAATGCAAAATATGATTGAGAGGCACCTACAAAGGGTATGGTCATCTCCTTGCTGCTTCTGGATCTATCTAAACTAAGGTGAGAGGACCTATGGGGTAGCTTGCTCACATGGAGAGATTTTGCAATTCAACCTCCTTGGGGATTTTTGGCACAAAGAACAAATATGACTAGGGCATAATGAAGTTTTCACACTTCACCCATGAAGAGTTGTCACACAAAATGCATAAATGCTCTAATTCATATATAATCTACTAAAGATAGATGAAATTATAACTGTAACCTTCATTTTGAAGAACTTTTAACTATAGGGGTTGAATAAAAGATTATAATACTAAGATTTACAACACAAACTGCAAACACATTTTAAATATGCAAGATTTCATATATTTACAAGGTAAATAACACCTATTGTATGCAATAGGGTATATTATTTGCATGGTAGGACAGGGTATGACAAGTTAGATGACTATAAAATGGAGGGTGGCATGCTGGTGGCTTCCAAATGGTAGGGTGTCTTGCAATATTTCATGACAACATTCCTTAGCAAAGATGTAGAAAAACTCAAATGCAAGATAATGGGAAATACCAAATGGTCCCTAAAAACCTAGAGCATACACTACAACTAAACTTTCAAGAAACCTTTTTCCTATCAAATCTATAGACCTGTGGTGCCCTAAAAGGTCATTCAATAACATGTTTTCAAAGTTAAGCTATAGAAAGGGATTTACAACCTATATCTATGCTCAAGATGATAACCAGTAGTGAACATAAACCCAAATATCCAATCAGCAGGACTTGTAAGACATATTACTACACTTCATCAACAAGAAAGAGCAAAGAACCACAAACAATCTTGAAAAGAAACTTTACACACATTAATTGTTCAAAATGCTACCATGAGGACAAGCATGGTGAGATTGCTCTTTTAACAAGGGAGATATAAACATGTTCTCAAACCTTGCTAATGGCTATACAACTACAACCACCTTAGCAAGGGAGACAAAACCTACACATAACAATTGATCCCAAAAAAATTACTGCATAACCTAGACTTAGAGGAAATGAACACCTAAAACAATGACCAATAACAACCAACACAATGGCCAACCAACTGAATAGGGGTGAAGCCATCCATTTATATATTTTCAATTCTAGAACTATGGGTCTCAACTTTCAAAATTACAAAGCAAAGTTTTAAGTCTGCCAAGATGCTTCCAGTTGGAAAATATTCCCTTGTCATGCCTAAAGTCTTCATCCATTGGTAAGAAAAATCATTGTTCTAAATTCCTCTATAAGGAATGATGAATTTTTAGAGCATACCATTTGATCTTTTGGCTAAAAATGCCTTTCACACGAGCTGGAAGGAGGATATTCATTTGAGGATCCAAATAGATTTTGTTATTATGTACAACTTGGAGATGTTTTTTTGTTAATCGATGGCAAATCTGAAATCTTCTAGACAGTTGCCCTTCCTTTAAGCATGCCATGGAATAACTTGCTCTTGCAATGATGACTAGAAAATATTCTTGATTCATGGCTACCTAAAGATATTCATAGGAGTTGTCCATATTGATCTCACAAACTTATAATATCTTTCCCATGGAGGAGCTTGGACAAATAAAGCAGATGAAAAATGCCAAACTTAGATTAAAATAGCATTTTTACCCTTTTGGCTCTAATCTACATTTTTACATATTTACCCTATTTTCACTTTTGTCCCTTTAGAAAATTTGTCTTTTTCAATACATCTATTCTTTTGTTCAAATTTGCTTTTTAATGCATAAATGCATTATTCCCACCATTGATCTATTGGGGAAAATTTTGCCCCACTTGCACATTTGTGAATTGCCAAGTTGCAATTGACACTTATAGTCCCCCTGGGAAACTTCCCCATGGAGGTCTTAAAATGAGCACATGAGGGGCTAGTAAAGCCACATTAGATTACAATGTACTGAACACATACTTGTCACCCTTTTAAAACTCCCTGTCATATAGGCTTTACCTGAGATTTGCATAGAGGTCATCAACTATATGAACATAAGCCCCTTTGTATTTTATACATGCTACAACCACATAATATATTTGTCCTATAGCTATAAATGGGATTTATGAATTGTCCAATCATCAAGGTCACACTTTAGTACCAATATTTGACATATTTGGAAACCCACTCTCTACCCTGACTTTATACTTTAGCAAAAGTGCCTTTATCTCCTTACCATGGAAAGCCAGTGACATCATAAACATTTAATCTTTATGTTATTCACAACATCCTTGGGGAATACATTATGAGCCTCTAGATAAGGGACATGTGGCTACCTAATCAACTTGTGCCCTATGGCTACAAAAGTGCCTTTAAACTTCCTATGAATCTCCCATGGTTCATTTAAAACTTGCTTAGTCAATCTACTTATCACTGGTGAATGTTCCATGAATTGATCTACATAGGACCTTTGAATATGATGTGTATGCCCATGTGGCATTCATCATGTCATGTTGTTCTTCATCTTGAAATGTGACCTTTGTTTCCCATTAGACACATGTCACTTTCTTTTAGGTTTCAAGTCCTTTGACAAGTCAACTCTCATTCACACCATCGATCTATGTGCACAGATCAATGCATACCATTGATCTTAATCTGAAAGACCAAACATTATTGGTTGCTATCTATCTTTGTCCTTGAGGTCGTGCCACTTGGTAGTCCTATAGGCTTTCTACACCCTACTATGTTAGCTCTACTAGGATAATGCATTCTCGCCACATGGTGGTCTTTAATTTGCTTGGAGCTTTGTTGAATAGTCCGCTGTCATTACACACCATTGATCTTATTAACACTGATCAAGTGTAGACCATCAATTTTCTATGCATAGGGCTCAGTCCTTTTCTCCACACTCCATTGGATTTTTGAGTGTCCCACAATGATGATACTTGTCACCATCTCATTCATCCTAGTTTTTTTATTTTATTTAGCTTCGATCATGCACCATCTGATCATGATGTTCCATGTTAACACACACCATTGGATCTACCTTTGTTTGAACTCAAAAGGTTATTTTGTTTGACTTAAAGTTGACATATCAATGCCCATAAAAAGATATCCATGAGACCATCATACCTGTAATTTGGGCAAATTTCTTTGGGGACTTTACTCATCGGTAATTTGGTTTGTGGGCTCTTTCCTTACGGTAATTTTGTCTTTGACAAAATTATTATGAACCTTTTATGTCACAATAATTGTTGTGGGCTTTTTGTCTTTGACACTTCTGCTCTCGAACCCTCAGTTCATCGAGAGAATTGTTTTAGACATTTTATCCAAAATAATTTCCCTAAAAAAATTGACCTTTGCACTTTTCTCACAAAAATTGAGTCTTTGGCATTTTGTCTTCGTTGGGATAATTATTTTGGACATTTAAACTGCAACAATTTCCCTGAAGAAATTGAACTTTGCATTTTCTCTGAAGAAATTGAGCTTACACTTTTGTCGAAGGAATTTGGACTTGACATTTTCATCGAAACAAAGGACTTTTGCACTTTTTCCAAAGGATGACTTTTTTCAGGCTTTCTACCATGGGCAAAATACCCAAAGGGTAAGTGCCCTTTGAAATTTTTACCATGGACAAAAATTCCAAAAGAATTTAATCCTTTGAATTTTTTGTACAAATATTTTGGCTGAAATTAAATAAAACCTTGAATTTCCTTAGACTTTTTGTAGCGGACAAAATGTCTGACAAAAATAAATCTTTGAACTTTTTGTCCAAGACAAAAAGACCGAAGACCTATTTCCATAGGGCAAAGTGTTCACACAAAAATCTTGAAAAAAGTCTAAGGGAAAGATACATATGCCAAATAAAGACCAAATGAGGAATTAGCCAATTTTCACATCAACTTGACCTTTCAAAAGAACACTTGGAGACAGAAGTTATGCTAAGGACTTGGGCATTTTTTTTTTGACAAGGGCCCAATTGCTTCAGTGCAATTTTGGGCACTAACACAAACAACATTGACTTGAGCTTCAAAAATCATTACATCAATTTTGAAAATGATGACTAACACATCATGATTCCCATAGACAATGCTCAAGGACTTCCTTTTATTGAACCCATTAACGTCAACAAAGATATCAATCATATTTATAATGTCATAGCTCAAGGAACTGAGCACCTTGATCCTAGTTCAAATGGTATATTATATTTGTCAGACACAATCTATTTATGACACTACCATCAATGGTTGTGATAATTGGGCACACAAAGAATATGATCTTATGGGATGAATTTGTGGAATCGTTGATAGCCGAGAGGATGTTTCGTGTAAGCTATTTAAGCATCATAATTTTGTTTACCTTATTGGGGGATGTTTGATGGTTGAACCACCCTTGCAATTAGGTTAATCACTTAGGTTTCACGATCAAATGGAAGTTCAAGAGTATGTGAAGCAGTTGGAAACTTTTTGTGTTTGAAGATGAATAAATGCAATCACTTAGGTATGTTCTTCAAGGTACCACTACTTGATGGTGGGAAAATACCATCATAATTTGCTCACCCATGATCGAGTGTGTGATGTTATGCACTATCATTTTCATCATGATAATCATGTTCATGCTACTCTAATTTATGATGTTGTTAATGCTCCAAAGAATCATCTCAAGGCATACAAAAACCTTTAGAATGTTGATGAGACATCTTTGTTTGACTATTTATGGGTTCATGCATTTGATGGTGCTCTATGCACTTGGGCTCAAGCATGGTAAATTTATTAAGAATTATACCTAGACATGGATTCCTGAAGTAACATTAGAAGTAATATGATTTTATCACTATCTTACTCATCACCTCACATGGATTTATGCTTATCCTTGTAAGCCATTCGTCAAGTTATTACAGGTGATCTAGTGTCGGTTGAAGACCACATACAACATATACATGGAGTATGTGAGGATTATTTGTCCATTTTCTAATAATCTGATACCCTTGCTTCATCTTCTTCATAGATTGACTCTCAACTAGACCATGCATCGAGGGAATAGATATTGAAGGGCAAACAAAAGGTTATGTACCAAGTTGAGGAAGGTACCAATTTTGACTTGCAAGATCCATCCACTGACCACTTGGCTTTACATACTGAATATGAATTACACAATGTCAGAGAAACCATATAGACTAAGCAACAGCCATATATATAGCCACTCTAGATGATTAAACATAATATTGAAATAGAAGATGCACCCAAGATGGCCACTATGGGTAATTATTGGTATGATCAGAGATCACCAAGGTTTTTCAACTCTTATAGGAATATCAAGATGTTTTCCCACGTAATTACACATAGATGAAGGGCGTGCATATGTCATTGGGAAAGATGTATATCAAGTTAGTTGAGGGTGATCCACCAATTAGAAAGAGACTTTATCAAATGAATCCCAATCTGCACACTTGGGTTAAAGAGGAGATTGATAATATGTTATGCATTGGAGTTATCACTCCCATTGATGAATCTGAATGGGTGATCCCCATGGTGATTAGTATCAAGAAAGATAACCACATTTACATTTTTATAGACTATTGAGTACTCAATGTTGCTTACATAACTAACTCATTTCTAAAACTTTTCACTGAGGAAATTTTAGGAGTTGTTGGATGTGACATTTATACCTTCATTGATGGTTTTTTTGGCTATCATCAGGTCTAGATCACAAAAGAAAATAAACCAAAGACCACCTTTACAACTAAATGGGGTTCATTCACCTACAATGTGATTCCCTTTGATTTCAAGAATGATCTGGCAGTGTTCTCATGTATTATGATAGAGGCTTTTAAGGATTTTATTCATTAATTCCTTCAAGTCTACTTGGATGATCAGACCATCTATGGTTTAGTGTGTGATTATTATGCTAATATTCACCTCATGCTTGAGCATTACCATAAAATTTAGATTTATTTGAATTTGAAGAAGTGTGTCTTTATTACTCCCTTTATAATTTTGTTGGGTCACATTATTTGTTATGATGGACACCTGATAGATCCAGCTAAGATTACAGTCATTGTTCGCCTTCTAGCACCGACCACCTAGTGTGAGGTCTGCTCCTTCCTTAGACACATGGGGTATGTAAAATCATTTAGGGATATGATAAGATCACAACATCACTATAGGAACTACTTAAATAGAATGGCCAATTTTTATGGATAGGTGCTCACCATCAGGCATTTGTAGAACTCAAGGAAAAAGTAATCACTTCCCCCATTCTCCAATTTTTGGACTCGACAAAGCCCTTTCATGTACATGTTGACACTTTAGGTATCACAGTGAGTGTTATCCTTGCACAACCTGGTGAGGGTAGTCTTGATAGACTTTACTTTGCCAATTGGAAGTTCATTTTAACTAAATAGAATTTACTCGAATATAGAATGTGAAGCCTTGTTTATGGTATATGCACTCCATAAGTTTCACCAGTATTTGTTGGCCACCCCATTCACATTTTTATAGATCATGAAGCACTTAAATACCTCATGAATAAGTTAGTGTTTCATGGATGTGTTTGTCGATGGATTGTTCTCTTTTAGAAATTTCAATTTTCTATGATGGTAAAACTAGGTAAGACTAATTATGGACCATATCACTTGTCACGTATTGACTCTAGTGAACCGGTGCACCATTGAGGATGACTTAATTTATGTGTAACTTTTTCAAGTCATATGTGTACTTAAGGAATTATAGGATATTACATCTTTCCTTAACATAGGTTCAACACTAGCCCACCTTAGCACTCATGAGAAAAAGGAATTTGTTGTCTCTGATGCTCCTTTCCATATAATTAAAGGTGACCTCTATAAAATTAGATGGAATGAAGTATTAAGACATTGCATAATGTAATATGAGCATGCTAAAGTTATTTAGGAGGTTCATGAAGGTGTTGTTGGAGGACATTATATTGGTGATGCTATTGCATGAAAGGTTCTATTAGTAGGGTTATGATGGCCCACTTTATTTAAAGATGCCAAAGTTTATACATGCCAGTGTGATATATGTCAACACATGAGTAAATTGGACTAAAGGGATGCTACGCCCCTTCATCTAATACTTGCTCATGAACCCCTTGAGAAATGAGCCATTGATTTTTTTGTCCCCATTACTTCAACGGGGAGGCATACTAGTATGCACTATATCAGTGCTGCCATTAACTACCTCACTCACTAGGCTGAAGTAGTGCCAACCCAAGATTATCCTTCTACAACTACCAACATATTTCTTTAGGAATATATAATTACAAGGTAGGCATGTCCTTTAATTTTGACTAGTGACCGTGGAACTCATTTCCTTAATAAAACAATATGTATCCTTTTGCATGAGTTCATGATTGTGCACCACAAGACTACACCATATCACCATCAAGCCAATGGTATAGCTGAAACTTTCAATAAAATCTTGGGTCATATATTAAGAAAGATTTACAACATTGGTCACACTAATTGGGATGATCACATTTTTCTGGTATTATGGGTATATCAGACCACATACAAACAATTGAATAAGAATACTCCTTTTAACCTTATCTTTGGTGCCGAAGTAGTTCTCCCAATTGAGTTTCATTAACTTCTTTACATATTGCACATGTTGGTTAGTTGAATGATGAAGAATATTTGAAAGTGCACCTAGATGCTTTATTGTAGCTAGATGAAACACATTTTCTTATGCATTGGAGTTAAGGAGTGGAGAAACATAAACAAAAGGCCTAGCATGATAGAAATCTTTAAAATAAGACTTTTTCTCTTGGTATGCATGTATTGGTCTATGAATCCAAGTTTGCATGCCATTCAAGAAAACTTAGTGTCCATTGGGATGGTACATTCATCATTCATAGCATTCATCCCATAGACACGTGTAAGTTGAAGAGGTTAGATGGCCAATTCCTTCCAAACAATTTCAATGGTAGTCAGCTTCGACCCTACCATTCTAAGTGATATTTTCCTTTTGTTAATAAGGCATTTGCCATTAGATTAATTTAGGATTTTGGTTTATTTTTAAATAAAGTGTGTCATTATTTTTTCACCTTTTACTTAGGTTTATATCAATGCTTGGTTCTTTCTTATTTTCTTTATCATGTCATAGAGAACCACATACATCTTTTAGTGTGGGGTAAGAAGTGTGAATGAAATAAAGCTAGAGAGCGCAAATGACATGATGGAAGGAAATACGTGTGAAAAAAGGGTGCTTAAGTGAAAGTGCAGAAGGATAACAAGATACGTAAAGATGTGACACGTAATCACTAGGAAGGTATTTAGATGGAAAAAATGTAGGTTCCCACCTTGGAAATGGAAAATTTTAAATTATTTATAGTTGTCACACACTTTAAGAAAAGTGTAGGATTGGATAGATGTGTTAAATTTGATAATATAATAAATGTAATGGAAAGTGTGATAAATGGACATCATGTCAATACCGTTAGAGGCATAAATGAGTGAAATGATGGATGAGGACATGGGTAAGTGAATGTGGATTGCCCCTTGAAGTTATCACCCCCATTCACAAGTCAAGGATGAAAGGCTGGAATGATTGAATGAAAGAAGCTTTTGGGAAGGAGTGGTGCATTCATAAGTACTTGCCCATGTAGATAGGGGACCAAACCCAATTTACAGTGAAGCAACACTTTTCTTTAGCATGCATCTCAATGAGCCCTATATATGATTTATCTTGGTGGCTTAAGTTATCATATGCTTTCACTATGAGGTAATTTTTGAACTCCATAAATATAACATATGGTGTGTGGCCCATGAAGTTTGATTCTAATAAAATTTATGTCAAGACTCACACTCTTCACCAATTATATGTATATCTAGGAAAAGAGGCTTAAACTATAATCAGATAATATCAATATTAAAGCCCAGTAAATCTTATTCAGGGACTCGATTCATTTGTTGTTTTGTATGTTAAAGCTGAGGAAGAAGATATCAGGGATTGTTAAGGATAGGAAAGAAACCATTCCACTCCCACAAGAGATTAGAAGGCACCAGAAGGAGAAGAGGCTAGGGCATAATGCCATCACGAGCACACAACAAGGATAACCAAAGTGACAAAGGACTGCCCCTTCACCACCTATAGATAGAGTGCCTGTAGGATAACTACAAGGCCCTGATTCTTTCATAAAAACATATATTCCTCAAAAAAAAGATATTTTAGTGCCTAAGGATGGGGAATCTGAGCAGAGATTGGTGACTCTGGAAGCACAATCAGTTAGGGGACCTTCCCCTAAGGAATAAACAAAAAAGGAGGCCACACTAGAGCTATAAAGGGAGCCCTCTCCAGTGCATCATGAAGAAGTCACCCTTGATGACACACAAGTGGATGTTAGGAGACCCACAGGTGAATAGGGGGACGTCATAGACCCACCTTTGGGCATTGGTGACCTTGATGCTGGTACAAGTCATCAAGATGATGAGTCAGATATTGAAATACTTGATCACGACCCTATTAGAGGGAAAGTACCAATTGATGAATCCACACAACAAAGGCCATTGGATATCATTTCAACTCCTATTTTTGCCTATTATCAATATAATATACTAGAGAAGGACTTGTATATGTAGGAATATTTTCCCAAGGAGGACTCAACCAAATAGACTTGACAAGAACTTTCTTTTTATAATGATATATATAATGAAGAATGTCATTGTGAACTACCTATAGATAGTATTATTTTGGCACTAGGAGAGGTGGTTTTAGGAATAAGTGATTAATTATCTAATAGCATGCAACACAGAATTCATTCCTCAAATTCACAACAATAGACACATATGAAAGAAAATTTAGATCTAAGCAAATGCACACATAACATTAATATGATGTGGTTCACCCAATGTGGGCTATGTCCACCAGGAAGCTTTCTATAATATTATAAACAAGATTACAAGACAACTCTCAATAAGAAACCTCTCATAAAGATAACATTCTCTAACCTAAATTCACACCAAAATTCCTGAGATGCTAAGCTACACCTTAAACCCGATCACACCGATCGAAGAGAGAATACAAAGCTCAAAAATGAGATGCAAAATGTAATTCTTAATGTGTTTCCCCTCACCCTTATTTATACTTTCCAAAATCCCTTGAAAAATGTGCCATACCATAGAGATAACCATATCCCCACCAAATAAGGGAGGTTACAACCACCTAGGATAAACATAATCCCTCAATTCTCTCAACACCTTATCCACTTCTCCATAAAATGTGCCACAAATGTGGGAAGTGGTTAGCATACTAAAAAATATGCCCCACCATTTGTGAAATCAAAAATTACATGTTAAAATTGGCTTGATAATTTTATTTTTACCTTAGGGGTGTTAAAATGGGCTCCACATTCAACAATCTCCCACTTGGAGTTCATTTCTCCTTGAACAAAATTTAACACTCCTCCATGATCTTCACGAAGACCAAACAAAGTTGAACATAACCTCAACATCTCTAATGTGACTACCTTGGTTATCATGTCCATAGTTCTGGCTCGTATGTATCTTCTCTAGCTTCACCATGTTATCCTCCAAAGTTGTCCTGATGAAATGATACCACAACTATATGTGTTTCATCCTCGAATGGAAAGCTGAGTTCTTGGCTAATGTATACCAGTCTGACTATCATTGTGTAATCCCCAAACTTCTTGCTTATGCCTCAACTCATTAAGTAACTATTATAACCAAATCATCTCTTTGATATCCTCTGTGTCAGCAACATACTCAACCTCTATGGTTGATAAAGCCATAACCTTCTATATCCAGGAAATATAACCAATCATTGTATCCCCGATAGTAAATACATAACCTATTATACTCCTGATATGAACATCCCCAGCCATATCCGAGTCAACATAACCATGCAAAGTGGTGTCTAATCCACCAAAACATAATGTTGTACCCATGGTTCCTCTCAAATATTGAAGAATCCACTTCACTGCTTTTTAGTGCTCATAACATGGATTACTCATGTATCTACTTACTACTCCCACTACATGGGCAATATTTGGCTTAGTACAAACCATAGAATACATCAGGCTACCAATCGCTTATAAGTAAGGTACCTTGGACATCTTTAGCTTTTCTTCTTCTATCTAGGGCACTGCTCCTTTAATAATCTGAAATGCCATTCCAAAGGAGTTCCAACTAGCTTAGCATCCTGCATACTAAATGTCTCCAAAACTTTCTTCACATACTCTTCCTAGGATAAGATCAACTTCCTCTCTTTCTTATCCTGAGTTATCCTCATACCAAGGGTTTGATTCGTTGCACCCAAATCCTTCATAGAAAAGGAATCACCAAGTTGCTTCTTGAGTACTTGAATCTAAAAAATCTCATCAAATCAATACCTTTATTTTATGCAAACCCCTTAACCACCAATCGGGCCTTGTACCTTTTCCTTCCTCCATCATCTTCTTTAATTTTGTATACCCACTTATTCTACATTTCTCTCTTGCCCTTGGGTAGCTTCACCAAATCCCATGTCTGGTTCTCCATGAGAGAACTATGTTAATCTTCCATAGCTTGCTCCCACTTCTTCCTAGCATTTGCCTGCATTGCTTCCTCAAAAAAATTTGGTTATCCATTGTCAATAAGTAAAAAATAACTCAAAGATGGGGGGAAACATTCAAGAGCTCCTCTTACCCTATAAGACCTTCTTACTACAAGATTTTGGGTTTCCTATGTAGGAAGTTACTGAATTGTCTCCTTGGACACCTTACCATTCATAATATCATCCAACACTGTGTACTCTTTTTGTTCATGTTCCTACAACTGATCCTTATACATGACTTTTTCTTTAAAGACAAATCCCTAAACTAGAATATTTTCTTGTCTCTAAGACTCCAAACTCGAAAACCAAAATCATCCTCACCATAACGAATAAAGGTGCATTTCTCAGACTTAGCCTCTAACTTGGTCATATCTTTCTTGGAAACATGAACAAATGCCTCACATCTCAAGACCCTAAGAAAAGAATAATTAACTTTCTTACCAAACTAAGCTTCCTCATGTGTGCTTCCATCCAAAGGCATTGAAGGTCCTCTATTAATCAAATATACCACTATGCTAATTGCTTTCACCGAAAACATTAGGGTTAGTCCTGCATGCAACCTCATGCTCTTAGCATGCTCCATGATTATCTTGATCATCCTCTCTAACACTCCATTCTCCTATGGCATCCCTAGAACCATCTTTTGCCTACAAATTCCATTATGTGAACAATAATCATCAAATGCTTTATTACAATACTCACTTCTATTGACAGACCTGAGACATTTCAACTTGAGACCTATTTCATTCTCAACCAAAGCTTTCCATCTCTTGAATGTTTCAAACACATCATATTTCTTCTTAATGCAATAAACCCAAACTTTCCTATTTGCATCGTCAATAAATATAACATAATAAATTGAACCACCAATAGAGGATACTTAAGTTGGCCCCCATACATCTGAGTGAACCAACTCCAACTTATTCTCTTTCCTTGTAGGTCCAACCCTCAGGAACTTAAATCACTTCTACTTCCCATACACACAATCACCACAGAAGTCCAAATCAACCTATTTCAATATGGGCAACTTATCTTTCAAGATCTCCATGACCTTTTGACTCATATGACCAAGCTTGTAGTGCGACAAAGTTGCATCTCCATATGTAGCAACTAAATTATAGTGATCAAAACTACTAGTCAAATACAAAGTGCCAAATTTCTTACCTCTTGCAACCATAAGAGCACCCTTGGTAACTTTCCAAGAGTCTACTGTAAACATCACCAAACAACCCTTATTATCTAACTACCCCACTGATATTAAATTCCACCTTAATTGTGGGCCATGTCTGACATCCTTTAGTAGCCATGTGTTCCCATTCTACATATTCACCTGAACACATCCTTTCCCTACTATACTGCATGGTTCATCATCACCAAGATAAACATGTCCAAAATCTCCTTGAACATAATCAATAAAATAATGCCTATGTGGAGTGGCATGAAAAGAAGCCCTAAATCTAATACCCAAGATTCAGAAACATTATCCAAGGAAAGAATTAAAGCATCTTGGCTAACAGTAGCTGATGTCATATTTACCTCCTTGGTTTCCTCATGTTTGGTCTTCTTGTCCTGAAGTTCCCAACATTCTTTCTTTATGTGTCCACTTTTCCCACAGTGCCAACACACCATCTTGGCTCTAGATTTAGATCTTCCCTGACCCTTTGACTTTCCACAGTTTCTTTTGATTCTATCCTTTTGTCTCCCTCTAGTTTCCATTGTCAAAGCATTCCTAGAAGATGATTCCTTAGTGTTTTTCCTTTGCATTTCCTCACTAAGAATCACACCTATAACATCCTCAAACTTTAAACTTACCTTAGCAGGGATGACATTACTCATAGCCATAACCAGGTTATCCCAACTATCAGGTAAGGAACACAAAATCAATAAAGCCTTGACTTCATCTTCAAATTTAATACCAATAAAAGTTAGCATATTCACAACCGTATTAAAATCATTCAAATGATCAGCTACATAACCATTTTCATATTAAATAACCTTTTCATCAAAAATATTTTATTAGAGGTAGAGGGTTTCCCATATAACTCCCCTATTTTCTTCATCAGACCAAATGTGATCATCTTCTCTAAAATATTAAAGGCAATCAAAGATGCAAGGCACAATCATATGGCTCCTAGTGTTTTTCTATCAAATAAATTCTAATCTGCCTGATCCATACCTGAAGGTTGGCTTGCTTTCCCCATCAATGGGTGATGAAGATCCTTGTGAAACAAGTAATACTCTATCTGCATCTTCCATAATCCAAAACTCTGCCCATTAAATTTTTCAACACTAGATCTGCCATTATTTGCCATAGCTCCCACTCAAGCTCATAACTTTCCCTATGATTCACCACTTTAGCAAAACCACTAAAGCTAACTTGGATATCAGTTGTTAGGAATAAGTGATTAATTATGCAATAACATGCAACATGAAATTCATTCCTCAAAATCACAGTAGTAGAGACATATGAAAGAAAATTTGGATCTAAGTAAATACACACATAACATTGATATAATGTGGTTCAACCAATGTGGGCTACGTCCACAAGAAGCTCTCTATAATATTATAAACAAGAGTACAAGACAAATCTCAACAAGAAACCTCTCACAGAGATAACGTTTTCCAACCTAAATTCACACAAGAATTCCTGAGATCCTAAGCTACACCTCAAACCCGATCACACCAACCAAAGAGAGAATATAGAGCTCAAAAATGAGATGGAAAATGCAATGTGTAATGTGTTTCCCCTCACCTCTATTTATACTTTCCAAAATCCCTTGAAAATGTGCCATACCATGGAGATAACCATATCCCCACCAAATAAGGGAAGTTATAATGACCCAAGATAAACATAATCCCCTGATTCTCTCAACACCTTACCCACTTTTCCATAAAATGTGCCACAAATGTGGGAAGTGGTTAACATACTAAAAAATATGCCCCACCATTTGTGAAAGTTAAAATTACATGTTAAAATTGCCCTAGTGATTTTATTTTTACCTTAGGGGTGTTGAAATGGGCTCCACATTCTACAATCTCCCACTTGGAGTTCGTTTCTCCTTGAATAAAATTTAACACTCCTCCATGATCTTCATGAAGACCAGCCAAAGCTGAACATAACCTCAACTTCTCTAATGTGACTACCTTGGTCATCATATCCATAGGATTTTGGCTCGTATGTATCTTATCTAACTTCACCATGTTATCCTCCAAAGTTTTCCTAATGAAATGATACCCCCAACTATATGTGCTTCATCCTTGAGTGGAAAGCAGAGTTCTTGGCTAAATGTATAGCACTCTGACTATCATTATGTAATCCCCAAACTTCTTGCTTATGTCCCAACTCATTAACTGTTGTAACCAATGTTGGGAGGAGGATAAACCGGAAGCACACAATTTGATTACCAAACCAAGCAACTTAATATGCGAAAATTAACCAGATTCACCAAGTAACTAGAATTCAGAATAACACAGCATATGAGAGACAATACCAAATTGTATTAACACTTTATACAGAAAAGAATACAATAAAGAAGATGCCACTTCTTCTCCACCACCTTACAGAGGTTTCCCACACCTCAAGTGAACAGTAATTCTCCTCCCCAAAGCTCTCCCTCTCACAGGTCCCAACACCCAACTCAAAATACAGAGTTGGTGTTCACCTCCCGTGCTCCACACACACCACAAGTGCTCCACGCACTCCACAAGTACTCAAGGTACTTCAAGTAGATCTCCCATGAATCTGCAACAACCTGCAATTCAACAGACCATACTTATGGAAGGAACTCCCTTGCCTTCCTCTAGCTCTATCCGAGTACACACCTGTACTCCAAGTAGATCATGCCTGATACTGCTCCCTGTTGTGTTGCTGTCTGTATGACCTTGCACACCTGCAAATCAAACAATGGTTCTATTCCCCTGTGAACCTCGACCTTGCACACACATACACCTGTAGATCAATGATCTTACTTACCATGTAGATCTCCTATATAGGCCATGCAACTGTGACCAAGATCCTACACTCTTGAAGAACCCAGCTGGCTCTCCAATCCAGCACCAACACACCTGGTACTGTGGCACTAGGAGGAACGCACCATTGCTCTACCTCACACACAGAAGGAGCTTATAATTATGCTCTCTTACTCCCTAGCACACTTTTCCAATACAACCATGAGTCTATTATATAGATCTCATCCAAACAATGATTAGACATCTAATTACAATAATTAGATCCGCATCTCTCAGTCTAAAAATAGATCTCTTCATGCAAACACTTGGTTCGTTAGCTAACTGCCCGTAATCAGCTCGCAGTCGAACCACACAGGTGACCGACGTCGGTCCCTGTCTGCCTGGGGTCGCCGACGCCGGCCGATATATGACCGACGTCGGTTGCCTTCCTGTCTTACCCTGCCGACGCCGGTTGGCCAGACCAACGCCAAACACTTCTGACACTCAGCAACTCATTCTGCAACCTCCACCATGTCTGCATCAGTGAAGCTTTTAGCTCCACAATCCTAACAATCTCCCACTTGGAGATAAACAGCTGCACTGTACCTGTACCTGTACTCCGTCTAATCTGTTTCCTGGTTTGTATCCCTCTTCAAGCTCCCACCTAAAGACAACCCACCACACATCCCGTGGTGTACCACTTGTCATCCGAGTACCCTGCCACATCCGAACCTACAACACCTGTAGTGAAGTCCTGACCCTGCATAGCAACACCTACTGCCGGTCCCTCTCAGAAAATCTGAGAATCCACTTCCCCGAATTAGCTCCTAACTCTCTGACAGCTCCCACTGCATGGGAATACTCAGGTCTATACCAGACCTCATGTGATTTCGGACACTGTACTTGTCCAGCCCTTAGTGTGCTCCGGCTCTGCATCCTGAACCTCGCCAACACCTGATTCACATCAGCTCCCACTCGAGACAAAATCAGCCTGTGATCTCCATGCCTCCCATGTCAAAGAATTCCGCTGCTCCAAACTCCTCATGACATGCCACTGAACTAATCTTACCCTTAGCTCAGCAAAACCCTGTATGTACACCCCTGCTAGCTAGCATACTATCCACATACAGCAACAGAATGATGTCGCGACTCATCATCCCCCTGGTAAGACAAATCACAGTAGTTACCCTGACATTGACTGAAGCCATGCTCCGTCCTCCACCTGTCAAAACCTGTACCACTGTCCTGCAGCTCCACAAGACCATATACCTGGTCTTCCGTCTCATGTATCCGTTCTCTCTATTCTTCTACTAAGGTATCCATTCGTCTCTGTGCTTTCATACCTGCTGGCAACTCTACCAAAACACACCTGTTTGGTTCTCCTCCAAGGAATCACATCCTCATCCATGCCGAGCTCACACCTGTTTCCTGGATCCTTCCTGCTCTACAATCAGCAACATGTATAAAGAAGAGGAACAACGAATTTGAGGGCCTACTTACGCCTTCAGTCCTCCGTATGGGTGTTTGAGACTCCTTGACAGCTTGTTGTCCACCCAAAATTTGTTACAGTGACTGACCTCGGTCACTCCACAGTCTGCATCCGACCGACGTCGGTTCCATGCGTCTGTACCTGACTACCAACCTGCCTGCGCTGGTGTCCCTGCTGCCGACGTCGGTCCTCCTAACCGACATCGGTCTTTCCCTGCCCGACATCACTGGCTTCGGTCTGCACATGACCGACATCGGCACCTGTCTGTTCGACGCCGGTTCCTCCTGACCGACATCGGTACCTGTGTTCGCCTGTGAGTGATGACTTTTTACCCGCGAGCTTCTTTGAATCAAAATCCATGTCCAAACTGCCCTGCTCAGAAGTATCCAGCCACATCCACTGGGTTCTGTCCGCCATCTCCTCCATAAACACCAAGGCTTTCCAGTTCTTAAGCCTGTCAAATATATCTGTCTTCCGCTTAAGAACATGCATCTCCTTCCTGCTCATGTGACCAAGCCTACGAAGCCACGTCTCTGCAACAAAAGAAGAATCAGTAATATAAACAAGTAGATAAAGGATACCTGTTTTCTTACCACCAGCTAATTCAAGTGCATCCGCTGTGAGAGTTCTTGTGCATCTCTCATCACCCAATCTTTCTGAAGAAATTAGCCATATCTCCAAACCTGGGACCTGCATGACCTTCATCAACACCTGTGTGTTGGCCGCCTGCAATTTCAGCTTCACTTCCCCTTTGCCAATTCTTTGGCAAGGCTCACCAGCTCCTCTACCTGGAACTGCATGGAAAGAGGCAACCGAATATTTTATCCAAGATTCAACTTTATCCAAGAAACCTCCAAGAACATCCTGTGCAATAACACCTGCAACATCTGCTTCTTCAGTTTCTTCATGCTGATCTGCTACCAACCAACAATAATATTTTACCTGCTCTTTCTTTCCATAGGACCGTGAGTGACCATCTGTGCTTTTCAACTCCTCCATTCTTAGCTTACTTTGATCTACAGTTGCTCAACTCCCACTCGATCAGAAACCCCTGAGAGTGCCCTGTAACCAAACACAAAACCTGCTTCCTCCAACCTTAGCTCTGATACCACTTGTTGGTATCAAGCTCAAGAACCTACAACCAAGGCTCTGATACCACTTGTTGGGAGGAGGATAAACCGGAAGCACACAATTTGATTACCAAACCAAGCAACTTAATATGCGGAAATTAACCAGATTCACCAAGTAACTAGAATTCAGAATAACACAGCATATGAGAGACAATACCAAATTGTATTAACACTTTATACAGAAAAGAATACAATAAAGAAGATGCCACTTCTTCTCCACCACCTTACAGAGGTTTCCCACACCTCAAGTGAATAGTAATTCTCCTCCCCAAAGCTCTCCCTCTCACAGGTCCCAACACCCAACTCAAAATACAAAGTTGGTGTTCACCTCCCGTGCTCCACGCACACCACAAGTGCTCCACGCACTCCACAAGTACTCAAGGTACTTCAAGTAGATCTCCCATGAATCTGCAACAACCTGCAATTCAACAGACCATACTTATGGAAGGAACTCCCTTGCCTTCCTCTAGCTCTATCTGAGTACACACCTGTACTCCAAGTAGATCATGCCTGATACTGCTCCCTGTTGTGTTGCTGTCTGTATGACCTTGCACACCTGCAAATCAAACAATGGTTCTATTCCCCTGTGAACCTCGACCTTGCACACACATACACCTGCAGATCAACGATCTTACTTACCATGTAGATCTCCTATATAGGCCATGCAACTGTGACCAAGATCCTACACTCTTGAAGAACCCAGCTGGCTCTCCAATCCAGCACCAACACACCTGGTACTGTGGCACTAGGAGGAACGCACCATTGCTCTACCTCACACACAGAAGGAGCTTATAATTATGCTCTCTTACTCCCTAGCACACTTTTCCAATACAACCATGAGTCTATTATATAGATCTCATCCAAACAATGATTAGACATCTAATTACAATAATTAGATCCGCATCTCTCAGTCTAAAAATAGATCTCTTCATGCAAACACTTGGTTCGTTAGCTAACTGCCCGTAATCAGCTCGCAGTCGAACCACACAGGCGACCGACGTCGGTCCCTGTCTGCCTGGGGTCGCCGACGCCGGCCGATATATGACCGACGTCGGTTGCCTTCCTGTCTTACCCTGCCGACGCCGGTTGGCCAGACCAATGCCAAACACTTCTGACACTCAGCAACTCATTCTGCAACCTCCACCATGTCTGCATCAGTGAAGCTTTTAGCTCCACAATCCTAACAATCTCCCACTTGGAGATAAACAGCTGCACTGTACCTGTACCTGTACTCCGTCTAATCTGTTTCCTGGTTTGTATCCCTCTTCAAGCTCCCACCTGAAGACAACCCACCACACATCCCGTGGTGTACCACTTGTCATCCGAGTACCCTGCCACATCCGAACCTACAACACCTGTAGTGAAGTCCTGACCCTGCATAGCAACACCTGCTGCCGGTCCCTCTCAGAAAATCTGAGAATCCACTTCCCCGAATTGGCTCCTAACTCTCTGACAGCTCCCACTGCATGGGAATACTCAGGTCTATACCAGACCTCATGTGATTTCGGACACTGTACCTGTCCAGCCCTTAGTGTGCTCCGGCTCTGCATCCTGAACCTCGCCAACACCTGATTCACATCAGCTCCCACTCGAGACAAAATCAGCCTGTGATCTCCATGCCTCCCATGTCAAAGAATTCCGCTGCTCCAAACTCCTCATGACATGCCACTGAACTAATCTTACCCTTAGCTCAGCAAAACCCTGTATGTACACCCCTGCTAGCTAGCATACTATCCACATACAACAACAGAATGATGTCGCGACTCATCATCCCCCTGGTAAGACAAATCACAGTAGTTACCCTGACATTGACTGAAGCCATGCTCCGTCCTCCACCTGTCAAAACCTGTACCACTGTCCTGCAGCTCCACAAGACCATATACCTGGTCTTCCGTCTCATGTATCCGTTCTCTCTATTCTTCTACTAAGGTATCCATTCGTCTCTGTGCTTTCATACCTGCTGGCAACTCTACCAAAACACACCTGTTTGGTTCTCCTCCAAGGAATCACATCCTCATCCATGCCGAGCTCACACCTGTTTCCTGGATCCTTCCTGCTCTACAATCAGTAACATGTATAAAGAAGAGGAACAACGAATTTGAGGGCCTACTTACGCCTTCAGTCCTCCGTATGGGTGTTTGAGACTCCTTGACAGCTTGTTGTCCACCCAAAATTCGTTACAGTGACTGACCTCGGTCACTCCACAGTCTGCATCCGATCGACGTCGGTTCCATGCGTCTGTACCTGACTACCAACCTGCCTGCGCTGGTGTCCCTGCTGCCGACGTCGGTCCTCCTAACCGACATCGGTCTTTCCCTGCCCGACATCGCTGGCTTCGGTCTGCACATGACCGACATCGGCACCTATCTGTTCGACGCCGGTTCCTCCTGACCGACATCGGTACCTGTGTTCGCCTGTGAATGATGACTTTTTACCCGCGAGCTTCTTTGAATCAAAATCCATGTCCAAACTGCCCTGCTCAGAAGTATCCAGCCACATCCACTGGGTTCCGTCCGCCATCTCCTCCATAAACACCAAGGCTTTCCAGTTCTTAAGCCTGTCAAATATATCTGTCTTCCGCTTAAGAACATGCATCTCCTTCCTGCTCATGTGACCAAGCCTACGAAGCCACATCTCCGCAACAAAAGAAGAATCAGTAATATAAACAAGTAGATAAAGGATACCTGTTTTCTTACCACCAGCTAATTCAAGTGCATCCGCTGTGAGAGTTCTTGTGCATCTCTCATCACCCAATCTTTCTGAAGAAATTAGCCATATCTCCAAACCTGGGACCTGCATGACCTTCATCAACACCTGTGTGTTGGCCGCCTGCAATTTCAGCTTCACTTCCCCTTTGCCAATTCTTTGGCAAGGCTCACCAGCTCCTCTACCTGGAACTGCATGGAAAGAGGCAACCGAATATTTTATCCAAGATTCAACTTTATCCAAGAAACCTCCAAGAACATCCTGTGCAATAACACCTGCAACATCTGCTTCTTCAGTTTCTTCATGCTGATCTGCTACCAACCAACAATAATATTTTACCTGCTCTTTCTTTCCATAGGACCGTGAGTGACCATCTGTGCTTTTCAACTCCTCCATTCTTAGCTTACTTTGATCTACAGTTGCTCAACTCCCACTCGATCAGAAACCCCTGAGAGTGCCCTGTAACCAAACACAAAACCTGCTTCCTCCAACCTTAGCTCTGATACCACTTGTTGGTATCAAGCTCAAGAACCTACAACCAAGGCTCTGATACCACTTGTTGGGAGGAGGATAAACCGGAAGCACACAATTTGATTACCAAACCAAGCAACTTAATATGCGGAAATTAACCAGATTCACCAAGTAACTAGAATTCAGAATAACACAGCATATGAGAGACAATACCAAATTGTATTAACACTTTATACAGAAAAGAATACAATAAAGAAGATGCCACTTCTTCTCCACCACCTTACAGAGGTTTCCCACACCTCAAGTGAACAGTAATTCTCCTCCCCAAAGCTCTCCCTCTCACAGGTCCCAACACCCAACTCAAAATACAGAGTTGGTGTTCACCTCCCGTGCTCCACGCACACCACAAGTGCTCCACGCACTCCACAAGTACTCAAGGTACTTCAAGTAGATCTCCCATGAATCTGCAATAACCTGCAATTCAACAGACCATACTTATGGAAGGAACTCCCTTGCCTTCCTCTAGCTCTATCCGAGTACACACTTGTACTCCAAGTAGATCATGCCTGATACTGCTCCCTGTTGTGTTGCTGTCTGTATGACCTTGCACACCTGCAAATCAAACAATGGTTCTATTCCCCTGTGAACCTCGACCTTGCACACACATACACCTGCAGATCAACGATCTTACTTACCATGTAGATCTCCTATATAGGCCATGCAACTGTGACCAAGATCCTACACTCTTGAAGAACCCAGCTGGCTCTCCAATCCAGCACCAACACACCTGGTACTGTGGCACTAGGAGGAACGCACCATTGCTCTACCTCACACACAGAAGGAGCTTATAATTATGCTCTCTTACTCCCTAGCACACTTTTCCAATACAACCATGAGTCTATTATATAGATCTCATCCAAACAATGATTAGACATCTAATTACAATAATTAGATCCGCAGCTCTCAGTCTAAAAATAGATCTCTTCATGCAAACACTTGGTTCGTTAGCTAACTGCCCGTAATCAGCTCGCAGTCGAACCACACAGGCGACCGACGTCGGTCCCTGTCTGCCTGGGGTCGCCGACGCCGGCCGATATATGACCGACGTCGGTTGCCTTCCTGTCTTACCCTGCCGACGCCGGTTGGCCAGACCAACGCCAAACACTTCTGACACTCAGCAACTCATTCTGCAACCTCCACCATGTCTGCATCAGTGAAGCTTTTAGCTCCACAATCCTAACAACCAAATCATCTCCTTGCTAGCCTTTGTAGCAACAACATACTCAACCTATGTGGTTGATAAATCCACAACCTTTTGTATTTGAGAAATCCAACTAACTACTATATCCTTGATAGTAAATACATAACCTATCATACTCCTGCTATCAACATCCCCAACCATATACAAGTCTATATAACCATCCAAAGTGGTGTTTAATACACCAAAACACAATGTTGTACCCATGGTTTCTCTCAAATATCAAAGAATCTACTTCATTTCTTGCCAGTGATCATAACATGGATTACTCATGTACTTACTTACTACTCCCACTACATGGGTAATATCTAGCCTAGTACAAACCATAACATACATTAGGCTACCAACTACTGATGGGTAAGGTACCTTGGACATCTTTAGCTTTTCTTCTTCTATCTTGGGGAACTGCTCCTTTGATAATCTGAAATGGCCTACCAAAAGAGTCCCAATCGGCTTAGCATCTTGCATACTAAACCTATACCAAACTTTCTTCATGTACTCTTCCTAGGATAAGATCAACTTCCTTTCCTTCTTGTCCTAAGTTATCCTCATACCAAGGATTTGTTTCACTACACCCAAATCCTTGATATAAAAGGAATTGCTTCTTGAGTACTTGAATCTTTTGCATGTTCTTTCCTACAACCAACATGTCATCTACATACAAGCATAGGATAATATAATTACCATCTTCAAATCTCTTGACATACACATACTGGTCAGAATGACACCTGGAATAAAACTGTTCCAACATAAAATTGTCACACTTCTTATACCATTGTCGTGGAGCTAGTTTTAGGCCATACAAGTTCTTCTTTAGTCTGCACACCAATTTATCCTTTCCTTCAACCTTGTAACCCTATGGCTGCTCTACATATAATTCCTCCTCCAAATCACCATGAAGGAATGTAGTCTTCACATCTAATTGTTCTAAGTGCAAATCCTTTATTGCAACGATACCAAACATAGTTCTAATAGAAGTCATCTTAACAATGAGAGAAAAAATCTCATCGAAATCAATACCTTTCTTATGTACAAACCCCTTGACCACCAACCAGGCCTTGTAGCTTTTCCTTCCTCCATCTTCTTCTTTTATTTTGTATACCTACTTATTATACAATGCTCTCTTGCCCTTAGGTAGCTTCACCAAATCCCACATATGGTTCTCCATGAGAGAACTATGTTCCTCTTCCATGGCTTGCTCCCACTTCTTCCTAATATTCACCTGCATTGCTTCCTCAAAACATTTTGGTTCTCCATTGTCAGTAAGTAACAAATAACTCAAAGATGGGGAAAAACATTCAGGAGCTCTTCTTACCTTAGAAGACCTTCTTACTACAGGAGTTTGGGGTTCTTATGTAGGAGGTTCCTAAACTATCTCCTTGGACACCTTACCATTTGTAATATCATCCAACACTGTGTACACTTTGTGTTCCTATCCCTAAAACTGATCCTTATACATGACTTTTTATTTAAAGATAACATCCCTAGACCATAATATTTTCTTGTATCTAAGACTTCAAACCCAAAAACCAAAGGCATCCTCACCATAAACAATAAAGGTGCATTTCTCAGACTTAGCCTCTAACTTGGTCCTATCTTTCTTGGCAACATGAATAAATGCCTCACATCAAAAGACACTACGAAAAGAATAATTAAATTTCTTACTAGACCAAGCTTCCTCATGTATGCCTCCATCTAAAGGCACTGAAGGTCCTATATTAATCAGATATACTATTGTGTTAACTACTTCCACCCAAAATATTAGGGGCAGCCTTACATGCAACCTCATGTTCCTAGCATGCTCCATGATTGTCATGTTCATCCTCTCTGACACTCCATTCTCTTGTGGTGTCCCTGCAACCATCTTTTGCCTATGAATTCCATTTTGTGAACAATAATCATCAAATGCTTTGCTACAATACTCACCTCCATTGATCAACCTGAGACATTTCAACTTGAGACTTGTTTCATTCTCAACCAAAGCTTTTCATCTCTTGAATGTTTCAAACACATCAGATTTCTTCTTAATGCAATAAACCCAAACTTTCCTAGTTGCATCATTAATAAATATAGCATAATAATTTGAACCACCAATAGAAGATACCTGAGCTGGCCCCCATACATATGAGTGAACCAACTCCAACTTACTCTCCTTCTTCATAGGTCCAACCCTCAAGAACTTAACTTGCTTATACTTTATGTACACATAATCATCATGGAATTTCAAATCAACCTGTTTCAATCCAAGCAACTTGTCTTTCAAGATCTCCATGCCCTTCCAACTCATATGACCAAGCCTGTAGTGCTACAAAGTTGCATCTCCATCTGCAACAACTAAATTACAGTGATCAACACTACTAGTCAAATACAAAGTGCCAACTTTCTTACCTCTTGTAACCACAAGAGAACACTTGGTAACTTTCCAAGAGTCTACTGTAAACATCACCAAACAACCCTCACTTTCTAACTGTCCCACTGATATTAAATTCCACCTTAATTATGGGACATGTCTGACATCCTTTAGTAGACATGTGTTCTCATTTTGCATATTCACCTGAACACAACCTTTCCTTACTATACTACATGGTTCATCATCACCAAGATAAACATGTCCAAAATCTCCTTAAACATAATCAGTAAAATGATGCCTATGTAGGGTGGCATGAAAAGAAGCTCCTGAATCTAATACCCAAGATTTAGAAACATCATCCAAGGAAAGAATTAAAACATCTTAACTATTAGTACCTATTTTCATATTTATCTCCTTGGTCTCCTCATGTTTGGTCTTCTTATCCTGAAGTTCCCAACATTCCTTCTTTGTGTGTCCACTTTTCCCACAGTGTTAGCACACCATCTTGGCTCTAGATTTAGATCTTCCCCAACCCTTTGACTTTCCATGGTTTCCTTTGTTTCTATCCTTTTGTCTCTCTCTAATCTCCACTATCAAATCATTCCTAGAATATGATTCCCCGGTGCTCTTCCTTCGCATTTCCTCACTAAGAATCACACCTATAACATCCTCAAACTTTAAACTTCCCTTAACAAGGATGACATTACTCACAACCATAACCAAGCTATCCCACCTATTAGGTAAGAAGCATAAAACCAATAAAGCTTTAACTTCATCTTCAAATTTAATACCAACATAAGTTATCATACTCACAACCATATTAAAATCATTCAAATGATCAGCTACATAACCATTTTAAGACATTTTCATATTAAATAACCTTTTCATCAAAAATATTTTATTAGAGGTAGAGGGTTTTTCATATAACTCCCCTAATTTCTTCATCAGACCAAATGTGGTTGTCTCTTCTAAAATATTAAAGGCAACCAAAGATGCAAGGCACAACCGTATGGCTCCCAGTGCTTTCCTATCAAACAAATTCCAATCTGCCTGATCCATACCTGAGGGTTGGCCTGCTTTCCCCATCAAAGGGTGATGAAGATCCTTATGAAATAAGTAATCCTCCATCTGCATCTTCCATGATCTAAAATTCTTCCCATTGAATTTTTCAACTCTAGATCTTCTATTATCTACCATAACTCCCACTCAAGCTAATATCTTTCCCTACAATTCACCACTTTAGAAAAACCACTAAATCTAGCTCTGATACTAGTTATTACGAATAAGTGATTAATTATGCAATAACATGCAACATGAAATTCATTCCTCAAAATCACAACAACAGAGACATATGAAAGAAAATTTAAATATAAGCAAATACACACATAACATCGATATAACGTGGTTCACCCAATGTGGGCTATGTCCACCAAGAAGCTCTCTATAATATTATAAACAAGAGTACAAGACAAATCTCAACAAGAAACCTCTCATAGAGATAACTTTATCCAACCCCCATAATTCTTGAGATGTTAAGCTGCACCAAAAACTCAATCATATCGATCGAAGAGAGAATATAGAGCTCAAAAATGAGATGCAAAATGCAATGCTTAATGTGTTTCCCCTCACCCCTATTTATACTTTCCAGAAGCCCTTGAAAAATGTGCCATACCATGGAGATAACCGTATCACCGCCAAATAAGGGAGGTTACAACCACCTAGGATAAACATAATCCCTCGATTCTCTCAACACCTTACCCTTTTCTCCATAAAACATGCCACAAATGTGGAAGTGGTTAGCATACTCAAAAATATGCCCCACCATTTGTGAAAGTAAAAATTACATGTTAAAATTTTCCCAGTAATTTTATTTTTACCTTATTAGGGGTGTTGAAACAGGTTCCACATTAAATAGGTGGAACTCCTTGGTATATTTTGGGTGGATCTCGGGTAGTGCACGATGACTCAAGAAAATATGACCCTTTTGAAATTTGCTCATGAAGTGACAAGGCATAATTCCTTACAAGAGTTTGATGTAAAACAACTTAAGAAGAAACACAAGAGGTCATAGTTCTCTATCTCAATGAGTGTGTGAAAAGGTTAAAGCTTGAAGAAGAATTAAAAGAGCTCAAGCACTAACTGGAAACAACAATGTTGGCTAGAGTGAAGACTTTAACACTTTGAAAGTCAATTTACAATAGGAGTTGGTCTTTGTAGATGGAGTTCCCCTTGATGGCGAGGTTATTGATAAATTGGGGACCCTAATGGAGTTATTAGTGAAAAAATGTAAAAACCAGGCCAATCCTTAGCATGAACAAACTTAGGCAATGGTTTAGTTTACTAAGGCCATTGAAATTTGTAAAAGCTTTTTTACTAGAGTTGGTGATATGGTTCCCATATTTGATAGGCTTTTTGTCAAACTAGCTTGACCTGTCAAAATTTTGGAAGCAAGGCTTCAAATGGAAGAACTTCAACACCAACAATTAGTCAAGAGAGTGCTAACAATAAAGGATAGAGCTGAGCGCACCAAAGCATTTCAATATGTTGATGCCCTTGAAAACAAAATAAGTACTCATCATCAAGAGTTGAACACCAATTTTGTAGTGCTCCAATGATAGGTTTTGACAGAGGTTACTTCATTGGAGGACATTCATAAGGATGCTTTTGCATCACTTAAGCATTTAACCATTCAAGTGGGTGACTTTCTATAATAACTTGAGGAGACTAAGTGACTTAAGGAAGAAGTTTAATAAATTAATTCCAAGCTTTAGAATACATTAAATCATTGGGAGGAAGTGAAGTGTCAAGTTGAACAGATGAGACCTAAGTTTTTGACAACAAAGGGACCTAATCATAATGCATAGTCCAAGATGGACTATTGACTTAGTGTGGGGTTATGTTAGGCCCTCAATTTTGAATCTATTTTAGCTAGTACTTTTTGAAGATATCAGCATGAAAGGAAGAGATACGGTGTGGGAGAGTCATGGCGTGTAAGATCGTGGTGTGAATATCGTGGCATGGAAAAGGCAAGTCACATGGAATAAGGAAACATGAAACATAGAGAACCTGATAATGTAAGACTCGAACAATAATGAAAGACTTGGGAAAAAGGCACAAAAAGTGGAGATGATTAGGGAATGGTTTGCATGAACATCAGTGAGGAATAGTCAAGTGCAAATCTAACACCAATCCATGAGAAGATAGGTGCATGATGATGAGGATCTAGCATAGAGAGAGAGCATATAGGGGCAGTTAGGTTTAGGTCCTTAGTAAACGGCTTGCCATAATTCATTATTTTTAATGGTCATTAGCGAGTCATCTATTTATAATTACTTTTGTAACTGAATGGTTTGGGTAAACCATGTATAAACATCCCTTAGTTTTGCTTAGTTTGGGTTGATCATTGTAATATTTAAGTTGTAGTAATCTTGGATATGACATATGAATGTAATGAGAGGAAGATTATGTGTTAATGAAATACTTATGTAATTTGTTTATGAGTATAATGGAGTTATTACTATTTTGTTCTCAGTTTAAACCGAGCTTCTTTTTCTTTGATTAGTTTAGGAAATAAACAGTTAAGAGTTAGACATGGAACTAAGTATGAATTTAGAACTAAGTGCCTATTTGAGTGGCCTAACTTAATAAACTAGAGGAATGCATCATCATGCAATGAAACCAATGGGAACTAGTCTTAGGTTGCATGTTTTAGGTGAGCACGCGAAAACCTTTTCTCATTTGATATGTCAATGTGCTAGCTTGTTGCAACTCTTGTTTTCTTAGGCACGCAGCTAGGGAAAGTCATGCTAGACTAAAGGAAAATAGCCCAACAATATCTTTAGAGGAAGGAGAATCAATAACCAACGAAGATCACAACAACAACAATAATGTAGTTCACATCAGTAACATTATCTTGATAGAGCAACTATTTAGAGTGGGTATTGGCTAGACATCAAAGGGTCCGTATTATGCATCTCGTAATCCTCCATTGAGTTGAGATGATAAAAAATTAAAAAAATAATAAAAAAATCAAATAAAAAAATCAAAATAAAAAGATAAATATTTATTCCAATGGTGAACATTATTCTTATGGGATATTTGACAAGTACTATGATGAAAACCAGGTTTCTGACATCATGCATAAATAATTCATTGTCTACAAGTACCTTGACACTTGGGGGTGACCCCATCTGTAATCCTTTAGCCTCGTTCACATTGAACTACATTACATACCAACCATTTTGGCCATTCCATCCTATTCATCCAAGCCCATCCTATCATGCCCATCAAACTTCCTGTCTTGACCTTGTTACAAAAGTAGAAGGTATATTGAGACCTGTTCTGGGAAATATTTTGGCCTATTTTCTAATTAGTATGTTGGTGAATAGACACTTGGTTCTCATGTGACATGGTCCTTGGAGATTCCTAATCCCTTCCATCATCGTCCATTATCATCTACCATTGTCCTAAAATCTATTACATTCATTATAATTTCCACATGTATGGTACTAGAATAGGTTTTCCCTTTACTAATGACCCTTTGTATATACTTATTTAGAAAATCAAAACATTCAAATATTCTAAAAATTAAAACATTCAAATATTCTAAAAAATACCTAAAGCATAAAAAAGGCTTAAAATATCCATGAGAGATATAAAGCCACAAAATCCTAAACATTTGAAAAGTTTTAAAATCTCTGAGAGATATATAAAGCACATAATTCAAAAACATTGGTCTTGTCTCAAATCTAGTCAACAATCCCTTGCTTAATTATTGATCCACTAATTTTAGCACCTGTTGGGATGTGTCTTTCCCCCCATTGGGATGTCTCTTTTCCCCCAGTTCGCCCTCTTTGGGGCCAATCCATTCTAGTTCGTAGTTTTCACCCTCTTTGGGCCAAATCAAATTCTACAACTTGTTCCAGGATATCTTATCCCCATTCTATCCCCTTGCATGCATCCTTACATGGGGGCACCATCTGATTATCATTATCATTGAGCCTTCACATGTGGATTTTGACTTGATTAATGATAAGATGTTTTTTATTGATTTTCTTTTTTAAGATTGTGTATTTGCTTGTTTGCATGTTTATTTACCTTTATTATTGTGTCTTGACTCAATTCATATGCATCAATAGGGTGATTCTTTATGCTTATACTTGATTCCACCCATTAGCATACTACAACAATGTCATCTTGATTTTTCCACATCATGGTGCATTTGTGTCATTTGTTTATTGGATTGGGGTTTGGTCCTTATGCACATCATAGCCAGGCCATCATGGCTATTTTATATCATGGCACATACAATTATGTGCCACATTAAAAATCAAGTGCTTGAGGCTTATAGATAATGTCATGCTATGGTGGCAGTTTATCCCTTTGCAAAATCATCATTTATCAAATGAAATCATCTTGGTCATCTTTGACCACATCACATCATCTCGTCCCATTTTAGACCGCATCAATCTTCATTAGTCATCAAATCAAGTCTTTGATTAAATTTTTCATTCCTTATTTCTAATCATGTTTCTCCTATTTTTAGGGGAACTACAATGGCTTGAGGTCCACATGAGCTATGTAGGCAACACTCAATCGCATGAAGTTTATGAGGTCATCTTGATCACCATTATTCTTCAATCAAATTTCATTATTCTTCCTTCATTATTCAATTCTTCTAATCATATTCATATTTTCATCACTTTAAGCATCTTTATGTGCCTAGTTTTGTTTGCAGTGTCTTCATTCCCTGAAAAGTTATTATACCATTTGTACATCTATTTTGCATCAGCCTATCAACTTTTTGTCATCCATGTAATCTTTAATATACGTCACAGGTTAAATCCTTGAGCTATGCTTGTCAATCAATCAATAAATCAATTAGTCCAATCAAATGATCACATCCCTACTGGGGCACATCAATTAATCAACATGATCAAATCCACCTTGCTGAGGCAAATCAATTACTTAGTTAATTCAACCCTCTTAAGGGCCATTCAATCATTCAGTCTTTCTTCTAATTCTAAGCTCACAACTTTCACCCTGTTTGGGGCAAGTCCAAGTGTGTTGCTTATATTGGGATGCATCCTTCCCAATTCCCCCTTATTTGGGGCAAATCATTTTTTTACTTCATCATTAGATATCAAAGCATGAAAGCATTAGCTCTCTTGGATTAATTTCATCCACGAGTTAAATTCATTCTTCTTGTTCATTTTCTTCCTTTTGAGGGCCCGTCCATCAAAAATAGTTTTCGACCACTCCCTCAAGGGGGCATCATAGGCATCCTAAACACTATTTGGGGCATCCTTGTGAACTCATTTTTAGTAAATTGAATGAAAATAAATAAAACATGAATACATCATTCTTCAATCATTATTAAATCATTTTAACGACTTTTTAATTCTTTGAAAAGCCGTTACTTCGTCTAGTGTCTTGCAATGCCCTTTCAAATAAGGGAAAAATGTAGACTCTCCATTTTCATGCTAAAATTACAATAATACTATTTTTTTAGCAATAATACATAAATCAAGTCATAAATCATGCAAACATCCAAATTCACTCGTACATGTTAGTTACACATTCAAAAGCACATTGGTGCATTCATGATTGGGGAAATGCACCGTATCCAATCATTAGCTTCATCTAATTCATATTTAGTCAAATTGATACTTTACAAGTGACATTTTGGGTCATTTAGGTTTAATAGTTATTTGAATTTCAAAAGTCATATCACTTTACATTAAGGTAATTAACCTTTGTTAATCAACCTAATTTTCCTCTAATGAGAAATTCCATAGCTTTTGGAATTTCTTATTTTATAAATTCATTAAACTGGATTTATTTGTCACATGGTAAGTGGCCAAGTGGTTGATCAAATATATTCATCATGACATCATGTGACAAGTGGATTAAAATTGAACCTAAAAGTCAAGCTTTGTAAAATATCAACAAATATCAGGATAAATGCAACCCATGCTTGATTAATACAAACTCTATCCAAAATATTAATTGTATTTGCCATCTAAATTGGATTGAACCTCAATCACTCATCTAGATGACATCTAATAGTTGGAATCAGATTGAGAAAGCTACAAATAGAGGGATCACCTTCTACTCTTAGCAAACTTTTTTGTGCAAACTTATTTTGTCCAAAATATAAGGAAAAGCTTCACCCATTTCTTCTAATTATTCGTCAAATCATTAATAGTGCAAGAGGAAATATTAACGGACTAGCTCCGTAACATTGATGAAGATCTCAAGCTCTATATTTGGGCTAAACATATATGTACGCCAGATAGAAACATATATCCACTGAGGAATGTAATCACTTTTATGTGTCTTCTATTTTGTTTATTGTTTCTAAATCTTGCCCAATTTGAGGATATACATCTGGAATGCTAGATTTTTTTATGTTTGTTTGCATTCTAATAAGAAATTAACCTTCTTTGCAATCGTATGATCACAATTACAATTAAAATTGATTTTGATTCACTAATGCATTTCACCTAATATACTAGACCTCTAGGCTCTATGTCCTAAATTTTAGGCTTTACATTTTTCATCTCAAATCGAGTGAATTTTAGTATGCAATTTTTTAGCATTGCCTTTCAAGTTGTACAAATGGAGACCTTTGTGTAGTGGACATGTTTATAAAATTTTGTTGATTGTGGTGTTTAGATTTTTTCCCACCAATGAGAGTTCATGGTGTTATGTAGCCATCTAATCTTAGCATTATCACCAATTAGAATTTGTTTTTCACACATCACCTTGATTTACAATGAAAAAAAAGTGATAATTTGTTTTTTTAATTACCTTTTTTTCCCACTTGGTCTATTATCTTGGTTGCTTTCTTGAATTTCTATATTACTATCAACATAATTTCCTTTGAGTTCGTTACTTTTGTTTCTTTCATTTTTTGTTTCCCTATATTTATAGGCAAGATTTTCATGTTTTCTTTGTGGATCCTTTCCAATGTCTTTATGTCTTCGGTGTAGATGCCGAGAAAAGTGTAGCCAAAGTTTGGTCCCCTTGTTGAGTCTACTTCAACCCCTCAAATAAGAATGAAAAATGTCCTAAACATAGAAAGGTAAAACACAATTTTTATTGGCTCCCCCCTCCCATGCCATGGCATGCCAAGCCCACAAAATTATTACGTGACTACAAGTTCAATATCATTGAAGAAAGTTTATTTGAGGGCCTATGCAACAAAACCCCATATGCCATAAGGGATTTCCCCACAGGATGGGGTAGGGATGCAACTAACCTTGATGTTCCCCTTAAAGGCTTAATTGAGGAGATGATTAACATAAAAAATATTCTGCAGGAATTGAAAGAAGAAGACCTTGAAGAGATGGCCAAGACATTTCCAATGAGAATGCTGAAAAACCTTGATGTACATTACTTTGCATGCCACATCAACCTGTATTCCATCACATATTGCAATTTTTTCTTAGCTGCACTTGCAAAAACAACTTGATGTTTTTAAAAAGAAAAGACAATGTGTTCGTACAAATTATATCATGTTCTATTGTGAATAAATTATACTACTTTTGCTACTCATTTGTAAATAAATATGCATTGCCTCTTTTATGATAATTTCAAACTATGGTTCAATTACAAGAGTGTTCTTTATAATTTTTGTTATAATATAATTTTTTATTAAATAATTAGTCATGGTTGTACATATGCAATGTTAAACACATTATTTTGTATTTTTTTCCTTCTCATTTCACCTTCTATTATTGTGGATTGTAACACACATTTTCATCGTCAATACCTAATATTATGGCTTTTTTTTAAAGCTTTAAAAATAATAAAATTTTATTCTCTTTATTTATAATGTGTGCATTTGCAACACTTTATTATTTTGTGCACCCCTTCTTGCTCAAACCTATCTTACTTTACCATCTACATATGTCTTACTTTCTTTCATTTAAATAAATCAATATCTTTTACTATGAAGGAGTTCTTTCACAATGTAGGGCCACATATCCCTTTACATGAGAAGCATTGCCATTTTACCCAGCGATGGGAACCTAGAATTTATGAATTTGAAAGTAGTTTTTCATCATTTGTCATATGGCACAACCAATCATTGATTGCTTCCCAATTAAGAGTGGCTACTTAATATAATTTTAGATTTCTAGACATTGTCTTTGTTGCTTCTACTTAATCGACATTGTTCACGTGATCAAAACACTATAATCAAATAAATATTCCTCTTCTAATTTCGAGCTTCATGCTATTCTTCCTAAAAGACGTGTCAGAGCTTAAGACATCCCAATTTAAATAGGATAACATTTATTACGAATATGTATAATCAAAACTTATGTTCAAATCACACATTATGATTTACTAGATCTTTTAATTCTTTACAAATTTTATCTAATAAATCTATAATATAATTGAAATATCATTTAAAATACTAAATATGAACAATTAAATATACCAATTTAACATATCCCATTCAATACCTTAGAATATGAGAATAAGAAAAATACTAAAACCACATCATAACACTTTTTATCGAGAGCTGGTTTATCATTATCTTTAGGGGCGGCCACTAATTTGTTTCACATATTCTTTATTTTCTATTAAATTCTCCGTTTGCTACTTAGGAGAGGAGGATTGATTGTTCCTGTGGCGAAAGAGAAACCCTGAATTTTGGTTTCTGTTTGGCCAAAGAGAATCTCTGAACTTGGTATGTTTCTAAGCGGATTGCCCGCGCCTGCCAGTCTCATTTACCTTCATTTTCTGTTTCTCTTGGCTTTTCCTTTGCACCTGGGCGATCAGGCTGAGGCTGAGCGTTTTTATTTGTTATTTGGAATTGACAATTTTAATTTGAAGGGTTTGCGAAGAAGGTTAACAAGTGAAAAATGAGCGATCCAAGCAGAAGCAGAGGCAGAGGTGGGGATGAGAGGCACAAGGATAAGGATAGGGTTAAGATCCTTTCCCATGATGATGACGACGACAGCCGACATAGACATTCTTCTTCAAGGGATGACAAACGCCACAGGGATAGGGATAGGGATAGAGAGCAAAGCAGGAAAGATCATAAGGAGGGCAGGAAGTTTAAGGATAGGGCAGATGAGGATGGCCATGGCCATGCTCATGCTTATGGTCAAGGCAGAAAGGTGGAAGATGGCAAGAGGGAGAGGGATTACAGAGAAGGAGAAGGAGATGGAGCGAGATCAGTGGACAGATCCTCATCCCACCAAGGGAAAGGGATGGACAAGCACAAAGATCCTCGATCTTACAGAGACAGGGACAGGGACAGTGTGGAAAGGGCTAAGCGGTCATATGAGGCCAGAGATGGCGGAGAAAGAGAAAGAGAGAGCAAGTCTCACAAGCGGCGAGACAGAGAAAGAGAGGACGAGGATACTAGGAAAGACAAGCGCCAAAGAGTGACAGTCACACAGGATGATGATGATGGCGATGGTGGTGGTGCAGACAAAGCTAAGGATAGAGGGGAGAAGAGAAAGTTCCAAGAGGATGATTCCAAAGCCAAGGATAACGATTATGAAGAATATCAGCGGGCTAAGAGGCATGCGAGTGGAGGAGGAGGAGGAGGAGGAGATGGTGGTGATGCAAAGCAGAGCAACATTGGACCAGGCAATGGCAGCGCTGCTGCCTCTTTCAATGTAAGTATCCTATCATTATCTTTAGGGGTAAATTTAGAGTTCTACTATTTGAGGGCTGTTTTTACCATTTCTTCCCCCAAAAAATATATGCAATTCGAGAAGATTTAAGATAAAGACTCGTCCCGTTTTTGCCATCATTTCTGTGCTTCCCAAAATCCAGGTACCTGCAAATCTTTTGCCAGTTTTTAAAGGCAGGCAAGTCTTTTCAGTTCAAAAGATAAGAAATTTATATAGTGTAGGCAATTTTTTTAAATAAACGTAGAATTAACTACTAGTAATAGATGGGTAAGTCTACGTGAAATTTTAAGGAATGGAAACCTGTTACCTGTAACAAATCGTAGTCGAATATTTACAGTTTAAAAGTTATGTGAATAGTTTTGAAAAACATAGAATTTATTAGTAACATGTGTATACTTTGGCGAATCTAAGATGTTTGTTTACATTTTATAGTAAAACCTGCTGAATTTGTCTAGTTAATGATAAGCATGGAACATAATTTTTTATTCTGCTTATGTATACGCAGAATCTTAGGGAGTTTAGCCTGTAATAAACATACCCAACCTTCTGTTGCAGAATGCACACCTTATGTGAAATGTTTCTAAAGATGGCATAAATTTGTTGCTTTAATGTTTAGATAAACGCTGCAGGTACTTTTCACTTAGTATGAAAAGCTTCAAATTCCTTTCCCATGAACTTTAAGGGTTTTTCTTAATCACAATAGTTATTGCAGTTTTTTCAAGGATTAAAGTACAATGTACTATTAGTTATACGACTTATTCCTTGTTACTGCCTTGAATTTCATGTTGATGATTTCATTCCTACTTTCCTATTCCAAAAAGCTGTCTTTGATCATTTATGGTTCTAAACATATATTGCTATGAAGCAAGTATTTGTGCCTCAAGTCTTCTTCGTCATCTTGAAATAGTTAGTGTAACATACTCTTTGCTTTGATCCAGGTTATTCAGCAATTTTTTCTTTTTCTTTTTATAAGTCACCACTAAGAATCCAACAAATGCAGAAGTCTAACCTAAGGTCCAATAGGTTTCTCTAAAAAAATCCACATGTACTAGGTTGCTGAACCAACTTTTTTCTGTAATTCTCGCCTAGTAGCTGTTCTCCAAGATTCCTAATTCTTACTTATCTATTCCACCCAGTGCTACAAGGCCTACTTTATATCTTTTTCTTTTTCCATTTTACATGTCCTATCAAGAGTAGGAAGAGGATAAGCAACCGCTACTGGCGTCTATGATTTACTTCACATAGCTAGCAACCAAGACTTCTAACAACAATTTCAATATTTCTTAGATCTTTTTTAATTTTTTAATCTTTTTTCTTTCCATGTATTGATCTGTTTGCACAATTCCTAACATTATTTCCATCCTCCTGTCCAATCAATGGTATGGTATTCCAAATCTGGCAATATTGTAAGAAAAGAGCAATATAATTTTTCGGCTCAGTTGGTTGTATAAGTAATCCCACATACATAGTCAAATGGAGATTGTCTCAACTGCTGCTAACATAAAGGATGATTTCAAATGCAGTACAGCTGATGTGAAGATTAATATAATATTTTCATCCCAGCTGACTTGTACAATTTGTGTAAAAGTTGCATCTCCTCAATGACTTTGAGATCATAAGTACAAGTTGTCAAATAACAAACTTCCTAGATCAATCTGGCTTCACCAAACAAGGTGTTTCAGATAGTTAGGTTGTTATGTCTGAAGGCCGTCACCTATTCAGCTTAAAGTAAGCTACTAGGTATCTCTCATTTTCAGTTTTTGGTAATCTTGAGACAGTGGGAAAATCCGGCTTTATCAAACAAGGAGTTTCATATAGTTAGGTTGTTCTGTCTGAAAGCCATCACCTAATCTTAAAGCCAGCTACTAGGTTTCTCTCATTTACAGTATTTGGTGATCATAAGATTTCTGGTACCTGTCAAATGCACAGGGTGAATAATGTAGATGATGATTGTTTATGAGCAAATGAGAAATGTAGTTTGTGGAACTTGCAATCACTCTTGAAATGCTTTCAGATTTGGTTCTTCTAACGTGAATTTTAATGTACACTGAGCTGCCTATTGATTTGTTGTTCATTCTAACGTGAATTTTAATGTACACTGAGCTGTCTATTGATTTGTTGTTTATGAGCAAATGAGAAACATAGTTTGTGGAATTTGCAATCACTCTTGAAATGCTTTCAGATTTGGTTCTTCTAACGTGAATTTTAATGTACACTGAGCTGCCTATTGATTTGCCGTAGAAATAATTACAAATGCTTTTTTTCTTCCAATTTTTTTTGATCGCTTCAACCGTAGTTTTGTTTTTGATGCTCTGATATATATTTCTAGGCATACACATAGTTATCTTGAATGGGATCATGCTAATTGATAATTGGGTGAAAGTGAACATGATAATTGGAAGACTTAATCTCTGGCAAAACTTGTTTTCTTGATAGGGAGTTCAGCAACCTCTAACTGTACTGGCATCAAAGGAATCATCAAAGGATTTGCCAAAGCCTGTAGCTATTTCGGAGTTTTCTGCAGACACAAAGGTATCTACAGTTTTTACCACCAATGTAGTTGAAAATAAGGCAGATAATATTGCCAGATCTCATGAGGTTATTGGGAAAACCAGCACAGATGGGACTGCTTCATCAACTGGAAAGGGTGGAAATTTAACTCTTGATGCTTTAGCCAAGGCAAAGAAGGCACTGCAAATACAGAAAGAGCTTTCAGAAAAATTGAAGAAACTGCCTCAGGTGAGTTTTTGTTCAAGAAATTATGACAGGAAACAAATCTCTATTTCCTTATTAGGTGGAGGTTAAGATTTTTGCACTGTAAGCTTATTGTCGCTAACCTGTTTAATGTAGCTGAATAAATCTTCTGGTACAAGTTCTATTGCAAATTCTTCTGCAGCACCTGTTCTGACAGTAGGGCCGGCATCTTTGAAGGATCCGGCATCAACATCTGGTTCTTTGACTTTAGCAATGACAAATTCGGCTACAGTCCAATCTAAAACATCTGCATCAGCCAGTATGCCAGCATCTATTCTAGTATCTGCAGGAAATATGAATTTTGCACCTGGAATGACTGGAGTAGGTCTTATGCCAGGTTCTGCAAATATTCCAAATTATGAAGCAGTAAAAAGAGCCCAAGAACTTGCAGCAAGGATGGGGTTCCACCAAGATCCTGAATCGATGACATTTTTGAACATGTTTCCAGGACAAATGTCTGATGAATTTGGTACCGCTGGCCAGCAAAAACCTGCCAAGGCTCCTGTGCTCCGTCTTGATGCACAGGGTCGTGAAATAGACGAGCATGGAAATGTCATTGACAAACCAAAAATCACAAACTTAAGCACCTTGAAGGTGAGAATACAAAGTTGGCGTGCAATTAAAAAAACATAAACTTTTTAACGTTTTTTGGTGTTCTGTAGCTACAGTGAAGTTTGACTGATCTTAACTTTTGTGCTATTTCAACATTGTTTCAATCTTTAGGTTAATATTAACAAACAGAAAAAGGAAGCATTTCAAATCCTAAGGCCAGAGCTGGATGAAGATCCTGCTACAAATCCACATTTTGATACAAGAATGGGTATAGATAAAACAAAGCTTGTCAGGCCCAAAAGGATGACATTTCAATTTGTTGAGGAAGGCAAATGGTCGAAGGATGCAGAGATATTGAAATTTAAGGTGAGACTTATTTTGAGATCTTTTTTATTTTTATTTTTTTCCCTGGCATTATCATTATTTACTTGTATTTTTTGCTAAATATTGTGGGTAGAGTCAATTTGGAGAAGCTCAAGCTAAGGAATTGAAGATTAAGCAAGCCCAGCTTGCAAAGGCAAAGGCTGAGCTTGATATCAATCCTAATCTGATCGAAGTGTCTGAGAGAGTTCCCACAAAAGAAGAAAAACCAAAGGATCCAATACCTGATGTTGAGTGGTGGTAAGTATTTTCTTACTTCTTCCTCAAGTGGGGCTATATAATTCGAAACAGTTTTTGATTTGTCATTTCTTTTTTATTTAGGGAGATGGTCTTCTGCCTGTAGTGGGCTGTATAATTAGAAACATTGTTTGATATGTCTTTCCTTGTTTGTCTAGGGACATGGTCTTGTTACCCTCCAGCAGCTACACCGATGTCACCGAGGGTGAATTTAAAGTGAAGATGGAAAAACTTACCATATATGTAGAGCATCCTCAGCCAATTGAGCCTCCTGCTGAACCTCTTCCGCCGCCCCCCCAACCTTTAAAGCTGACAAAGAAGGAGCAGAAGAAATTGCGTACACAAAGGCGGCTTGCAAAGGAAAAGGATAGACAGGAGATGATAAGACAGGGTCTGATAGAGCCTCCAAAGCCAAAAGTAAAGATGAGCAATCTTATGAAGGTTCTTGGTGCTGAAGCAACCCAGGATCCAACAAAGCTTGAAATGGAAATTCGCAGTGCTGCTGCTGAACGTGAGCAGGCTCATGTGGACAGAAATATTGCGCGCAAGCTCACTCCAGCTGAGCGTTGTGAGAAGAAAGAGAGAAAACTCTTTGAAGATCCAAATACCTTGGAAACAATTGTGTCTGTCTACAAGATTACTGACTTGTCACATCCTCAGACACGCTTCAAAGTGGACATTAATGCTCAGGAGAATAGATTATCTGGTTGTGCTGTAATGTCAGATGGTATGAGTGTTGTAGTTGTTGAAGGGGGTAGTAAGTCCATTAAAAGATATGGGAAACTGATGCTTCGCCGGATCAACTGGGCCGATGCTGTTGTGAAGGAAGAAGATGAAGACGAAGATGATGGTCGTCCTGTTAATAAGTGTCAACTAGTTTGGCAGGGTAGTGTAGCCAAACCAAGTTTTAATAGATTTGTGATTCAGCAGTGCAGAACTGAAGCTGCAGCCCGTAAATTTTTTGCTGATGCTGGGGTGGTACATTATTGGGACCTTGCAGTTAATTTTTCTGACGATCAAATTTCTTAGAGTGTAGGGCACAAAAATAGGACTATATTGGAGATTCGAAGACACCCCAGGGAACTATCATAGTTGAACACGTTGTCAAGGGATCCTCAGAGAATTCATATCACTTTGTTGGTAAGTACCAAGCAAATGGAAATGTAGTTTTTTGTATTTTATCTTCATTTTAGAATAGGTCCTTATGCCATGCCGAACCATCCATCCTCTCTTGATACAAACCATTTGATGAACTCAAGTTCTAGTTGGTGGCCTTGGATGGCAAGGACAGGATCAGCAGTTGTAGTGTTTTGTGGGTTTCTTTGTAACTTACTTGGTTGTTAGCATGTTTATGATAATTTGCCAAATCGACTTTTCCTCTCAGAAGTTCATTCGAGGAACAACAATTAGCACCATATTTTTGCTTTACCATGTCCAAAATGAGGATAGGAAATGTCACCCATTATGTTCTTTATGTACTTGATAGGGTCAAGCTTCCGTGTAACTTCTTCCCAAGATAGCATTCAAGAAAAGATACAGTATAATTGGAATTGTAAGCTTTAGCTGAGAAGGTATGCGTCCTTGAATTTTGTGTAGAAAGCTATAAACATTAGAATCTATAATCTGCAAGGTTATCTTCTTGTTTTGTGTTATGTGGGTATAAGATGCTTTTCCTCCAAATGTTTGGAGACCACATCTTTGTTTTTGTTCAATTTTCTGAATATGGTAGACCTAATACTTGTGGCCAAGTTGTGGACTATGTTGAATTCACTTTCCTAAATATCACGTTCATAAATAAATAATATTTGTACTCATTTATCTAATGGATTTTGACCGACCCTCTGCCATCGTATTCATTGCTTGCATGAAAAGGCGATTATAAATCATCACTAAGGGTTGCCGAGTTTGATTTTATCTTTGCTGTATGTCAAAGTTGGTGATTTCCCATTCACAGAATTTTTTATTTCTGAATTGAAGAATCATTTGCTCTATTTTATTTGCAATGAAAAGATAATTTCTTTATATGTATTAAGTGCTGGAAGTTAATAGTTAATATCCCTAAGTGCTAGATTGGGCTTCAGGCTTCATGGCCTGGGTTGCCACTTATTTTTTGCCAAAGCCTAACTATATTAAGGTATCTATATCTCAATTCCTCTAGAGTGACTGTTTTGCAGTTTCAGCTGGGACCATCTAGATTGGCTTCAGGCTTCATGGCTTTGGTTGCCACCTATTTTTTGCCAAAGCTTAACTATATTAAGGTATCTACATGTCAATTCCTCTAGAGTGATTGTTTTGCAGTTTCAGTTGGGGCCATCTTAACAGATGCTTTCTTTCTTCCGTGTATACAAGTTTGATCATATTGAAATTGAGGAATACTGATTAGGTACTGCAAATTACAATTCCATGGAATGTGTTTGAGGTATATATGAAACTAATCATAACCTCTAGTTTTCTATTTGGTAGGGCTAGCTGCTCTTTTACCTCCTTAAATTTATTATGTGCCGTATTTTACATGTTGAGTAAGTTTCAGCTCTCTGTGCAATGCCTATTATACACACGTAAATCCAAGTGGCATGCAATTTTTCTTGGAATAATCAATCAGTAAGCTCTCAAATGTATATGTAGAAAGTTTGACAAGGTTAGATATTTTTTGCTTGCAAGTGTAGAATTTAGTATGCAGGATATGTTAGCTTGCATTGTCATCTTGTACTATATCAATCCAATGGATTGAATTTTTATTACATACATCATTTGAATGACGAATTGACAAACCTCAAGGGAGACGTGAAATGAGTGGGCTGTTTTCTCCAATTCTATCTGTAAATGAAAGTTCAAATAGTTCCAAATTCATTTCAATTTCACTAGCCAGACCGTAACCTCAGCTTTGCTGGTCCAGGTAAGCCCCTCCCAAATATATGGTTATAAAATTGACAAACCTCAAGGGAGACATAAAAGGAGTGGGCTGTTTTCTCCAATTTTATCTGTAAATGAAAGTTCAAATAGTTCCAAATTCATTTCAGTTTTACTAGGTGGTGTGGTTTCTTTTTAAAATTTCTACTCAATTTTAATGGGAAACAATACCTGAATTGACCAGTCCGTAACCTCAGCTTTGCCGGTCCAGGTAGTCCCCTCCCAAATATATGATTATAACAGATTAATAAAACCACTGTGCCGGTCCAAGAAGTCCCCTCCCAAATATATGGTTATAACAAGCTAATAAAACTACTGAACAAAACTGATTTTCAATCTATTTCTCCATGTTTTTAAATCTGAAGTAAAGGAGGAAACACTAAATTTCACTGTCACCTATTGTCCAGAGTTTGCACTTAGCCTAGCTTGCCTTGAGGATTAATGACAATTGTGCCAATAACCTAGCTTCCAATAAGATTGATTACTTAAAGCAATTTCTGGAGAGCCAGATTATACATTTAGATTTCAACTTTCGAAGAACATGATAATGGTGGTCACTGTTAAAACAAGGGCTGCTAATTGAGAATTGTTTGTGCTTAAGTTTGCCTGTTATTTTGCAATATCCGATTACTTTAATAATTTGAATTTGAAAATACAAATTTATTATTATGTTACTTGTTATTGCAATTTGAATTTGATTAGCACTTCTGTTTCTTTTGTTTGGTAGCATCAACAGTATATAGGTCTCTCTCAAGTTGCTTTGATAATTCATATGGCTGAGAATTATGCATGATCGGCCATGCTGTATAAGCAAGAAGATTATCTATAACCTAAATATTAATAATAATTATGGATAAAGATTATTTTGTACTAATTAAACACGAGAAGATCAAAAGCAAAAGCAAAAAAATAATAAATTTAAAATTTAAATTAAAAAAAATAACGGAACATTTAACAATATTATTAAAAGTGAGTAATTTCAAATGTCAAAAACTTTAATAATTATCACCTCCAATTTATAAGATTCGAATATCATGACTGGGTTTTTTAATTAATCCAAAAAATTAATTTTTATTTAATTTGCATACTTTTGAGGGAAGGGGAACCCTACGTCAATGTAAATTAAAAATAAATGCTTGACAATGGTACCAAACAAATTTGTGTCTCGTAAAGTGCGGAGGTACGGATGAGGGTCAGGGTTGAGTTTTGCAATACGTGCGGTATAAAAAAACGGTGTTAATTCATTCCAAACAAATTATAATAAATCTACACCGTCCATCGAACAGTTATTTGCACAAATGCATGATTTGCTTCCATTGTTTGAGTCTTACGTAAAATAAATGGAATTCGTAATCGTTCAACTTTACACGTCAATCAAAGAAATTGTAACAATGAAGGATATAATTTTTAAAATTTTACCCCAGGGGAAAAGTTACGAGTTGTTTAATATGAGAAGGGGAACTGCTAAAAAAAGTTGATTTGATGTTAAATTATTAAGGGGAAATGCCAAAACAAAGTTGATTTGATGTATGTAAGGTGCGATGAATGGTATTATTTAAAGATATATTATTTAAGAATATTATTAATATTTATATGATAAATTTTAAGTAAAATTTTTTTTTTCTTATTTTAAATTATTTGATAAGCTGAACAAATTTAAATTGAAAAGTGATTTCATTTATTCTGCATTGACAATGACTAATAACATATTTATTAAGCATTTTTCAAGATGTACTTCATTATAAAGGTCAAGAATTAATAAATAAGAGATTAATAAGATCGTGAGATACACGATAAGACAACATGCATATAAAGCATTTATCTGGCTTAGTTGCTTTGATATTCTAATCAATCATTATACCAACTCGTACATTTTACCGGGGTTTTAATTTAGTTCTTTTTTGGCTGACATAAAAGTAGAATATATATCAATATTTCAAAAAACATTTCAACAGGCTGGTGGTAGAGAAGAGAGAGTTCTTTCTGGCGAAAATGTGATAAACAGGAGCTCAGGCATGATAATGCCAACAAAAAACTTGTGCATAGACCAGAAGTGACCAAGAATATGAACTTTGCACTATAACAGAAGCTTCTAGAAACATGAACAAAGTCTAGAAAATAGACAAAGGAGGCAAACCAGCGGTTTAGACCATAGCTAGGAAACAGGGTTTGCAGATGCAATCAATTATCATCATTGTCCGGAGTGTAACTCTGTTTTACAGACCATTGAAGATTGTTGCCAACTGCTGCAAGGTGTCCCTCACTCCATTCCTCATTCCCTATTAGATTGGTTGAGAAACTGTGGAGCAAGGGGAGCCACACTGTTGTTTTCATTCTCACTCTTTTCAAACCAAACAGTGGACGTTAGTCACATGACATAGGTACATGTCTACTTCTAGCGTTATGTCTTGTCATAGTGTCAAATCTTTGGAATAGCCGGAACTTTTTTCCTCCAGAAGTCGTACTTTCCAAGCTAGCCGTCCAGATATCAATAAGCCAATTTCATGTACCAACTGCAAGCAGATAATCTCTGAAAGTGATGTGGAGACATATCCGGCAGTAAAAATTGAAGTGGAATTGAGGAGGAACCAAAACTTTCTTAGTGCATATTTTGCTCTCGCTAGTTTTCTCCATTTTCTGTATCCTTATTACCTTATCTTTAGAATGTGTTGCAAATGCATGACCACATGCACTCCACGATCATGACCAGATTGATATTTTGTCTACGTCATGTCTTGCAACAAGCTCATTTTTAACCTTGACATTTTTCTCTAGCCAAGATACAGAAAAATGCCGAGCTCACAGACTGACAAGAAAATGATTGTTATGGGAGCATCCATTTGTTTTACATTTAGAGCACGGGAATAAAAACGAGCAATATGTCTTCAAGACTACCTGATATAGCAATCTATGCTACATTAGTGTCATGCAAGCTATTGCAATAATCTTCCCTTAATGATTTTAGCCTGCGTTTCCATGGGGTAGAACCTTCTTAGGGAATATAAGGTTTTCATGAGGCTGATCTTGAGCCACCATCCAAGTACAAATACCTTCGTTCAAGAGAATATTTTTTGTGTAGAAAGTCTCAAATTCAGGATCATCCACTGCACGAATCTCCTGGGAAACAAAGTCATAGGCACATAAGTTTAGAGCTAGACCAACTACTCCAATGGCACTCATCCATAAACTGGTCACTGGTACAAATAACATGAAGAAATGTAACCAATGTTTATTGGAAAAAGCAACCTCAAAAATTTGGGACTAGAAACGGTTAGTAGTGACCATAGAATAAGTCTTTTCAACTTTAGTTGGGTTAAAAGCGCGGAACATATTTGCACCATCACCGTCTTCAAATAAAGTATTTTCCACGGTAGCACCATGAAGAGCACATAGAAGAGTAACACCCAATACTCCAGCAACTCCCATCATATGAAATGGATTCAAGGTCCAATTATTCTGAGTGGACATGTCATGTTACATATGTAATTAATCATGCGATTAGAGTTCATTAATGAATTCTTTCTAAGGTCGATTTGGTTGAGCAATCAGCACGTCTGCAATCATTCTGGGCGAAGCTTAGTTTCTTGATGGTGATGGCCCCTATCTAAACAAGGGGGCTGGGGGTCCCTATCTAAACAAGGGGGGGCGCGGTGATGTTAGGTGCTCCTCCATATATAGGAGTAGATCTATATGGGGGTGGGGGCAAAGATAAAGAGTTTGGGGAGGCCCCCCCATCTATCTATCTATCTATTAGGGATAGTTGGGGGGATAGATGGGGGACACTCAATTGATAAAGCCCTATATATCTATCTGGTTGAGGGGGAGGGAATCCACTCCCCCACCCCTATATACCAGTAGACCACAAAATTGCCAAGTCACAATTGATTTATCGTTGAATTTTTCCATCCAAAATTTGTGTTTCCTTAAAAATTGAGAATTTAAAATGTTTTCTTCTGGGTAATGCAACTTGTCAAGGACTCCAATGCCACTTTATTATTTTTGGTAGCTCCTAAATCTGAAGCATAAGCGAACTTAGCTTTGCCTCTTGTATCTCTGAAGTTCCTCCTGCCCCTACTTTCCTGGGGTTGTCTCTTGCAGCACTGTATAATTTAACTTGAAATTGTCTCCATTTGGAGTGTTCTTTTCTTCTATGACCTATCTGTACTTTTTAAAAAAAAAGATAGATTTCAGCTTTTATCCGGAGCTTAAACTGGTTTTGGGACACATCAGGTGGCCCAGTCACCAAAAAACATAAAACCAAAAACCAGATTTGAGCATGCTGCAACCTAAGAACCCCCAACACGTAAGGAAGAAATCCAAAACTAAAACCTATAGACCAAACCAATAAATAAAACTAAGCAAATTACATCCCAGAAGAATAAAGCCCTATCAGCAATTCACTACAAAACACAGCACAACTAGCCAAAAAGGAAATAACATCTGGGTGTCATCATATGCCTACCCCTGCTAGAGAGCAAATATTCCATTGTCCACCGAGTGCTGCCATCAATGGAGTTCATAGCATCAATTTGCAGCCTTTCTGCCTCTGTTTTCCTGTCTCTTTTCCCTTTCTTGCCGTAGTTAGGTGTCTTCAATCTGCAAGGACGCTGAGCTAAAGACAAAAACTCCCTGCTGGCCAGCTCTTCTTCTTCCTCCTCCGAACCATCACCATTCTCTTCAAAGACTTCCCTCTGCTGTGACCCTTCAGAAATAGGAGAAGCTTGAACTGAAATCTTTGCCCTGAGATTCTTAATGGCCGTTTCCCCTTCCAGAATGGAAGGAGAAGGTTGCCTCACCACCAAACCATCCGAACCTTGAACTGCTGCTGAAACTGCACCCTTCTGAGGGCTGCCTTGAAAATCCCGATGGACAACCGAAGGTGGAGAAACCTCAACTAGAGTGCATTTTGAAGGAAAAAACAAGTTGTGAACCAAATTATGGTTAGGGCCTGCAATCTTTCTGACCCACTTCTTCAAAATTGTAGCATGAGATCCTTCAAAACCCTTTTTGGGACAAGAAGTAATTCTGTGATCCGCTTGATTACACTTGAAGCATCTAAAAGGCAGGAGTTCAAAATTAATAAATTGAGTCCATATTCCATGGGAGGACGAAATCTGAATGGAATGATGCAATGGTTTGGAGAGATCAATCAAAACACACACCTCAACAAAACTCTGATTAACCGTCAGAACTTCATTAGTTTTAACAAAATTACCCAGTGTACTAAGCAGCGGTTCAAGGAGACCAGGATCACGCATGTCTAGGAGGAGATTATAAAATCTTATCCAAATTGGAGCTTGCAAAATAACCGAGGTTGTTGGATCAAAAAAAGGAGCCTAGAGGCACAGAAACATCCACTGCTTACCAACAAACCAAGGCCTGTTGGACCAAACAAAATCTTTGTCTTCAAAAGAATGAAACACAAGCATTTTGACAGCACCAAGAGAGAGGAAGCTTTTAACGAAAATCAGGGTTTTTTAGACCATTTCAAAAGATCTACCCATGAAGGCCACTTCCCCACACATCTACCAATCAGAGACTTACACCCTCTATCCAAATCTATCACTGAAAGATCTGCATCTGATATTTCCAGAATAGGAGTATAAAAAAAAACCGAGGGAACATCCCCGAAGCAAGCCATTTCCAATGTCACTTTCTGACGGACCTCTGCTTTTGCTTTCCTCCCTAAACCCACCACTGTCTCTACTTCTTCCTCAGAAGGTTTTTCCAAATAAATTTGACTTCTGGGAATCAGAATAGGATCAGAGCCAGAGTGAACCCTAAGAATAGATTCTTTACAAAACTGCCCATAGGAATGGAAGGGATTTGAGAGATATTTACAACTGGGAAACACCAAAGACTCGGAAGAAACCTTAGCCGCCCTCTTCCGTGGAGAGGAACCTCCACAAAAATAGTCCAAATCTTCATCTGAATGCTCCAAGCCAACAGTTTTAAGGAAGCTGCCAATGCCTTTCAGCGTAGCAGCAAAACTGGCTTGGGATTTTTTCCCCTTACCTAGTTACCTCTGCTCACTCCTCGCCTGCCAACCAAACCACACCTGCCCAGACCCAAACCACACCCTTTACCCTCCTCTTCACCCTCACTCCCCTGGTTACAGCCTGCTGTAGACTCCTTTGCTGCCGTTCTCCTGACAGATCCCGTTGCTGCTGCATCTTTCCTGCCTGTCACCGGCGCTGTTCGCTCCATCGCTTCAAGCTTTTTATTTTATTCCACGACCTATCCGTAGTTAGTCTTGATTTCAAGGATTTATTGCAGTTCTCCATTTTAATCGAAATTTATCTCCATACTATTCAGTATTTATGTCATTACCTTCAAAAATATTTTATATCGTTCAATCTATCCTTAAATTCATCTCCAGCTGTGTACTTTCTTGAAAGATCTTCTAGGGTTTCAGGATTGGCCCAAGGTCTGCTTAGAATACTGATAAGTTTATACCAGAGTGCCTGAGCAAAGGAGCAATGGACTAGGAGGTAGGTAGTATCATTTGATGCAGTACTACTGAGAATGCACTTAGAAGACCTCACAAAGCTCCACTTCTTCATGTTGTTTTCGGTTAAGATATTATTCCTGGCAGTTAGACATGGGAAGACTTTGTTTCCATCCAATCTCCAGACATAATATCAAAATGGATTTTCCTGATCAATTTTAGCTTTTATTGTATGAGCGGTAATTTGACTCGACTATAAAATCCCCTATTTATCCCTCTTCTAAATCATAGACTGTTTGCCTTAGAGGCATGTAGAGTTGGGATAGGGCTTCTGGGATTCTGATCCACCCTCCCTCTAGTCTTTCCTCCTTTTCATTCACTTGTTTTGTTGATCTGTAAGTCAAATTATCCTTCTCTACTTCCTTCTAGTAGCATTTTAACTTTGCTGCCTACTACAAGTTCTAGGGGGGAAGGGTCCCCAAAAGAAGGCTTGACCCCTGTTGCTGTTGGCGATCATGAAAAATCTGGAATAGTCCACAAAGTCTAGGTGCTCGCTTCTTAAGGTCTCTTCCATAGTCATCCTTAGTCCACATGAATTCTTTAGGATGCTTTGGGTCCCAGGGCTTTAAAATTGTTCTTGATGTTTCTTATTGTGGTTTCCAGGCAAAATGATGTATCCCGTGTCTGTCCTCAGTCTTGCTAAATGAAGTTCCTTACATTGAAATTGGATGAAATCCTCAAATTTGACATAAAATGAACTGAAAGAGCTTGCAAAACAGATATGCAACTGGAGTTTCCCTTCAGCAGATAGACATTTCCCTTGCCAATTTCAAGATCTTTTTTAAATTTATCAACGGAATCATTCTACACCTGGAGTTTGATGATGTCTTGAAAGTGAGAGATCACTCAATACTTTATTGGAAGTGACTACCGGATAAACTTCAGTACTCCATTTATCTTAACCTGTCTTCTAAGGTCAGTATTGAGAAAAAAATATCTGTGACTTCTTAGATTTTTGTAATTGCCCTGGTGCAGTTTCGTATTTGCTTAATATGATTGTGGATCTCTTGGTTCTTTTAACTCTGAACCCGTTGCAAGGATGGTATCATCTAGAAATTGTTGATAGGATGAGAAGACCTCAGAGGTAATAGGGAGATCTCTTGTTTTCACATCAAATTTCAACTCGCTGATTGATCTTCCCAAAACTCGCTCCCAGCCTTGAGCTTTTGTTTGGCTAGGACAAAAACACTGTTGATCAACACCAAAAGCATAGGGGTGAGAAGCAACTTCTGACCCATCTACAGGAGTCTTTAGAAAAGTCTATTCATAACACTCTAATTGACCTATATAGGCATTAGATTTTATTAGTAAAAAATAAATAAGGGACTGGCTAAATGTTTTATATGTTTTTGCATTGTGAGGTAAATTTAGTATTGATCATCTGTGTAATGTACAGGTAATCACATTCTAATCCTTCACATCAAAATGTATTTGTACTATGGTTGTCGAATACATTCTCCTTCACCCTCTTGTTCATGTTCCTCAGGCAAGTCTTGCACCAACAAACAATGGCGAGCCAAGAGTCGCAGCAGATTGGCTATCAACTAGTCGTCATGTTTGTTCCACATTGAGTTGTCCCAAACACCATTGGCCCTAGTCATTATATATCTTAATAGCAAAAATGGCTTATTGGCAGATCGGTTTGCTGGAGATATGGTGTAGTGATAAAATGACACGTACTGGCAAATGTTTGAAGTATCCCAAATGTATTAGGAGTGGGACCGCTAGTTGTATCCCATCGTGTGGGCCTGCTAACCCGTATATATATTTTATGTTTTTTTTGGCAAACATCAGTGTCTTCTAGATTTTTTATATAAAACATTTATATTCATCACCTAAATCTTATGCTTAAAACAAATTGAAAAGGATCTTCACCGAACTTTGCTTGCTGTTTTGAGGTTTCTACCCGAAGTATGCATAATCATATAGTTATTCAAAATTTTATTTTATTATATATATATATTATTGCATGTAGTATAAATTGTGTCAAGGGATGTAAGACAATTGGTGCCAGGGATGACTTTTTTTAGGGACACCTGTTATACAAATATTATTAGAAGGTTCACCTATTTTTTTTTTTAATTCGAAAATTAAATAATTAACAATAAAATAAAAATATAATAATAATAATTTTTTAGTTAGCTAATGATTTTTGATTGGAACGTGAACTAGGTTGGGACATAATTAGGTCTAGATCTCCATATAATATTCCCTATATACAAAATATTTTCAAAATTATACCAACTATTACTAATAGTGGCAAACATTCATTAACAATTTTGAGAATATAAATTGTGGTCACAACTGACTTCTTATACCTTTTTTGAGATTTGAATGTAGGTAGGGCTTGAAACAACCAAACCACTTTAACTCACATCTCATTGTTAAATAAAAATATAATTATTAATAAATATATTTTAAACACCATATTGAATTTGCATTTAACCAATGTAAATTTTGTATGATATTTTGTTCATTCATGTATAATGAGTTTTTAATATTAAATGAAACCAATAAGAATGGATTACGTAAGTAATATCTTTGAGCTTTACACAATGTTTGTTGAAAGTAAAAAAAATTGAACCATTGTTGTTTCTTTGTATTTTTAACAACAAATTTTGTTATTATTGTAATTTTTAAGTCAAAAATTTATAATATAATTAAAAATACAAATAAATTTTATTTAAATATATTCATATTGATATTATCTACAATTTTTGATCTTGATTTTGAATTTGATTAATGATGAATAATTGACTAATAAAAGTTATAATTGCAATGCCCATAAATTTAAGTTCTAATCACAATGCTCATAAATATGAACAGTCTATGAATTGACAAGTTCCAATTACAATGCTCATGAATATGAAGAGTCTATGAATTAGAACAAAGCAAACCTAATTTTACTTAAATAAATTTCATGCATTTTGACATCAAAATTATATCTTTGAAATTGTAACATGTTTTGAAATATTTTCTTCAATATCCACTAAAAGGAAAAGAAATTATCTTTATCATTTGGATATGTTATATATACAAATGTGAGCAAAATAATATACATGTTTGTAAATATGTTTATAGTTTTTTCAAATTATAAATAATGTTTATTATAATTTTTTTTTAAAATTGTAAATACGTAAAAATTGCTTTTAAGTATTTATTAGTTATTAGATTATATGATTTTAGAATGTTTGTCGATTATTTGTTCAAATTATATATTATTGTCATACTCACTTTTTTTTGGTGGTCTTTGCATCTTCCATTAACACCCTTAAAATTACCCTCGCAAGAGAGTCATAATGTTTTTGGTTTTTCTTAAAGAGTGTTAGGATGCTCTTGGGCCCATTTGCCCACTTGATCCTTATTCCGACTTTTTTATTTTTCAATCGTTTGATGTCTTTACTTGTAGGGTCTTTAATTTAATTTCAATTTGTTTATAATTCATAAGCATTGTAGTTCATTTTATAATAATCAATAATCATAAAGCATCCATTTATTGTTCAAATTAATATGTTGAGCACATACACACATTACAAAATAGTCCAACTATCATCAGAGCATGCATGGAAGCACACAAGTTAATGTCAAACACAATTCTCAAAGCTAGGCTTGCATGTTATTGTAATGATTTCAATGTTTGATGTTTGTTGTTTTGATATTGTTATTGTCTACGAACCTAAAAAATGTTAATATGCTTTTACTTTCTCTAGTTTACTGCAAGACTCAAAACACATTATTTTAATTACACTGGCATGTATTGCTGCCCATCTAGGGTTTGGGGAAGAAATTTGTTTTTAAAGTGATTAGCGTTAAAACACGAAAAATTGAGCGAGGTTAAAAGACAGTCAACAAACCTTTTTGGAGCCCTTTGTCACTTTGTTTGGAGTGTCCAATGCTCTATACATTGTTTGCAATGGGATCAACACTATTGGGAGGCTTCTTTGTTTAACGCCAAAATTTTGTGTTAGGTCTATGTTAGTTATGGGCACATGTATACACTATCAGATATTGATGACTATCATCGAATTTCAAATTTTAATAAGCACGCCTCTAAACCTTGCATGCTTCCTCTCTTTGGGTTCATAATTAAATAAGTAGGTTTATATAACTATTTTATGCATGTCAGTTAGCTTAATTAACAATAATTGGGTATTTGTATTACAATTTAGTTGCAGTCCATTTATTTATATTACATTTTGAAGAATATGCGCTCTCTTACATCCTTTCCAGGGTTTAGATCTTGCTTCATCATAGGACAAGTATGAATTTGTCTAATTTAATTTTAAACCCCAGATTATTTTTTTTGATTTTTTTTCGAACCTCAGGTTGCTTGTATGGTGTGCATGTTCATGTTTGATTTCAATTTATGCCTCAAAAAATGATTATACCAAATGATTCAACTGGGAAAAACATTGGGAAAACAAAACAACCCCAACAACTCATGGCCTCAATTGACAAATGCGAACCTATTAGTTTTATTGAACTTCCTTTGGTTAATTCAAGATCATTTGAAAAAGAAAACAAAATTTGAAAAGATTATTAGCATCTCTACAAAAATTGTACCTTATGTAACAAATGATGGGAATGGATCTCAAATAAGTTTGCTTAGATGAGCAAGATATGGATGAAAATATTACACATTTTAGAAAACATGTCATAGAAATTCCTAATGAAATTGTAAAATTAATGAAGGTATTGAAAAAAGTTACAAAGCAGAACATAAATTCTGATCAAAGGGTTCAATATAGGGTTAGAATTCAAGATGTACAATATATGTTAGATAATGGATATATGAGTGCTCATAATGATGATCATTCCATGGGGGTTGAGAGAATTCATTTCAAGGCATCTAGGTCAAATTACTATTTTAATTAATGTCATTTAAGGGTTGTAAAACTATGCCTTCTCATGTAGTCATTTCTCAATTTTTTTCTAAACCTACCAAGGCTCAAGTTTCTATTGCTTCTATTGCTCATGTTTCTATTTCTCAAAATGCTTCTAATACGTCTCAAGTTCCTCCAATTTCTCGACATATTTCTATTGCTTCTCAAGTTCCTTGAATGTCTTAACATGTTTCTATTGTTAAGGTTCCCTTTTTTTGTCAATCATCTCTTGCTTATGGTGCTTCTCAAGTTGTATCATGTGTTTGCTAATCCTTCTTCTATTCCAACTTCTTATGCTACTTTTGCTTCTATTCCAAATCCCAAAATAACTACTATGATGCATACATTGCGACTTACAAAATCAAGTTTTTCTCAAGGTTTTCAAAAGCCAAATAATAGATTTTACTTGTAATAATAGGATGATTATGTTTTTTTTTTAAAGAGTATGGTTACCGATATGACTTATCAACCACCAAAAAGTTAACTTCAAAAAAAAATCACCAATAGTTTGCTCCAAATCATTAAAGGAAAAGTGGTTTTCAACAAAGATCACTCTTTTGATGAACTTTGTCACACTGTTAGAGACTTTGAAGTCAAACTTATATACACAAATGTACTCAAGTATGAGTAAAACATTCAAACATTTAATTGTTAGAGGCAATGAGATTGGATTTTGACGTAAGAATGAAACTAAGAATGTGGTCAATCCTATAGAGAAACCATCTAGAAAGTTTGTATTACCTTAACAAAGGGAGTGTAGCCTATTCAATAGGCTTATCGAAAGTCCACTAAATGTTTAAATAAATTTATTCAATTTAACACGCTAACTTTGCCTCCAATGAGAGAATTTGATCATTTAAGACCATTTCCCAAGAACTTTGATGCAAATGCATGTAGTGATTCCCATAAGATTATAGGGAATTTTTCTAATAAATGCATTACTTTGAAACATAAGATACATGATCTCATTGAATATATTCAAATTCACATAGATGGAACAAACAACAACTTGAATGAAATAGTAGTTCTACCAAATCAATATTTACATATTTTTACCAAGCCTCTTCCAATTCATAACCACCAATCAAGTGGCAAGGGAAATTCCTATATGATTGATAGAAAAAATCATAAAAAAACACCAAAGGCTTTTAATGCACATCTACTTGATGGATTTATTGGTGTGGTTGGTTCAATTAAGAGTGAACACCTCCTCAAATTGTATTTGATGACAATGAGATTTCAAGTGATAGTGTAGACATTAAAGTTAACATTTAATGATAAAATAATACACTTGTAACCACTCGTTATGCACACTTAACCTATGCTCAATTCCACGGTTTTAAACCGCTATTCCTCTACTTTTTTTTGGATAAATACCAGGGTTGATGGGTTCCTTGCCCTATATTAAAGAACACAAAGTTTTACAAAAAACAAGATTACACGACCTGCTAAGCTAAATCATCATGCCCTGAGATATACCAAATACAACCAAACAACCACAAGGCCATGGACAGAAAAAATAACAAGACCAACTACCAACCGAACACCAACATTAGACACAAAACTGTCATTTAATGGGATAATATTCTAGGAGGTTATCCATCTTTCCCTTTTTTCTTTTTTACCTCCCGTCACTTCCCTTGTTCAGGATTCACTACCATAATTTGCTTATCTAAATTTAGACTATCCAAATTCAAAATTTTGAACAATTCTTTATCTGAATTTGAATTTTTAGATTCATGACCTCTCTTCATCCCCCCTACTAAAAGTTTCAAGGGAATATTTTGGACTTCATCTCTTGCTTCCACCTCAAGACTCAACTTCTTTCGCAGGAGTAACTTGTTCTCCTTATTCTCTCTCAATTCCACATTTTCTTGCATTTTTGATTTTTCAAAATAGTCTTTAGCCACTACCACCAGATTTGAAGCACTCCATTTTCTCGATTTTGATTGTTCCCCCTTTTTTTTTTCTATGAAAGTGTGTCTCAGAGGACATGATGCATGAAGATGACCACGTGTTTTACACTTACTGAATCTGAAAGTTGTATTATCATAATCTAGAGTTTGCTCATGAAGAGCTTCACCATATTTCAAAAAGATTTTTTCTGGAACCCCTTTACTCAAATCAATCTCTACACAACTATTCCTCTACTTCTATGTGGATGAAGCTCTATTTTTAGGTAACTTTGATATTGAATGTTCTTAGTCCTCATTCCAAGCAATGCATGCTCATTATTTGATTGATCCATACTTTGAGTTTAGTTGTCTCTTGCTTAGATGAAACCACTCCTTCAAAATAATTTCGCGTGCCTGTCATATCTGAATCTGCTATTTTCATTCTCCCACTAATTAATGACCAATTTTTCAAATTCAAATTCATTCTAATAGCTCATTCCACACGTTTTGCTAGTCCAATTCAAAGAAATATAAAAAGACCATTATATAAGCACATTTTATTACGCATTTGTTCACTAGCGTGTATGAGGCTTCCATTATTACAAATTCTATGAATGTTGTAACTACATATTAAGAGAAATACCTATTCTTCCCAATTTTGAGTATATACAACCAAATTAACCATGAGCTATGTTTGAACGCAACAAGGTCACTAGTCAATGTTTCAAGCACATAATTACACTAAGATTACACCAACATATAACATTTCACTAATATTAGACACACACCACTATAACATGTGAGAACTACATGGATTTTGATTCATTTTAGGAGTATTGGTATGTAGGTAGTGCTCAACACATAGGTTGTTGAGGTCAAACACAACTCCATCCCCTTTCCCATTTTCTCTTTTTTAAGTATTTGTTCACTCTTGTCATTGAGCTATGTTTGAGTAAAAAAGAAGGTACACAATGACTCCCACAATGTAGCAAAGATATTTGAATATACACATGACCTATAGGGGAATGCACACATGTTAGAATTTACACACAAAGAAAAAACCCTAAAGGATGCCAACACAACCAATAGACAACAATGCAAACTGACCTAGTCCAAACAATGTGACCTTGCCCTAGGAACACATGGCCCTATTCCTGATTCACAACAACCTCACATAATCTTAGAGTCAATTTCATAGTCACTATTACAGTCCTACAAATCCAAGTTCCATCTAAATCATTTATTTCTTAGTACTTTACTCTTTTAACACATTTTTAAAAATAGTAAGTTGCAAATCAATCATGTGTATTTATTGTATAACTTACATATTCTGATTTATTTAACAGTTTGTCTTAATCAGATTAACACTTATTAATTTTAATTTTGATAAAACAAATAACTTATGTAATTAATATTTATTCATAAGAGATTTCCTAGGAAGACATGAAAAGGGTGAAATAATTATTGATAACGGTTTAAGCTTCAATATTTGCATTGAATAATTTATGTATAGTCTTGGATTTACAAAATATATTTTGGCATATACTTCGATAACTATTATATGATATGATAGTATAACTAGAGAGCCTCTTGGTTGTATTATTCCTATTAGAGTTGGTCAAAATATGGTTCAAAGTCTTTCATGTGGTGTCAAACACTAGATTTAATGGTGTATTGCTTGGGAGATCTTAAATACATCAAATGAAATAAATTCCTTCCACTTTTTATCAATTCTCGAAATTCATAACATGAAGATTAAGTAATTACAATCAAAATGGATATAGAATTTCCAAAACAAATTTAATACTATTCTTTAGATAAATAAATACCAAAGGAATATCTATGATGTATACCTACAATAATAGAGTAGAAGGTACAAATACATATGTCTATTCGAACAAGGGTGTACTTATCACAACCTAGTTACGACACAACAATAAGAGCTAAAAAATTAACCCAATTATTCAAGATAATATCAATGAGAAAGATCAATTAGTGGATAATATGGAAGAATAAAATGATAAAAATGACAATGTTTTTATCATTCCTTGATTCAAAGGTGCCTTAACACCCTACTTTTTCTCTTGATAATCCCAATGTTTCAAATTTTATATCTTCTAATGATTACTATGAATTGATTGATTATGATGGTATTATTGGTTAGCATCTCTTAATTAATCATGATTGTGAATGGACACCATTTTTTTTCACTTTCATTTCATGTTTTTGCTATTACACATTCACTTTTTTTTTCAATTAAGTTGTATTTTATTCCATCCACTTTGGTCTTGTCTAGTCTCATAATTTTCACTTCTCGTTTGTTTTTGGCTTCCTTATGCCTCTTATATCGATGTCATGATTTTGCTTCAAATTCCACTTTTGCAATAGTTATTTTCTCATCTGATTTCATTATTTGCATCTGCTTCACTAGCTTAGTTGTCATGTTTATTTTTGAGTCTTATTATCTAGTTGTCTTTACTTGGTTTTGAATTATTCTCGCAAGTATTCTTTTGTTTTTTTCCTGGTGCATTTTTTGATTCCTTATTATTATCTCTTGATCTTGATTTTTCTTGTTTTTCCCTTCTAAAAATCCCAAAATAACTTCTAAATGACGATGGGGCATTTATTTTTGGCAACAAGTTGGTAATCCATTGAACTCTAATATAAGTTATGGGTGAGTAGGGATCCCATTTTCATTTCCCATATTTCTAAATATTTTGTATGTATGCGACTTGTTAATTTTATGATACTTTTCTCAAATTTGTTTTGGGCACTTTTTACATGTTTGTCATAAGATGCAATATTTAATTTATGTCTTTCAAAATTCTATTGCCTTTATCATGATAAACAATAATTGAAAAATATTAGTAGATTATGACTGTGCTAGGGCACACACTTCATATTCATATCACGTCTATAGATAGGGGCCTTAATTAATTGTTTTTCATATATATTATTGATGATATTGTCAATGTAGATGCAAAGCTTATTTGTCAGCAAGCTATAAGTTCATGATTGTAGCTTCATAGTAGGCCAGGGATGCATTCCATGTTTGCTTGAGGGACACTTTGGGGGTAATATTGGGCATCTCATTATTTCAATGAAATCTATTCTTACATTGATTATTTTTTATGCTGCATTCCTTCACCTAATATATTACTTTATCTTTTTAATATATATTTTCTACATTTTAGTAACCTTATTTGCTTGATGTATTTTCAAGTGCATGGTGTGTTTTATTGTGCCAAACATGTCTTTAGCTATTTGATGTGTTTTATGTGTTTGACATGATTTCCATTACTTTATATGATTCTCTATGTCTCTGATATACATTGTCTATGAAGTTTTTCTTGTTATGTGCCTTCATAGTGCTTATTATTCTTTATATAAATCTACTTGAAATGACTACTTTAGGTCTTATTATATAATTGACATACATTTTATAATGATTGATGTGTCTCCAATGTGGTTGATACGACTGATATGTGCTTGATGCGATTTCACTGTATTAGGTGCCTTCTACATGCTTGGTATGATTCGAGTGCTTGAAGTGTTCGCTTATATATTTGACATGTCTTTTCACGATTGTCTTATTCACATACTTCTCATGTTTTATGGTGCCATGATCCATATCATGCAAATTGATTGTATTATATGATCCATATCATGCATCCATGGGGGAAAAATATTATACTCTTTTTTTACATTGTTATATCGTACATTGATGATGCTATATTTCTTATAACTAGAGCCCACATGGGGCATATTGTTCTTGGTATTACATTGCTTATATCATTTGCTCATGTGGGGAACCTTATCCATAACATATATGCTACCAAGGCTATAATTTTATTTGATATACATCAATGATTTCATAACTTATATTAAATGCACATGGTGCATTTAATCCTTTTCTTTTGAGATGTGAGTTTCATACATCTCAAATTTCAAAAGAGGGACATATACCCCACTCATCATATTTAGATATATGCCATTGCATTACATCGATATTTCAATAACTTAGATTTATTCAAATTTTTACTATAGAGGATGTATTCAAAGTATTTTAGTTACTCCCACAAGGGGATACACTTTTAGACACTCTATTTTAGCCATAACTGTGTTCCAATCGGACTTCAGATTGATTTCTACCAAATAATGAAAATTAAGCTTATGAATAATTATATGTCCCAATTTCATCCACACATCAAACATTAGTGTTTAGAATCATGTTGAGACATCTCTATTTGGGGTATTATCCTGTATGGAACAATAACCTCTCATGGATTCATCCCCAGTCCACTTGCCACTTAACAAATTAACAGTTTGACCTTTGAACCCATTAAGTGGGGCACTTGAACAATTCCTAAAGTGCAAAATAGCTAAGCATAATGAATTAACTAAGAAAATAAAATTAAACACTGAAGTGAAATTTCTATGTGCAATTAGTGAAAATGAATTTTGTAAAAAAAAAATTCTAATAAAAATGAGGTTATGATGATGTCATCATCTTAGAAGTCAAGGAATTAAAAATATCTCCCCTGAATACTTAAATTCAAAAATGGAGAGCCATGCTTAATAAATGGGATCTCTATCCCAATTCTTAATTGCTTCTCCCCTCCTTAACTAAACTAGGGTTAAAATAAACTTAACTGCAGTTAACTTTAATTTAACTGGACTTGGATTAGACTTAGTTTGAAAGGTTATAAATACAAGGCTTCACCCATTGTTCAACAAGCTCATTTAGTATAAGTTATGATGTAAAAATACTTTAAAATACCCTTGTTATGTAGTATTATAATGCTCATTTTTTGAGAGGGTCAAGCCAATGTCAAATTCAAGCCCAACATTGCCAAGATGACAAGGAGAGATGATGCAAAGGAATTAAGCCGAAAAAGAAAAAGTTTGGGTGCTTTTTAATCAAATTTTCATTTTACAAAGTCTAAATTTTACAAAGGTTAAAACTCATTCACATTATGCTAAGGTACTTAAAATTCACTTAACAATTTGTCTTTGGGCATTTGACAAGCTTTTACAAGTGCAAACATGGCCAAGAGGCCAAAAATTTCAAACACATTTCAAATTTGGTGTTGGTAAAAAAGATTCTACATCTTAGTTAGAGCTCCTAAAGGGCTTTTCTGATTCTTGTTTGTTCTTTAGACAAGTTTCAAATTACTTAGATTAGATTATTTGATTTTGGCAAACACAAACTTTAACATGTGTGCTCTCCCCCTATCCCATTTAGGGAACTCGGGGGATCACAAGTGCTTAGTTCATTGCTATTGTTTATAAAGTTATGTCAGAAAGAATGCTATGCATTCTCTTCCCAAGATCTGAGCAACTTGGACGATTCAAAAGTGACCTCTAAAATATTTTTATTTTCATTTATTTATTTTTATGCACTTGGCTTGTGGGCGGTAGTTCATAGCCTTCCCACGAGTTCTTTAGAGGTGCATTGACCTGGGGCTTCATCTCCCAACATCATACAAATTACGATCCACAATAGGGTATATAAATTAAGAAAACCATTGGATGGGATAGTGATGAGCAGTTAACCTAACCATCCCAATAGGTACCCAGACCATGTGACAATCAAACATCAAAATTAATTAAGAAGTACATGGATAAATTTGTTATGCAAAGGACTAGACCATTATATAAAATCTAGGTGGTTTGAATTTGATTGACGTGATTACGCCCTTGTGTTAACCATGCTTGGGACTATCTAGTACATGAGAAAATTATCGATTTTTTAGTCAAACCACACTTGTCACAAAATTTATTACCAAATGTTGAGTGCTCCTCACTCTAAGTTCATGCCATGTACCAATGCTTGAGAGATAGATGGGGGCATAAAAACTCTACCTAAACCTGTACTTTAATTTTTAGATTAACACTTAATTTCTCACAAGTATTGGTACATTGGTGAAAACTTTGGCTGAATCTTTGTAAACCCATGTTAGTTATAGGGATAGGATGAGCCATTTGTGCTACTTCTATTTGATTTGATTTACGTGCGTGTTTTTGATACTAGAAATTATTTATTTGTTTAAAATGATTCATTAACCTTCACATGTTTTTACACCACTTTAGCCGAAGAGGTGTTATTATATCCGTTTGATGTCACACTTTTTGTCTTAGAATTTTTATTCCAAAAAAATTATGTGTGTGCGTGTCATTTGTTTGAACGGAGCATCATTACATTGCCTGTTTCATCTCAAGTATTTGCCTTAGAGTTTTAAATCAAAAACCATTGTCATATCTTTTGATCGAAGTAGCATCCTTACATTACTTGTGTTATTTCAAAAACATTGCCTTGTTTCAAATCAAATTCAAAACCATGTATGCCTTTGGTCTACAATTGGTGTCGTTATGCCATCCATTTGGGTCTAGGATGTTATTCATTTGAAGAATCCAAGTCTTTTAAACCAAGTTCAAAATTTGTCTTACGAAGTTCAGATTTAAAATTGATCGCTCTATACCTATGTCTTGCTTAATTTTAGCATGGGTGTTTACCTCTCACCTTTAAATTGTGTAACTTGGACTAATTCCTTACTTTATTTGAAGAGCCCTTTGTCTAGATCTATGAAGTGGTCTATTTTTTGTGTCCCTCAATTCAATATATTGCCTTAAGCTAAGGTCAACTCTGTCTTTTCAAGTATAAAATTAATCATGATTAGTTTACATTGGATCCTTGCTTATCACTTGGGAGTGAATGCTTTACTCATCGCTCTTATTTTACTTATTTGAGATTGACTTTCCCAATTAGTTTTAGGTGTGTGCCTAGAGTGTATGTCATTTACCAAGGTCAAGTTTATTTTAGAATCCATGTGCCAAGATTGAGTCAAAGTGTTTCAAATCATTTGCCTTGAAGTTATATTAATTACAAGTTTTTTACCTTGACCTAGTTTGTTTTAAAGTCTAGCTTTGTGCCTTCTTACCAAAGACCTAGCATTTGCCTTTCAGTTTTTAGACCTAGTTGATTTAAAGTCTAGCTTTGTGCCTTATTTATAAAGACCTATCATTGCTTTGACATTTTTTTAAAATTCAGTTCATGCCTTTTGAGTCTAGCTTTGTTCTTTATTTCCAAATCCCTTGCACTTTTTTGTTTTAGACCTAGATTAGATTCATTCGAAACACTTTTCCAAAAACTAGGATTTAAACTTGATTTTGATTTTACCATTTGTGTGCCAGACCTTAGACCTTGGATGTATTTGAGACTAAGCTTACCATTGATGATTTTGGAGAAGAGCTTCATTCTAGGCCAAGTTTAAATCATTTGCAACAATAGATCAAATTTTTACATTTAGACCAAATTTATAGACATATCAAGCATTGACCAATATTTTAAACCATATTTCAAGAGTTTTGTGAACTCTAGACCTTTTATTTGCAAGATGTTAGTCATGGGTTCAGATATGCCTCACTACAGATGTAGTGGGACCATGTATAATTCAAATTATGAAAACATAATCATGAATGATACTTTTCTTCAAGACCCATATGGTGATGACATAGTTTATGAGATGAACCCATATCCTCTTTATAGTACTCAATATGCAAAATAAGGCCAAGATCCATTAACACACTACCTGGTTAATACACCTCCTTATCTAGGTCAAGAATAAGAATATATAACTCAATACCTTGCTAGTGTGCCATCTATTATCAAACAAGTCCAACAACCTTACTATGTTACCATGCCATCGACCTATGACCCATAATTTTTCAATCTTCAATTGATTGAAAACAAGGATGAGGTTTTGGTTAGATCCACAGAGGTAGGGGGCAAGTTTATAGGAGACTTTACACATGAAAACCTACCTAGTCTAGTTCGAGTGCCTAGAAACATATCTTATACCCAAATTATCAAACATGCCTCTACTAGTTACCGTTAGCCACTCATGCTGATGTCACACCAAGATCTAAATATGCTTGCAAAATTAAAAGGCCACATGGAAGATCAATTTGTGAAAATGCAACAAGCATATAAGACTTATCTTAATATACCACAAAATTTCAACACTATGGCCATATTGAATACCCCACTTATAGAACTAACTCCTTCAACAAGAGTGCCAATTAATTTGTTAGGTCATGCTAATCTGGGTGTGGACCCATTTGACCAAAATACTTTGGTAGATGACATGTTTAATGTACCATTCATTAAGGAAGTGACTATGGCTTTTACTTAGGACCATGTGCCAAATATAGTGGATAACATACAAGTGTCTTCTAATTCAGGCCAAGGTGGGTTAAATACACCACCAAATAACCCCCAATAATAAATACCTCTTTCCAATACCATGAGTGGTTTGTGATAGTAGGGGGTAGGAATGCCTAGTTCTTAATCACATCATATTACCCCCCTCCTCAACCAACTACTTTTTCAAGCACGTAACAACAGGGGATAAGTAATCAGATGCCAACCAACGTTTTACCTCAACAGGTGATAAATGTTATCTCACCTCAATAGGTGATGGATAATATTCTATGGCCATGGGCATAGACCAATTTGCCACTTCCATAGAGGTAGAACACTATGCCACCTCAATAATGGGCAACAAATGTTTCACCTCAATAGATAGTGATGAATGTACATTAACAGTCACAAGCCAATGTACCTCAACAATTACAGAGATTGTCTAATCAACAATGTATTTCTATTGGTCCATGATAAATTCCAAACACCCAAAAAACATCCAATTCACAATAGGTGTTTATTCAATAAAGAGGTGCCAATGTCTAGCAAATACATATTGAAAACCATTACCTTTTACCCAACATGTGCCACATATTCAAAGATAGGGCCTTAGTCAATAGTAAGTACCATTTATACAACTGGGTTCAACTAGTTGGCAACAAGTCCCTACTCACACTTAACAAGTCCAGTACCTTACACAAAGCCACTAACTTTCATCCCAACATCAATTCCGTCAGACCCAAGGCCATATTATGAATCCAAACTAGAATATTTACCAATAATGCATGTAATATCAATAACCTAATCCCAATGCATGGATGCATATTCTTGGTTGACTAGTCCATCAAACCAACATCCCATAATACTCCATATCTCCAATTTACCCCGATCAAGGTAATCCACCTTTGACTACCCAACCATAACCACAACCAAATATGCCATCAAGTTTCTTGGCCCAAGAACTGTAATAAATGAAGGATGCAATTGCATCCATTCAGACGAAAAAGTAGACCAAGAAATTCAAATTGGATGATGCATGTTCATACGTATTTAACATGGAGTATCTCTAGATACAATTTCCTCTAGGTTATGAGCCACCAAAATTTGAAAAATACAAAGGTAAAGGAGACCCTAAAGAGCATCTAAGAGAGTTTTTTATTTCTTAGCAACTAGTGTCCTATAGTGACATCTACCTACTTCTTATTTTCCCTCTAAGTCTAAGTAGACAGGCTTTGGAATGGCTTCTTAGGTTGCTAAAAACTCAGTGTCTAACTTTGATGATCCATCAAATAAATTTATACAACATTTCTCTTAAAATATCGAGCATGATATTTTGATAGTTGATTTAAGTTAGGCTGAGTATAAAGTTGGTGAGAGCTTTACAAGTTACGTATAGCGATGGAGAGCAATTGCTAGTCGCTTCACCCATAATGTACTAGATAAATAACTAGCATCTGTATTTACCAAAAAATTGCATAATGAAATATATTATCACTTGGAGCATTAGTGTGATCACAAATTGAAGGAGATCATTGATAAAGGCATACATATTAAAAAATTCCTTATAAATAAAGGGGTTATCAATTTGTCTTCTTCAAACTAGAACCAAAATCAAAGCCAAAACCAAAACTCAAGCCCAATTTATAACCGTAGCCTAGTCCAAGCACAAACATCTGCATCTATTTGAGTCAATAATTATGAAAATACCAAGCCATAAAACCATAACAATAAAGTTCTAGGTAAAGGAATTAATAGGGAATCCAGAACAACACACCTGTTCTGATCCCACTTGTTAGGATCTTGCTCCTCAAAAAGAGCACAATATGATTACCACATACAAGCAATTAAACATGCGAAATTAATCAGAAGTACAAGTAACTAGAATTCACAAATAGCATAGAATATGAGAGATAATACACAATCATGTATTAATACTCATTCATAAAGAAAATAAATAAAGAAGATGCCACTTCTTTTTCCACCTCTCAGAGGCTTCCCACACCTCAAGGGCTCCCAGTAATTCTCAATCAAGAGTTCACTCTCCTACCAAAAACGGTCCCAACACACAACTCACACACAGAATTGGTGTTCACCTCTCTAACCAGTCAGTAATAACCCTGCTAGTACACCAAGTACTCTACAGTGCTTCGAGTAGATCTCCCATGAACCTGCAACACCCTGCAATTCAACAGACCTTACGTACACATGTAGATCTCCTATGAGCTTGTAACAACTTGCAACTCAAATGATCTTACAATGGAAGGATCTTCCTTGCCTTCCTTTTTAGCTCATAATTACAATACATGCCAATGGGTCTATAAATAGATCCCAGACTTAACCATAACTTAGACTCTTAATTTAGACATGCAGCTCAAGACTCGAAATAGCCTTTACATGTAAACACTCGGTTCAATAAACTAACTGTTCGTGCAATGAACAGTTTTAGAACACACAGGCGACCGACGTCGGTCCCTGTCTAACTGGAGATGACCGACGTCGGCCGACTTGCTGTCGATGTCAGTTGCCTTCTGCACTGAATCTGATCGACATCGGTTGGCCTAACCGATGCTTGTGACTGTGACACTCATCAAGTCCTCCATGTCTATAAATAGTTGAAGCTTTTAGTTCCAAAACTTAATAATCTCTCACTTGAAGATAAACAGCTGCAACTGTATCTGTACCTATACATCATCTAGTTTGTTTTCTTGCATTGTATCCCTCTTCAAGATCACCCTTGAAGACCAACCACCACAAAACCTGTGGTGCACCTCCTGTCATCCAAATCCCCTGCCACATCCGCATCTACAAAAACATGTAGAAAAAAAATTGACCCTGCAAAGCATGTGCACTTGCTGCTGGTCCCTCTCAAATACCTAAGAATCCATTGAACTGCCCTCCAGTGCTTCTTTTTCGGATTGGCTCCTAACTTTCTGACAACTCCCACTGCTTGGAAAAACTTAGGTTTAGTACACATGTACTCAACTTCATTATGTGAATCAAGACACTGTTCATAGAACTGTCCAACCATCGGCGTGCTAACTGGTCTCACACAATCATCCTGAAACAAAGTCAACCTGTGACCTTCCATGTCCCTAGAACACATTCATGCCAAAGAATCTTGCTGCTCCCAGATTTTTCATGACATACTTCTGAACTAGCTTTACCTTTAGTTCAGTAACTCGTTGTAAGTGTAACCCTACAACAAGCACACAATACAGTAATAAGATAATGTAGCTAATATTATCCAACCTGGTAAAAAGAAACACAATGGTCAAACCTCCATTGTCCTGCAGCTTATTCAAAACCATATACCCTGGCCTTCCGTCTCACGTGTCCATTCCCGCTCTTCTTTATCCTGAACATCCATTCGTCTCTAAGTGCTTCCTTCCAGTTGGCAACTCCACCCAAAACTCTCATTTGGTTCTTCTTCAAGGAATCACATTCCTCCTCCATGCCAAGCTCCCACTGTTTCCTAGATCTACCTGCTCTGCTTCTTTAATAACTTTCTAGTTCTTGACCGTTAGTGAGTAACAAGTAGTGTAAAAAAAGGAAATAACGAATTTGAGGCTTACTTACCCTTTAAGTCCTCCATATGGTTGCTTGAGACTCCTTGACAGCTTGCTGTCTGCCCAAAATCTGTCTCAGTGACCGATGCCGGTCACATCTCAGTCTACACCCGACCGATGTTGGTTCCATGTGACTGCCTCATCACCGATGTTGGTTTATTTTGACCGACGCTGGTGTTTACTTATCCTGAGTCACTGATTTTGGGCTGCACATAGCCGACGTCGGTCCTTGTCTGGATGTCGACGTCAGTTTTCTAATTGATGTCGGTATCTGTGTTTTATTTACGAGCGATGACTTTTACCCGTGAGCTCTTTTTGTATCAAACCCTTGTCCAAATCAACCTTGCTCTGCTTAGAATTCTTCAGCCCCTTTTGCTGATCTCTGTCAGTCACCTTCTCCTTGAAAACCAAAGTTTTTCTGCTCTTGTCATGAACATCAGATTTCTCAAGAAACGTCACTTTCTTCTTCTGCATACAGAAATCTTGATTCATGTTTTTTAAATCTGAAAGCATACCCTTTGACTCAAGAACATGCATCTCCTTCTTATTCATGTGACCAAGCCTATTAAGCCACATCTTTGAATCTACAGCTGAAGTAGATAACTCAAAAAGAGAATCAGTAATACAAGTAGATAGATAAAACGTACCTACTTTCTTACCTCTTGCTACAACAAGTGCACCCTTGGTAACCTTCCAAGAGTCCGCTGTGAGAGTTATTGTGCAACCTTCATCACCCAAACTTCTTACCAAAATCAAATTCTGCTCTAGAACTGGGACATGCATGACCTCCTTCAACACCCATGTGTTACTTGTCTGCAATTTCAGCTTCACTTTCCCTTTGCCAACCATCTGACAAGGCTTACCATCCCCTAAATAAAATTTTCCAAAGTCTCCCTGGACATACTTATGAAAAATTCCCTATTTGGGGATGCATGGAAAGTGATGCAGGAGCATCTGCAATGGCTACCTGAAGACATGGTTATAATTGAATTCAAATTCCAATTTTTATATTTTGCCTCCAAAATAAGGAGTAAATGTAATTATCAGAAATGAAAAGTGAAAAGGTAAAAAAAATCAGGTAAGAGAATCTCCATGTTGGAAGCCAATCTTGGCTTAAAGAACAAATGAGGGGAGTGGTTGAAATCTTTCAACCGTAAGATATTAGTCTCTCCAAATTAGTATATTGCTGGAAATTGAAAACTGTATCTGTTTTGTCTTGAGCCCAAGTTGGGCGTAGAGGTTAGGAAGGAGATCAGACGTGGAAAGTAAAAAATGGTTCAAAATGCTTGAGGTGATTGTTGGGAAGTAAAAAGTAGTTTGCACATCCACGGATTCACAGAATCCACAGCCTTCAGAAGAAACTGTTACAACAAACAGTAGCGCTGTCTCTCTGTTACAAGAAGTCGATTCAGAGGGAGTACGTAGAAAAAGAAGAGAAAAGGAGAGAGGACAGGGGACGAAGAGAAGGAGGATCTCTTTTAGAGAGATGAAGGAGCATTCTGGGTTGATTTGGTTCAGCAACAACTTTGGGGAGCAATGGACAAAGAGTGGATATGGTCAAGATTGACAACATATGAAAGTATCGAGATATTCAAATAGGTTGGTTATTTTACAGCCTTTATGTAATTTGAAACACAAGTTATTGCATTCTGTTATTGCACCAGCTACTCCAGAGGACAAAATATCTATTAACGGGAGTCCCCATGCAAATTTTGATGGAGAATATGGAGAAATGAGGATTAAATTGAATCAGTCTTTTCAAGATGAAGATGCAAGTAATGACCTGGTACAAAGTCTGCATGAGGCGGCATGAGTATTTGAGATTGCTAATGAGCAGCAAAGATCTCTAACACGAGGTCCCTAGTTTGCCAAGGCCTGGCTTGGAATTGATAAGAATGCCTGGATTAAGACACTTGCATATCAGGCTTCTGTATGTGCTCTATTACAAGCAGCCACTGAAATTGCATCATGAGGACATGGCAGGGATCGAGATGTTAATAAAATTGTCCAACGAAGTGATCCACTCTTCACTGTTGTGACTTTTGTAGGTTGGGAAGGAGCGTCGTTGAGTCCAAGTAAAACAATTAATGTTTCTCTTCTTGTTAATAAACTATGTCATATATATTAAAGTAGCCTTGACATATGCATAGAGTAACCAAATGAAGACCAGTCTATTATCTATTTGGTGTTGATCTACGAAGCCTTAGTGGGCTTGTATCAGCTACTTTAAACATAGGAAAAGCTTTATAATTTCGTGGAAGCCCTTGATAAACAATGACTGCTTTCTATCAGCCGAATGGAGCCTTTCTAGTATTTCAGGTCAGAAGCAAGGAATCACCATTGTTAGAGTTGTTTTAAAGAATACCCCAATATTACTGCTGGATGAGGCAAGCTCTAATGTGGAGTCAGAGTCTAGTCGTGTGGTGCAGGAAGCTTTGGGTACATTGATACTGGGGAACAAGACGACACTTATTATTGCACACCATGTTGCAATGATGCGACATGTAGACACAATTGTTGTTATTTAATGATGGCCGTATTGTTGAAGAGGGTAACCATGATCCACTGATGGTGATGAATGGTCTGTATGTGCGTCTGATACACTGTTACTTCAGTAAATCACGGTGGCAACATAGGTTATTTTAAGAGTTCACAAGGACAATGGGATTAATTTGATTCTGTTTCTTCCAGAGCAGAGGCAGTGTCTTGCAAATTGACCAAGACACACTTTCTGGTGAATATTTGTTGTTTCAAATGACATTCGTGACCTCGCCAGTTACTATGTCATGAAGAACATAGGCCTGAATGTCACTTTTCTTCATCTAAATATTGTAATTTGAACAATTAACAATAGCAATAGACAACGATTCATTGATTGTTGTGGTTCATCATTTGGTATCAGAGCTTGAAGCTCTTGGGAATTGGTAACTTATTGTTGGTTGTGATTTCTAATGAGTTGTTACAAGATTTGGTAAGAGGATCAACAAGACAAGTGCTAGAAGACCCTGGGAAGAAAATGTATGAGAATCTTTGCTATTTGAGATGAATTATTGTGTTGAGAAGCAATCAAGTGAAGAAGTTGCAGGTTCAAGGCAGCCAAGCCATTGAGGCTTAAGAAGAGAAGAAGCCAAGGAAGGCTTAGAGAAGAAGATCCAAGAAGAAGCTTGGATAGTTTGCCAAAAGACTAAGGTGAAATAGACTTAGGTGAGATAAAGAATGGAGTTTGAAGAATTGAGAAGAGAAGCTTGGAGAAGCTAAAAAGTAAGGGAGCAAGTGAATGATCAAGAAGAAGATCCAAAGCAAGGTAAGCTTGGATTTGTGATTTAAGTTTGATGTATAACAAGTTGCTGCAGGATTGAGAGAAAAGGATCAAAAGACTAGGATGCAAAAGGCCTAGGTGAGATCAAGGAGATTGTCAAAAGACCAGTCAAGGAGAAAGGCTCGGTGAGACAAGGGATCAAGAGAACAAGGTGGAAAAGACTTGGGTGAAGATCTCAGAGATGGAAGCATTGTTGAAAGCACTACAGAGCAGCAAGGTATATGAGGGCAGCAAGAAGAAAGCAAGCATCCAAAAGAAGAAAGGTATGAACAATTTTGTAATTGATAAAGAGATTGCTAATTTGAAGAGAGAATTAGCTAAGATTAAAGATGAGTATGGGTCTTGGATGCAGTTGAATAGGCAATCATGGGTATGGCCAATGAGGAGGAGGTTAAAGTTGCCTATAGATCTCCTATTAAAAAGGAGAAGGCAAAAGGATATTGCCATGAAGAGAGAAGCCCAAAGAGGCAAGAAGATAAGAAGGTTGCCAAGTGAGCAGCAAGAGGAAGAAGTTGTGAAGAAGGTTCTCATTGAGGAGGACAAGAAAAGAAAAGAAAGAAAAGATGAAGTGCCAGGAAGAGCACTTGGAAAGATGAGAGTGTTGATGAAGAGGACACTCGTGGAGACATTATGGTCTCTTGTTTTTGTATTTAATGCTATTTTTGAGTGGATAAATGCAGGTATGAGCAGCCTTATGAAGGTCAAGAGAAGGGCCTTGGAGAGTGAAGAGATTGGTGCAAGAGAAGACACCAATTGCACAAGTGAATGTGCAAGAGAGAGAAGTGAGTTTGCTGCTATTGATAAAGAAGAAGAGATGCATTGGTTAATGCATAAGAAAGGTGTTGATGATTCCATACAAGCAAGAGAACAGATGGAAGATGAAGCTAAATTCCATGATGCCATTGAAGGCTAAGAAGAAGAAAGAGAGCAGCCAAACATAAAGAAAGAAGAAAGCACAAATAATTAAGAAGTTATGCAAGTCAAAGAATTAATGGAGCAGCCTATTAAGGAGGTAAAGGTGAGTTCAAAAACTGATTTGTCTTATAAGCATGAAATTGCTGATATGCATGTTAGAGAAGCAAAGAGAAAGGTGAAGTTTCCAATTAACCATGGATATGTGATGCCTAAATGGTGGATCAAGCAAACTCCCAAGCAAGAGGAGGTGCTGGTACAAGAGCAAGGGTGCAAGATGCCTACATGGCCTGAGAAGAGAAATGGTAAGAAGGAGAAACAAGTATGGGTGCCTAAGAAGGCAAAGAGAAAAGATGTGAGTATTGAGACAGCAACACCAAGAAGTCAATGGAAGAGGATTGAAGGTGATTCCAGCAGCCAAGAGAATGAAGGAGAGATGGTGAGTATGGAAGAAGCATTCCATGAAGATAGGATGCTTGAGAGGTATACCAAAGAGGTAAAAGGTAAACAATTGGTTTATGATGATGTGTTTGAATTATTTAATGATCCTTTCATGAGAAATGAGGAATGGAAAATGCCTATGAAAACTAATGTATAGTAAAGAGAGAGTTCCAAATGGATGGATGATGAGGAAAGGGAAGAGTATACAACAAAGCAATCAAGATGGCTTCAAGCAGAGATTGAAGATAATAAGGAGACACAAGGTAATGATGTTCCTATTGTTTTTGATAATTATATTGATGTTGGTGAAGAAGCTGATTTGTATGAAGAAACTATAAAGTGGATGAACGTACTTATAGAGGATGAAAGACAATCTGGTCCTAAGTTTGATATAGGACATGAAGATTTGGATGAGCTTGTGTTGAGTGAAGAGATGAAGAGGATAGAAGAGTTGTTGAACCCTCCAAGAGAGTTGTGTAGAGACACATATCAACATGGTGGCACCATTGATCAGATGGAAAATGAATTGAGGCAAGAACAAAGAAAGATGGTGAGGGCAGATTTGGACAAAGAACAACATGAAGACAATCAAGGGGCTTCATGGCCTAAAGATTTTTATTCTAAGGTGGCTTTTGATGTTTTGAATGCAGATATGGAAGATGAAAACTTTGGAGACATATATGAAGATGAAACATGGATATGGAAGATTGCAGCTGAGAAAGAGATGAGGAGAAGAACATACTAGAAAAGGAAGAAAAGCAAGAAGATGGAAGATAAAGACAATCAAAGGCAAACAACAGTATTGGCATTGACAAAAAGACCTTGGAATCCAGGTATACAAGTGAAAACTAATGTATGGAGGCAGCATTTCATTTGAACTAAGGTTCAAATTGTTTCTAGAGGGAGAGTATGATGCAGGAGCATCTGCAATGGCTACCTGAAGACATGGTTACAATTGAATTCAAATTCTAATTATTATATTTTGCCTCCAAAATAAGGAGTAAATGTAATTATCAGAAATGAAAAGTGAAAAGGTAAAAAAAAATCAAGTAAGAGAATCTCCATGTTGGAAGCCAATCTTGGCTTAAAGAACAAATGAGGGGAGTGGTTGAAATCTTTCAACCGTAAGATATTAGTCTCTCCAAATTAGTATATTGCTGGAAATTGAAAACTGTATCTATTTTGTCTTGAGCCCAAGTTGGGCGTAGAGGTTAGGAAGGAGATCAGACATGGAAAGTAATAAATGGTTCAAAATGCTTGAGGTGATTGTTGGGAAGTAAAAAGTAGTTTGCAGATCCACAGATTCACGGAATCCACAGCCTTCAAAAAAAACTGTTACAACAAACAGTAGCGCTGTCTCTCTGTTACAAGAAGAAGCCGATTCAGAGGGAGTACGTAGAAAAAGAAGAGAAAAGGAGAGAGGACAGGGGACGAAGAGAAGGAGGATCTCTTTTAGAGAGATGAAGGAGCATTTTGGGTTGATTTGGTTCAGCAACAACTTTGGGCAGCAATGGACAAAGAGCGGATATGGTCAAGATTGACAACATATGAAAGTATCAAGCAATTCAAATAGGTTGGTTATTTTACAGCCTTTATGTAATTTGAAACACAAATTATTGCATTTTGTTATTGCACCAGCTACTCTAGAGGACGGGATCTCTGTTAATGGGAGTCCCCATGCAAATTTTGATGGAGAATATGGAGAAATGAGGATTAAATTGAATCAGTCTTTTCAAGATGAAGATGCAAGTAATGACCTAGTACAAAGTCTACATGAGGCGGCACGAGTATTTGAGCTTGCTAATGAGCAACAAAGATATCTAACACGAGGTCCCTAGTTTGCCAAGGCCTGGCTTGGAATTGATAAGAATGCCTGGATTAAGACACTTGCATATCATGCTTCTGTATGTGCTCTATTACAAGCAGCCACTGAAATTGCATCATGAGGACATGGCAGGGATCAAGATGTTAATAAAATTGTCCAATGAAGTGATCCACTCTTCACTGCTGTGACTTCTATAGGCTGGGAAGGAGCGTCATTGAGTCCAAGTAAAACAAGTAATGTTTCTCTTCTTGTTAATAAACTATGTCATATATATTAAAGTAGCCTTGACATATGCATAGAGTAACCAAATGAAGACCAGTCTATTATCTATTTGGTGTTGATCTATGAAGCCTTAGTGGGCCTATATCGGCTGCTTTAAACATAGGAAAAGCTTTATAACTTCGTGGAAGCCCCTGATAAACAATGACTGCTTTCTATTAGCGGAATGGAGCCTTTCTAGTATTTCAGGTCAGAAGCAAGGAATCACCATTGCTAGAGTTTTTTTAAAGAATACCCCAATATTACTGTTGGATGAGGCAAGCTCTAATGTGGAGTCAGAGTCTAGTCGTGTGGTGCCGGAAGCTTTGGGTACATTGATATTGGGGAACAAGACGACACTTATTATTGCACACCATGTTGCAATGATGCGACATGTAGACACAATTGTTGTTGTTTAATGATGGCTGTATTGTTGAAGAGGGTAACCATGATCCACTAATGGCAATGAATGGTCTGTATGTGCATCTGATACACTGTTACTTCAATAAATCATGGTGGTAACATAGGTTATTTTAAGAGTTCACAAGGACAATGGGATTAATTTGATTCTGTTTCTTCCAGAGCAGAGGCAGTGTCTTGCAAACTGACCAAGACACACTTTTTGGTGAATATTTGTTGTTTCAAATGACATTCGTGACCTCACCAATTACTGTGTCATGAAGAACATAGGCCTGAATGTCACTTTTCTTCATCTAAATATTGTAATTTGAACAGTTAGCAATAGCAATAGACAACGATTCATTGATTGTTGTGGTTCATCAGAAAGAGGCACCAGAATCTAAAACCCAAGATTCTACTTTATCTAAGGAACATACTAGAGCATCATGTGTAACATAATCTGCAACATCTGCTTCTTCTTCATGTCCTTCATTGTGATCTTCAACCGACCTGCAATCTCTCTTTAGATGCCCTTGCTTTCCACATTTCTAGTAGGTTATTCTGCCATACCTGGACTTGGATCTCCTGCCTATCTTGGACCTTGATCTCCCATGCTCAATCTTCTCTCTTTGCCTTCCCCTGCTTTCCACACTCAGCATTTTTTGATGATTCACCTGTGCTTTTCTTGTGATTTTTTTAATTCAAGATTACACTCACAACATCATCCACTTTTAAGATTTTTGAAACAGACGCAATATTACTAACTGCCATTAACAAATTCTTTCAACTTTCAGGTAATGAGCATAAGATTAAGAGAGCCTTAATTTCATCATCAAAAACAATATTGATTGAATTTAACTGGTTTACCAAACCATGGAAATCACTAAGATGGCTATGTACAGATCCACCTTCCAACATTTGCAAATTAAATAATTGCTTCATAAAAAATACCTTATTCGAAGCTGAGGGTTTTTCATATAAATTTGCCAAAGATTCTATCAACTTTACCATTGTCTTAACCTGTGATAAGTTGGAAATCACAGATGATGCAAGACTCAACCTTATAGATCCCAGAACCTTCCGATTAAGAACCTCCCATTCTTCATCCTTCATATCCTGGGGCTTGCAATCAACCCCACCCAACGGTAGGTACAAATCTTTTTGATACAGATAATCTTCAATCTGCATCCTCCATAATTGATAGTTCTTGCCATTAAAGTTCTCCATTTGTAGCTTACTTTTTTCTGCCATTGCTCTACTCCCACTCAAATAGAAATCTCTGTGAGTAACTTGTAATCAACACACACTAACCAGATTTGATACAACTTGTTAGTATTCTAACTAAAAGCTCTGATACTAATTGATGAGAAATCTAGAACAACACACCTGTTCTGATCCCACTTGTTAGAATCTTTCTCCTCAGAAAGAGCACAATATGATTACCACATACAAGCAATTAAACATGCGAAATTAACTAGAAGTACAAGTAACTAGAATTCACAAATAGCACAGAATATGAGAGACAATACACAATCTTGTATTAATACTCATTCAAAAAGAAAATACAATAAAGAAGATGCCACTTCTTCTTCCACCTCTCAGAGGCTTCCCACACCTCAAGGGCTCCCAGTAATTCTCAATCAAGAGTTTACTCTCCTAACAAAAATGGTTTCAACACACAACTCACACACAAAATTGGTGTTCACCTCTCCAACCAGTCAGTAATAACCCTGCTAGTATACTAAGTACTCTACAGTACTTCAAGTAGATCTCCCATGAACCTATAACAATCTACAATTCAATAGACCTTACTTACACATGTAGATCTCTTATGAGCTTGCAACAACCTGCAACTAAAATGATCTTACAATGGAAGGATCTTCCTTGCCTTCTTTTTTAGCTCATAATTACATTACATGCCAATGGGTCTATAAATAGATCCCAAACTTAACCATAATTTAGACTCTTAATTTAGACACGCAGCTCAAGACTCGAAATAGCCTTTACATGCAAACACTCAATTCAACAAACTAACTATTCATGCAATGAACAGTTCTGTAACACACAGGCGATCGACGTCGATCCCTATCTAACTAGAGATGACTGACGTTGGTCAACTTCCTCTCGATGTCGGTTGCCTTTTGCATTGAATCTGACCGAGGTCGGTCAGCCTAACCGACACCGGTGACTGTGACACTTAGCAACTCCTCCATGTCTGTAAATAGTTGAAGCTTTTAGCTCCATAACCTAACAATCTCTCACTTGGAGATAAATAGCTGCAACTGTACCTATACCTGTACATCATTTGTTTATTTCCTTGCATTATATCCCTCTTCAAGATCACCTTTGAAGACCAACCACCACAAAACTTATGGTGTACCTCCTGTCATCCAAACCACCTGTCACATCCGCATCTACAAACCTATGTAGAAAAGAACTTGACTCTGCAAAGCATGTGCACCTGCTGTTGGTCCTTCTCAAATACCTGAGAATCCATTGAACTTCCCTCCAATGCTTCTTTCTCAAATTGGCTCCTAACTTTTTGACAACTCCCACTGCTTGGAAAAACTTAGGTTTAGTACACATGTACTCAACTTGATTATGTGAATCAAGACACTATTCATAGAACTGTCCAACCATCAGCGTGCTAATCAGTCTCACACAATCATCCTGAAAGAAAGTCAATCTGTGACCTTCCATGTCCCTAGAACACACTCATGCCAAAGAATCTTGCTGCTCCCAGATTCCTCATGACATACTTTTGAACTAACTTTACCTTTAGTTCAATAACTCCCTATAAGTGTAACCCTGCAACAAACACACAATACAGTAATAGAATAATGTAGCTAATATTATCCAACTTGGTAAAGAGAAATACAATGATCAAACCTCCATTGTCCTACAGCTTATTCAGGACCATATACCTTGGCCTTCTATCTCACGTGTCCATTCCCGCTCTTCTTTATCCTGAACATTCATTCATCTCTAAGTGCTTCCTTCCAGCTGACAACTCCACCTAAAACTCCCGTTTGATTCTTCTCCAAGGAATCACATTCCTCATCCATGCCAAGCTCTCATTGTTTCCTGGATCTACCTGCTCTACTTCTTTAATAACTTCCTAGTTCTTGACCGTCAGTGAGTAACAAGTAGTGTAAAAAAGGAAAATGATGAATTTGAGGCTTACTTACCCTTTAAGTCCTCCATATGGGTGCTTGAGACTCTTTAACAGCTTGCTGTCCGCTCAAAATCTATCTCAGTGACTGATGCCAATCACATCTCAGTCTGCACCTGACCGACGTCAGTTTCATGCGACTGCCTCATCACTGACGTCGGTTCCCTCTGACTGACATCGATGTTTATCTATTATGAGTCACCGATGTTGGGCTGCACATAGCCGATGTTGGTCCCTGTCTGGATGCCAACATCGATTTTCTAACCGACGTCGGTCTCTGTGTTTTACTTTTAAGTGATGACTTTTACCCACGAGCTCCTTTTGGATCAAACCCTTGTTCAAATTAACCTTGCTCTGCTCAGAATTATTCATCCCCTTTTGCTGATCTCTATCAGTCACGTTCTCTTTGAAAACCAAAGCTTTCCTGCTCTTGTCACGAATATTGAATTCCTCAAGAAACGTCACTTTTTTCTTCTGCATAAAGAAATCTCGATTCATGCTTTTCAAATTTGAAAGCATATCCTTTGACTCAAGAACATGCATCTCCTTCTTATTCATGTGACCAAGCTTATTAAGCCACATCTTCAAATCTACAGCTAAAGTAGATAACCCAAAAAGAGAATCAGTAATATAAGTAGATAGATAAAGCGTACCTACTTTCTTACCTCTTGATACAATAAGTGCACTCTTGATAACCTTCTAAGAGTTTGCTGTGAGAGTTACTGTGCAACCTTCATCACCCAAACTTCTTACAAAAATTAAATTCAGCTCCAGAATTGGAACATGCATGACCTCCTTCAACACCCATGTGTTACCTGTCTGCAATTTCAGCTTCACTTTCCCTTTGCCAACCATTTGACAAAGCTTACCATCCCCTAAATAAATTTATTCAAAGTCTTCCTAAACATACTCATAAAAAAATTTACTATTTGGGGATGCATGGAAAGAGGCACCAGAATCTAAAACCCAAGATTCTACTTTATCTAAGGAACATACTAGAGCATCCTGTGTAACATAATCTACAACATCTGCTTCTTCTTCATGTGCTGCATGCTGATCTTCAACCGACCTATAATCTCTCTTTAGATGCCTTTGCTTTCCACATTTTCAATAGGTTATTCTGCCATACATGGACTTAGATCTCCTGCCTATTTGGGACCTTGATCTCCCATGCTCGATCTTCTCTCTTTGCCTTCCCCTGATTTATACACAAAGCATTTCCTGATGATTCACCTGTGCTTTTCTTGCAAATTTTTTCATTCAAGATTACACTCACAACATCATCCACTTTTAAGATTTTTGAAGTAGACGCAGTATTACTAACTACCATTACCAAATTCTCTCAACTTTTAGGTAATGAGCATAATATTAAGAGAGCCTTAATTTCATCATAAAAATAATATTGATTGAATTTAACTGGCTTAGCAAACCATGGAAATCACTAAGATGACTATGTACAGATCCACCTTCCAACATTTGCAAATTAAATAATTGCTTCATAAGAAATACCTTATTCAAAGCTGAGAGTTTTTCATATAAATTTTCCAAAGATTCTATCAACTCTACTGTTGTCTTAACTTGTGATAAGTTGGAAATCACAGACGATGTAAGACTCAACCTTATAGATCCCAGAGCCTTCTGATCAAGAACCTCCCATTCTTCATCCTTCATATCCTGAGGCTTGTAATCAACCCCATCCAACGGTAAGTACAAATATTTCTGATATAGATAATCTTCAATATGCATCCTCCATAATTGATAGTTCTTGCCATTAAACTTTTCCATTCGTAGCTTACTTTTTTTTTCTGTCATTGCTCTACTCCCACTCAAATAAAAACCCCTGTGAGTAACCTGTAATCAACACACACTAACCAGATCTGATACAACCTATTAGTATCCCAACCAAAAGCTCGATACCAATTGATGGGAAATCCAGAACAACACACCTGTTCTGATCCCACTTGTTAGGATCTTGCTCCTTAGAAAGATCACAATATGATTACCACATACAAGCAATTAAACATGCAAAATTAACCAGAAGTACAAGTAACTAGAATTCACAAATAACATAAAATATGAGAGACAATACACAATCTTGTATTAATACTCATTCAAAAATAAAATACAATAAAGAAGATGCCACTTCTTCTTCCACCTCTCAGAGGCTTCCCACACCTCAAGGGCTCCTAGTAATTCTTAATCAAGAGTTCACTCTCCTACCAAAAATAGTCCCAACACACAACTCACACACATAATTGGTGTTCACCTCTCCAACCAATCAGTAATAACCTTGCCAGTACACCAAGTACTCTACAATACTTTAAGTAGATCTCTCATGAACCTGCAACAACCTGCAATTCAACAGACCTTACTTACACATGTAGATCTCCTATGAGCTTGCAACAACCTGCAACTCAAATGATCTTACAATGAAAGGATCTTCCTTGCCTTCCTTTTTAGCTCATAATTACAATACATGCCAATGGGTCTATAAATAGATCCCAGACTTAACCATAACTTAGACTCTTAATTTAGACACGCAGCTCAAGACTCAAAATAGTCTTTACATGCAAACACTCGATTCAACAAACTAACTGTTCGTGCAATGAACAGTTCTAAAACACATAGGCGACTGACGTCAGTCTCTGTCTAACTAGAGATGACCGACGTCGACCGACTTCCTGTCGATGTCGGTTGCCTTCTGTATTGAATTTGATCGACGTTGGTCGGCCTAACCGACGCCAGTGACTGTGACACTTAGTAACTCTTCCATGTCTGTAAATAGTTAAAGCTTTTAACTCCACAACTTAACATGAATAATTGATTTGCATCATGTTTAAATTGTGTGAATACTATCTGCTCAACCTATGCCATAAATGCAACTTATTCCACAAATGCATCCTATCCAACAAGCACAACCTAAGCCTCAACTTAGGACACCTACTCAAATGTTACAACCACTACCTTTGAAAATCCCTCCTTTAAGAAGAAGACCCACTCATAGAGTCTTTAGTGATCTTGGTGAGCCTATCGAAGTAGTGTTTCACAAACTAGCTACAACCAATATGATTAGTTGGCTGATTCCAAAACACTTTCATGAGGGAAAACATTATCCAGATTGGTACAAAGAGCATGATTTCTGTGAATTACATCATGTTTATGGATATTTTATACATCATTGTGTGAAACTAAAGTACCTCATTAAAAATGTATTAAAAAATGGAGAGATCCATTTGGATAATAGAGCATCTAATTCTAATCAAAACATGGGTATCTACCAAAATCCTTTTCCATAACATAATAATACCAATTAGCACTAGAAAAAACTAAGACCATAGCCACAATAATGACCATAATAACATTAAAAACAATATCAGTAACAATAAAAACAATGTCAAGCATAAAATGGAAGGAACCAAGGCCAAAATGACCCCAATAACCAACAAACCTACCATGTAGTTGCATATGACTACAATAAAGTTGTAGGTCATATTATAGGTGGGCATGTTTATACCATTACCATCAATCCTAGACTAAGTGTTAATAAACGATGACCATTGTATAACAATGCCAATCAACCTACCAATTCTGGTAATCCTTCCTTAACTTGTGATCACATCCAAGTGAAACAACAACCAAGGATTACCATTTCAAGATGCTATGCTAATAACCCTTCATTTCTCCATGACTACATCTAAGTGCACATGCAATCAAGAATTATACTCTCTGGCCCATATCCATAATTTTCTAGTTACGATGGTCCTATACCCAATCTAGATTGTGCCATCATAACTCAATGATCTAAAATCACCATCTTAGGCTTGTAACCCCCTAACGATGAGTCAATCCAACCCACTATGCCAGATAGGAGTAAGCCAATTACCAATGTTAAGGAAAAAGATGTATGATATTGTGGAACAAATCTAAAAGACACCCACATAAATCTCCATTTTGGATTTGTTGTGTACATATACCATCTACAAGAATATCCTAACAAAACTCCTAGGTCAATCCCAAGTGCCAAACGATATTACACCAGATAAATTTTAAGCTTTGGTTGGACACCTAGCCCTAGGATAATAATTCACCTTTGACCAAAGTGATATGTCATCCCTTAGCCCTATCCATAATAACCCATTATATATTTAAGTTATCAACACATGACATGAGGTTAAATGTGTCATCATAGACAATGGATCAAGCCTAAATATTATGTCTCTAAAGCTCATTAAGCATCTCGGATATACAACCATTGACCTTCAGTGATAGACTATTACTATCAAGGCCTAAGATAATGAAGAATGGGAATCACAAGGAACCATAAGTTTGCTAGTGATCATTGGGCCTTTGACCCACGATACACTTTGCCATGTGTTAGACTTGTATTTATCATTTTTTTTTTAGGTAGACCATGGATACATGAAATTCGTGCAATCCCTTCCACATTGCACAAGTGTATCAAGTTTCCTCACTTAGGGATGAAGGTAACTATCCATGGAGATTTATAACCATATGAACACTGCAAGCATTTAGAGGCTGAATATAAAAGTTATAATTATCATCTTGGTCTAAACCCAGTGCCAAATAAGGACAAAGACAAAGAGATATTTATTGAATTGTCAGAAGCCAATTGCATAGACCCTGATAGCCTTGCCTCAACTTCACATATGCATCCTATTGAAATGTCTAATCATTTTACCATTTTGGACAATGGATTGGTGAGTATTTTACCCATGACACAATTTACATGGCCAAGCTTCCATAGAATCCAGAGACATATGAGAGACCTAAAGCTAAGCCAATTTTAATGGAATGGTGACAAAAAGGAAAAAGAAAACTTCATAACCCAACAAATGTTATTTTCACACTTGCCACTAGATAAGAAAAATACCCACTTGCCAATGATGATTCATGGTTATACAATGATAAATTGGTTGATTTCTATCACAATATAAAGTATCCCATCCCTAACAAGATCATGGATAACTAAGCATATGAAGGTGGAGGCTTGGGGCTAAATCAATAAGGTACTCTTGAGCCCATTTCTATGACCAGGTATAAAAGAAATCACAGTATTAGATTTAAACATCTTAAGGGTGACCTCACATATCTTATTCATGTTCCTATGCCATTGACTAGTGACAATGATGTTGACAGTGAAGTAGAGTCTGATCATAGCATATACGAAGACCTTGCCAGTACCAAATTATTTAACCCATATACCATTTACACCATTACATTAGTAATGGTACATTCCCAAATTCCCCTTTATCATCCTCAACTTATAGATTGGGACCAATAAGAATCCACAATACCTTTTAGATGAGTTTGAGAATGATGAGGCCTTTTGTGACTTTCTAGGCCTAAGAGACAATGTTTCATTGGAAGACCACAAACAAGGGTTATATATCACATTGGATTTTGTTGCCTATTTTAGATAATGGGTGAACACCCTTAGCCAAAAATGAAATAATAAAACATTGAGGTCCCAAATTGACAACCTCTTTGAGCAAGGTAAAAGTAAAGAAAAAAGTCAGTTTCTTGGTGAAAACCCATCAGACACCACTAGATGGGAATGTTCACTCTTATTTGAATGAAGCTCGAGAGACCACCAATAGTGAACTTGATTGTGGGTCTGAGCTTAGTATAGAGGAATCACATGTCTTTGATCAAATTATCTAAGAATGTCCTACATTATTTATTACATGGCCATTACTACCATTAGGAGATTCAGATTCATCTTGTTTGGGAGAGTTTGAAGAACCAGTCTGACTAGAGGACTTTACCATTGCTAACCAATTTACATCCCTACCAACTATTCTAGAAGATGGCTCGACTCTCCTAGTATAAGATACTATGGAAGTCAACATTGGGAATCCAGAGGACCTGCAGTGGATTAAATGAGGTGTGTCCCTCATTGAGGAGGAACATGAAGTTTTTACATCCATTTTGAGGGAGTTTGTTGATATATTTACATGGGCCTATTCGAATATGCCAGGTTTGGACCTTGACTTAGTTGTATACAATCTCATTGTACATCCTGATGCTAAACCGGTGAAGTAAAAATTATGTAAGATGCATCTTTGTATTACTGTGTTACTTAAGAAATATTTGAAAAAAATCTTGGAAGTGAGATGCATTAGATCGATTGACTATTCAGAGTGGATTTTAAATATTATGCCTATCATTAAAAATCTAGAAGGGATCAAAACATACACTAATTTCAAAGACATCAATAAGGACTACCTAAAGGATGAATTTCCTTTGCTGAATAATGACATGATCATTGAATCCATAGTTAGGTATGAAATACTTTCCCTCATGGATGGGATTTTAGGATATAATCAGATCAGGATCACGTTAGGTATGAAATACTTTCCCTCATGGATGGAATTTTAGGATATAATCAATACACCACTCTTTGAAGAATGTTTTTCTATTATGTTATGCCATTCAACCTCAAGAATGTTGGGGCAACATACCAAAGGGCCATGACCATCATATTTCATGACGTGATATTATCGAAGACTATATTGATGATATATTGGGTAAATCTAAGACCTATGAAGATCATATAAGCATATTAAAAATTATATTTGAAAGGTTTCATGAGTGTAGACACCCAATTCCAACCATAACTGGCTTTCAATCAAATTTCAGATCGATTCCTACCAACCATTATAAATTAAGCCTAATAATCACTAAACATCTCAAATTTAGATGTGCATCATCCATGAATGCTTAGAATCATGTCAAAGGATCCCTATTTGAGATACTAGCACATATGCAATAATAACCTTTCACGAATTCACCCCTAATCACCTTACGACATAATAATTGATAATTTGACCTATAGACTCATTAAATGGGGCATTTAATCAAATCTTGAAAGATATAAAATGTTAATCAAAATAAATTAAAAAATTGAAAAATATTAAATGCTTAGTTGAATTATCCATTTATAATTAATGAATATCTAAAAAAAAAAATTCAAAAATCAAAATATCAAGCCTTTTCATATTGCCTTTATGAGTTGTCAATATTTTTAAAAATATCTCAAAATATCTAATTTGAGAGCCATGCCTAGTAATTGAAAGTCATAATTACATGATAAATATTAATTCAACTGAAGTTAGTCTCAACTCACCTAAGGTTAAATCGAACCCATTCCATGTTTAAAACTTAACCTTAACTCACATTGGATGAGAGTTAATTCTTGAGGTTATAAATACAAGGCCATAATATTGATTTTTAAGCTATTTTAGTGTAAAGTTATGCAAAAATATCTTCAAAAAACTCCCTTGATGTAGTATTATAATGCCTAAATGCTTTGAAAGTAGTGTTACCATGCTCAAATCTTAAGCCAACCAATCAAAACTAACTTGCCAAGGAAATATGAAGCCAACAAAGCTCCATTGATGAATATTTCTTGATACACAAGTCAATCAAGCCATTCAACAAGCCATTTAGAACTCTAAGGAAGGTGTTATTTTATATTTTGGTTGTGTTTTCATATGCTTGTTTGTTACCTATGCTCTCTCTAGTGTCTAGGCTAGAGGTGTTAAGATTTTAGTGTATTTATTTAAATTTTATTTCTTAGACTAACACAAGACTAACATCCCCTCTACGTATTATTTGTCCACATGTTGGCATGCTTAGTGGGACCTACACCCCAAAAAGTTGCTCCCAAAGCCTTTTAAAGCATTCTCTTAACATTTTTCATGTAAAAATTCAAGTTTGTTGATCAAAGTAGGTGAAAATTAGAGGCTTAAGGACATTTTTTTGAAAGTCATGAAGCTGCTACATGCACTCATGATTTTACTCTCAAGAATCATGATATTGCATAATATCGCTACTTGCACAGTCACTATTTTGTCATATTTTTAGTGCTTTTACACTAACTATCACATTTTTGTGCTTAACCATCACAGTTTGCTAACTAGTTGTGTTTGACAGGGAAGACTTGTGATATTGACAATATCGTGACTTTGCAATTATGATATTGATAATATCATGAATTTACAAATCATGGTATCATCAAAACTCTTATGATATTACAAAAACTTTTATGATATGTCTTAACCATTAGCGATTGTTACTAACCATTTCATGTTACAGGTTAGTTGTGTTATTTCCTATATTTATATGATATTACAATATCATGACTTCGAAAGTAGTGATATTGCCTTTATGTATACGTTATTGTCATGATAGTATAGATATTATGTTGACTCAATATTTTATGGGTAATTTGTGATATTATGTTCATAGTTACGATTTTGCAGGAATAGTCATGATACTACTTTGTGTTTCTAAATTTTTGCACTTTACGTAAAATTTTAGAAATCGAGAGCAAGAATTTGAAATTCATTTATTCACTCATAATTTGATTCTAAGCACCAAGGCCCCCCAACGTGTTTTTCAAGACCCAAAGGCCAAAAGGAAGACTTTTAAAACATTTTAAGTTACAAATTTCACATTTCAAATTAGTGTCTTAAAAATCTTTTTGCTTAAGTCATTTTTTATCTTTCAAGATTTTCAACAACAAATGCCAAGGGGCTTAAACTTCATCACATACTTCATTTTGGTGTCATAAAATGAACTCTCACATTAGTTACATACTCATAATTTTTTTCATTTTTATGCTTTTTTGTTGAAAGTGTTTGTTTATCAAGATGAGTGATGCGTGTATGCTCTCCCCCCGTCCCTTTTAGGGAACTTGGGTGATAAAAAATGCTCATTATTTAAATTTTATCTATTTAGTAGAAAAATATGGAAGGAAAGTCACTAAGCCCTCCCCAAAATTTGTATGATTTGGGTGACCAAAAACCGACCCTAAAGTCCTTCCATTTGTCTTTATTTCAAGCATTTTAGCTTATGGGCGGGAGTTCATTGCCTCCTCAAAAGTTTTTAGGGAAGTATTGACCCATGAATTCATCTCTTGACATTATTTTAACCCCATTTCACAATGTGGCATATAAATTGAGGGTGACCCATTGGGATGCTTTTTTTAAGAAATTAAAACAAGTTTCATTAGTGGTACTTGGCCTCAGAACGTAGGGGCAATTTAGACATTGCACTATACTGAGAAATTTACAAATGTAGTGGTTATGAAGAGGACAAGACCTTTTTATAACAAGCTGATTGATGTGGATCCAAATGACATGATTACGTGTCTAGTGTTAGCCACATTTGAGACCATCTAAAAATGAATGAAATTAATAGTTTAGACAAACTCACTTGCATCAGACATACTGTTGATGTAGCTTAAGCAGCTCAAAGTTCCATGTTGCCATACAAACTCTTAAAAGAAGAGGGGGTCGAAAAACCCTACTTTTGATGCACTTTTATTTTTTGGATTAACAAATTAAAATCCTTTCAAGAGCAAGTATATAGATGAAATTTAATAGTATGATGCAACCTTGTTAGTTTTAGGCTTTAGGACGTTACACTTAGATGTTTTTATCATTATGTCCTTTTTACTTGTATGGTCTTGAGTCTAAACTATTTTATTTATCATACCACATCTAAAAACACATCTTGTTTACACATCACTCCTTTTTTTGAAGAGGCATTATGTCATCCATTTGACATCACATTTTTGCCTTAATTTTTTGTCAAAATTTTATATGTGTGTGTCACTTGAGTGAAAAGGGTATCATTATGCTGCCCAATTCATCTCAAGTATTGTGCTTTAAAATTTTGAAACAAAACATTTGTCATAACTTTAGAGCATAATAACATCATTACACTGCTCAAATCATTTTAAAGACATGTTGCCATGTGTCCAAAATTCTAATTTCAAAATCAAAGACGCATGTGCCTTTTGGATCTATACCTAATGCCATCATGCCGCTCATTCTTGTATAATCTTGTTGTATATTTTAAAAAGAATATTTTCTTAATTTGAGTTTAAAATTAGACTTGACAAGTTCAAATCCAAACATTGATTGATTTCTACCTATGCCTCATGTAATTTTTGCTTATAGGATTTGCCTTTCATTTTTGGGTTGTGTAACTTAGGTTAGTTATTTATTCAATTTGAAAACTATTTTTGTGCCTAAATTTGGGGAAGTGGTTTATCTTCCATATGCCTCTTGTGTCATGTCTTTTGCCAAATGACCAAGCTTATGTTTAAATTCAAATGCCTAGTTTGCATCAAAGTGTTTCAAATTTGTTAGATTAAATCTCTTCCCTTTTTAGACCTTATTTTTTTTAAAGTCTAGCTTTGGTTCCTTTTCCAAAAAACCTAGCAATACCTATTTTTTGAGCCTAGATTTTATGCCTTGTTTTCCAAAAGACCTAGCAACCTTTGTTTATTTAGACCTAGTTTAGACTTGTTTAAAAAAAATTATACGTAAGTTTGGCATTTCAGTTTTATTTTATCCACTTGACCACTTATTTAATACATTTGACATTAGACATTTGATGTTATACTATTTTAGACCAAGTTTTAGCACATCATTTTTGGAGATACAACTCCATTTATTAGACTAAGTTAGACCAAGTTTAGACTGTTTATCCTTTAAACATTATTTTTAAGAGTTTATAGAACTCTAAGCCTTTTTTGTGAAGCATTCATTATTGATTTGGTTATGTCTTGTTACACTCATAGCAGAGCCATGTAAAATATAGGTTATGATAATGTGGTCGCACAAAATGACTTTGTTCAAGACCCCTACGGTGATAATTTAATTTGTGAGATAGATCCTTATCCTCTTTAAAATACTCAATCTAAAGAAACAATCCAAGATACCTTAGTGCACTATTTGGTTAACACACCTCCATACTCAGAGTAGAACCAAGAACAAACTGTGTAGTACCTTGATAACATACCATCAGTTGTAGACCAAGTTTAATAACAACCATATTATGTTACTATGCCATTGACCTATGAACCTTATTTTTTTGATCGTCACTTGATTGAAAACAAGGATGAAGTTTTAGTTAGATTTGGAGGTAGGGGCCAAGTTTTCAGTAGACTTCCCCCATGAAAAATTGCCAAGTTTGGTTAGAGTGCCTTTCAACATGCGTTCTAACCAAACCATTGAACAAGCCTCTTCTAGCAATCCTCAAGCACTCGTGTTGATGTCATATTAAGACCTGCATATTATTGTTATAGGAAAGGGCCTCATGGAGGACCGCTTTTTACAAATTCAAATAGCATATAAAACTTATTTAAACTTAGCATGTAATTTTAATAACATGGCTAGGTCAAATGCTCCACTCATCGAGCTAGCTCCTTCGATGGGGGTATTAATCGAGTTGATAGGTCACACAAACTTGGCTATAGACCCATTTACATAAGGCACTTTAGTTGGAGACATGTTCAATTTCCCATCTATTGAAGAAGTATCTACTAATTTTACGTAGAATAATGTGCCAAACACAGTGGATAACATGCAAGTATCATCTAATCCAGGACAAAGTGGTTTAACTACACCAACAACTAGTTCACAACAATTAATTTTAGTTAACACCATGAGTGGTTCACAAAAATAGTGAGAAGTAACTCCTACATCCCAACCAAAATGAGCTACCTCTAATTCTTAACCAGCTATTTATTTGAGCATGCAACCACAAATATTAAGTAATAAAGCACCAAGTAGTGCCCTACCTTAACAAAATATGATGAATTATACTTCACCTTAATAGGTGATGACTAAAATTCCAAAATAATAGGCACAATCTAATATTCCAATGCAACAGAGGCAAAACATCTTATCACCTCATAATGGGGTAATAGAGTTCCACCTTTTTAGGTAGTGACAAGTATACTTCAATAGTCATAGACTAATATACCGTTATAATCATAAACATTGCCTAATCAACAACATATGTTCATTGGTCAAAGAAAAATGTCAAACATCCAAAAAGTGTCTACTTTAAAACATGTGTTCATGCAACCAATAGGTACCATTGTCCAACAAATACCAATTAGGTAATAATTACCTTTCATTCTAAATGTGCCACAAATCCAATGACAAGGCATTGTTTCACAACAAGTTTCCCTTATTTAGCTAGGTTTGACTAGTCGATAACAAGTCCCTAATCAACCTCAGTAGGCATAGTACTTTACCTAGAGCCATATCCTTTCATCACATCCATAATTCCCTCAAAATTAGGCTCATATATCAAATCCAAACTAGAATATTGCACCATAACATGTGCAATTCCAATAATCTTATCCAAATTCGTAGATGCATATTCTTGGTTGGTTCACTCAAACCAACATTATGTGACAAACCATGCTTCCATTATACTTTGGTCAAGGTAATCCACCTTTGACCACCTAGATTCCACCTCAAGCTAATGTTCCATCTAGTTTCTTGACATAAGAACTACAAAAAATGAAGGATGCAATTGCTACCATCCAATTAGGGAAGTAGACCAAGAATTTAAAGTTATATGATGTGTGTTCATACCCATTCAACATGGAGTATTTGTAAATACCATTTTCTCTTGGGTAAGAATCACCAAAATTTGACAAATAGAATGGTAAAAGAGACCCTAAGGCCCATTTGACAAAATTTTTTGTTGCTTGACAACTAGTAGCTTACATTGATATTTTTCTCCTCCTATTGTTTCCCCAAAGCCTAGAAAGACATGCTTTGGAATGGTTTTTGAAATTACCAAAAAATTTTGTATCTAATTTTGATGACCTCTCAGACAAGTTTGTGTAACATTTCTCCTACAATCTCAAACATGAGATTTCATTGGTAGATTTGACTTAGGTTAAGAAAAAATATGATGAAATATTTGCAAGCTATATACATCAATGGAGAGAACTTGCTAATAATTTCAATCATAGATTACCAAATAAGCAATTGGCCATTATGTTTACCAAAATTTTTCACAATAAGATATCCTATCATCTAAAGCTGTAGTGTGCATATACCTTCAAAGAGATCATCGAGAAAGGTTTGATAATTTAAAAGGATCTTATTAACAAATGGATTATCAAGCTCACCTCTTCGAATCAAAACCCAAACCAAAACTAAGGAACATACCAAAATCAAAACAAAAACCAAGTCCAAGTCCAAGCATTGACACTAGCCTAGGCCAATAATTATGAAAAATCTAAGAAATTCAATTGCAAAAATAATATTGTTGAAAATGGAGTAAGCAAATCATGTCATGTCCAAATGGTGCAAACACCATCTACTCAACCAACATCACAAATCCATCTGACTCGTCATTGATAACCCATTCAACAAGTACAACCTTGACAATAACATAAACTAACTCAACAAACACAAAAATCATTACCTTTGTAAACCCCTCCAAGGGGAAATGTGCCTACTCATCGAGTCTTCAATGACCTTGGAGAACCTATTAAAACCATGGTTTTCAATTTATCCACAACTAACATGATTATTTGACCAATACCAAAGCACTATTCTGAGGGCATTCCTTATTCATATTGGTATAGAAAGAATGAGTTTTGTGAATACCATCATGTTCATGGACATAATCTATGCCATTGTGTGTAGATAAAACACCTCATTAAAAATATGATAGAAAACGAGGAGATTACATTGGATAATAGAACATTTACATCCAATCAAAATTTGGGTATCTATCAAAACCCTTTTCTCCAACATAATAATAAAAACCAATAGCAATAACAAAGGCTAAAACAACAACAACTTTATTAACATTCGAGATAATAATAGAAATTTTAGAAACAACAATAATAATGATAATTGAATGGAAATAACCAAGCCCAGAATGATTCCAATACTGAACAAACTTACCACACAATTGCACATGGCTAAAAAAAAGTTTTAAGTCATATTATGAGAGGTCACATTTACATTATCACTATCAATCCTAGAATAAATACTAACAAAATAAGACCATTTTGAAACAAATCTAACCAACTAATCTATGTCAGTAATCATTCCTTGACCTATGACCATATACATGTGCACCAATAATCAAGGATTACTATTTTTGGACCTTATACCAATAACTTGTCATTACACCATGACCACATACAAGTGCACCTGTAATTGAGACTTATCCTATCTGCCCCCCTCCACCATCATTTTATAGTAACAAAGGTACTGTATCTAATCTTGAGTGTGCAATCAAAACTCGATGGTCAAATATTACCATTCTTGGCCCGTAACCATCTACCACTAAACCCATCCAACTCACCATTCTAGATCAAAACAAGCCATATGCCTCTATAAGGAAAATACCTTTGATATTATAGAACAACTTTAGAAGATGCCCACACAAATATCCATTTTGGATTTATTGTGTACGTCTACCATTCACAAAAATATCTTGACAGAGTTCTTAAGCCAATCTCAAGTCCCAAAGAACATAAGCTCAAATAAATTCAAAGCTTTGGTTAGACATCTAGCCCCAGGCTAATAATTGGCCTTCGACCAAAGTCATACGTGATCCCTTGGCCCTCTCCATAAAAATCTATTATATATCAAAGTCATCATCGCATGACAAAAGTAAAATGTGTTCTCATAGACAATGGATCAGCACTGAATATTGTGTTTTTAAATATCATCAAGCATCTTGGATATAAAATAAATGATCTACAACCAAAAATGATCACTATCATGACCTATTATAATAAGGAGCGAGAATCACAAGGCACTATCAACTAACTAGTTATCATTGGGCCCTTGACCCATAATACACTTTGCCATGTGTTAAGCTTCAATCTATCTTACACTTTGATTTTGGCTAGCCCTTGGATACATGAAATTCATGATCCCTTAAAAATTGCACCAGAGTCTCAATTTTTCTCACTCAGGCATGGAGGTCACCATCAATGAAGATTTGTATCCCTATGAACATTGCAAACATTTGGAGGCTGAGTATGAAAGATATAACTACCATTCTAGCTTAGATCTGATTCCCAAAAAGGATAAAGGAAATGAAATACTTTTTGATTTACTAGAGGCTAATTTCATAGACTTAGATATCCTTGATTCATCTTCCCATATGCCACTTCCTAAATTGTCTAATCATTTTACCATCTTGGCCAGTGGCCCAAGATAGTATTTGACCCATGACATGTTTCACATTTCCAATCTTCCACAAAAATCCAATTCCTATGAAAGACCTAAAATCAAGACACCTTGCATGGAATGACAATGAAAGGGGAAGGTTTAAATTCATAGTCTAGCTCCAATCATATTTGTTGATGCAGTGGATTGCACCCAGGGCAGGACGCCTAGCTCCCGCCCTTCCACATGCAACAATGGAAACTCCCCTCTCGCCTGTGGGACTGACGAAGCTAGAGGGGAGAGTCTCTAGATAAGGGCTAGCTCCCTCTCATGTATTTTTTAGGCCCTGGTTTCTCCTACTGCTAATAAATAAAATTAAAAAGGGGTGGATGAAAAGGGAGAGAGAGATGCTAAAATAGAACCTAAGCCTAAAAAAAATGAAAAGGTGATACATCAAAAAAGTGTTGACCTACCCAGCCTGAACATACACTTTTCACCAAGAAAAAATGCCCATACACTTCATCTGACATGGAAAACTCTTCTATTTCAGTGAGTCAGGGGTCCGTAGAGATACAGGGAGGAAGGAACTAGCAAAGGTGTTCTGAGACACACTTTGACAGCCTATTCACATGCACTTATATTCTTGCTGTAGACACTTCTAGCAGACCTGTAGAAAAGAGACTTCACAATGCACTATACATGCTGTAATCGATCTGTGAGAAGCATGAAAGACAATTACTTAACACAAAATAAGAACACAGACATATACTTTAAAGTGCAAGTCCAGATCGATGTAAAAATGCTAAGTCCTGATTTAAGGTAAAATCTGGCAGAGCTCTGCCTTACAAGCCCCGAGAGATTTTTTGGGCAGAGTTTTTCCTTAAGGCTAAGAGAGTGGATCCTCTTTTCAAATGAGAAGCTTACAATAAATAGAAAGAGGAGAAGGGAACTTGGCACTTCTTTTGAAAAGACTTTGGCAGTCTTGACAAGCTGGCCCATGCATGTCGAGAGCATCGGGAAAAAGAAGTCACTGTTGCTGATGTCATTCTTCTAGAAGAGGCCTACTGTAACCATGCTGTGTAATCGCTGATCTTGACTTTGGTGTTTGAGAGCATGGGCTGCACCTCTTATCTTGCAAATAGACTACATTTTTTCTCCTCATAAATGCCAAATGGAGAAAGCATGCTGCGCCGCTCACTATTTGCACCATTTGATGGCCATCTGGCAATAACTTACCTCCCCTTTGCCACTTGAACTGCTTTGTCTTTTCTTGCACCTTGTCTTCTTCTGGCTCCTCTCTTTTTGGATTTGTCACTACATTCCTTATGCTCTTTTCTGCTTGCCTTGGCCACTTTCCACTGATTTTCAAACAAGTGAGACATGTTGCGTTCCACTGTGAAACAGGCAAGACACGTGGCAATGTCTACTTAGCTTTAGATGTCTCTTGAGGGCTCTGTGGAAGGTGACACTTGGTGCTCTTTGCTTACTCCTTTCTTCGATGATTCCTCTATTGCAAAGTTTGACATCTACGCACCCATCGCTTTAAAACTCGTAAGGCACTTTGAAACATGGATGCCAATGTGTGGCAGCTTCCGCTGAGTTTATGATGGGACACGTGGTGGTATCCGCTAGCTTGTAGAAACTCTCTAGTTGCCTTATAAATATTTGGGACTCATTTGATTATCATGGATAGTGACACTTGACATACTCCTCATAGCCTTTAGCAACTTACTCGGGCCCACCACAGTCTTCTCTTGAATAACGAAGCCGAAAGGAGAGACCCGTGGAAGTTGACATGTGGCCACTTCTGCTTTCTCTTTTCCTTGTTGATTCCTATGTGCCTTTTGTTTACTTGATCAATCCCTTCGAACTTTTCCTTGGGTCCCCTTTGCAAGGGTTCTCTGCCCTTTGTAAGGGCACTCATCTTTTAGCTTTAGGACTCTCCCTTGAACCAAGCCGTTGAACCGATCGATTGAACCAAAAATGGTTCAACGGTTCAACACTACGTGCCATTTAATTGAACTATGCCTCTTAACCCAAGTGTTTGAACCGTTCCTTTGAACCAACTTCTTGAACCAACCTCTTGAACCAAAAATAGTTCAATGGTTCAACACTGCGCACCATTTGATTGAACTATGCTGCTTGAACCAAGTGTTTGAACCGTTCCTTTGAACCAACTGCTTGAACCAAAAATGGTTCAACGGTTTAACACTGCACACCATTTGATTGAACTAAAAGCCGATGAACCAATGGAGTGAACCAAGTGTGAACCAAAGCTATTGAAATTTGCATTGAACTTTGTCGATGAAACAAGGCAAATGAACCAAGAGTGTTGAACCAACGTATTGAACCAAGTCGATGAATTGAGGCATTGAATTGAAACTGTTAAACTCAGCCATTAAACCAAAGCATTGAACCAAGCGATGAACCAAGGCTGATGAACTTGAGATTTGAAATAAAGTGTTGAACTCTGTCATTGAACTTAAGTGATGAACTTGCCGATTGAACCAAGGTGATGAACCAAAGTGTTGAACTAAAGTGTTGAACCAGTTCAATGGTTCAACGGTTCAATGCTGCTAACTCTTTGAAAGATCATGCTGTTGAACTACTTTAAGCTCACTTTCCTTATGAAATTATTCAGACAAGAGTCAGAAGAAGCTTTGTAAAACCTTGCACTCTTTGACTGGTTCTCCATCTATCAAAAGACTACACCTGTAGAGTTCGTAAAAATTGCAAGACTCATGCAAAATCAAAAGTACTGGCTTAGAACAACATGAAAAAAAGGGGGGATGAATTTTTGGCGTATTGGGAAAAAATGGTCAACAAATTGGTGACTCCCAGGGGAAGCATCCCTGCTATGCTTAGAGACCAGTTACCTTTTAGTCCATTGGGCACAGAGTCAGATGCAGCTATGAAAGAGTTAGCCACTACCTTGAGGGATCCCAAAAGCAAACATGAAGCCTTTACCCCACACACAAAGGAAAACACACACAAGGCTAAAAACACTACTTGTGCAAACTGCACTTAGGGAAAGCAGGAAAAGAAATTTAAAGCAAACTACTATGTACAACTAACCAAGAAAAAATGCCTCCCTCCTGGATCAAAGGGAAAACTTCTTAAGTCCCCTTCTTGGCAAGAAGACTTATGGTGATAGACAAGTGGCTGAATGAAAAGGAGATTTGGTGACCTGCTCCTCTTGCCTACCACCTAGATTGGCTGGTATTCGAGTGGATCAGATTCAAACATGCTTCCAACATATATGTACTCTTTTTATTCCTGGAATCTTTTTGAATGCTGGTCCTTCATGCTGGTGCATATCACCAAGAAATCTATGGCTTCTGGCTCATCGCCATAAGCCCTTTGATCTACAAAGTCCCTCTACAATGCATCATGGTTTGACTCGTCCCCTTCTACTTCGTTGGAGATCCTGCCAAACTCATCCTCTGCTCCCTCTTGGCCTTCTTGAAGAAGGGTGACTATCGTGATGTCTGAAATGGAATCACAAAATGATTGCTCATCTCACAGAACATCACCTCTTTGTTCAAAAAATCTTCTTCAAGGCTTTCCTCAAGGGAGACCAGCCTCTCCTTTTCTTCCTCAAAGATCAAGATATCTAGATGTTCAAAGATATCCTCTTGATCCTCCTCTAACTTAGGCTCCTTAGTGTAGTCGTCCTCCTCATCGAAGCAATAGGAAAGTTCATCAAACAAAGGAGGAGGGAGCTCACCATGCTTATGTTCCTCCTCATATTGCTGGAACATCCACATGTATGCATGCCTTGCGTTTTCTCTATTATTGATGAGGTCTTCACAAGGAGCATCGATGATGATTTCTTCATTTTTGCTCATAATAGCCTCTTGGGAAACTATAGATTGGGTCTACTGCTCTTCACTCACCTCTTACAGAACAGGTTCCTCCTTGAGAAGGGGTGAAGTGAAAAAACCATGTGAAAGAGGAGGCAATCCTTGAGCTAGAATCGAATGATTCTCCTCCTTCCATTTGGCTAGAACTTCATCAATATCAGGTGTGGCCTGATAGCTCTCTTGGGGGTGTGTAGGTGGGATGTGTTCAGACATGGAATGTACCGTTGGGTCTGGACTGTCCATCACACACTGGCTGAGGAATCTCTCTCTAGATTCTAACTCTGTAATTATTCTGGCCATATCCTCTTAGAAGAGCCTTTCTTGGAGGTCACCAACATCATCATGAGTAGGAGCAGCCTCATCTTCAAGGTTTTGAGTAAAAACTTTCTTCTCCTCTTTCCTGCCCCATGATTCTACTATTTTCTTCCAATTCAGGATCTCAGAGTTGGAATTTTGCTCCTATGAACAGGCATCAAATTTGTTTTCTCCAAGGTCCTGGGGTTCCTCCACAAGGTCTAAAAGTTCTATCTCTCTTTCACGAAGCAGTCTCATCTTAGCCTCTAAATCTTCAATTTGCTTGGCTAGATTATCCTGAAAGAGTCTTTCTTGGAGGTCACCAACATCATCATGTTGAGTAGAAGTAGTTTCAAGAGAGATGTGCTGGTTTGTAATGCTCTCCCCAAAGGAAGATTCATGATCTAAGGAATTTAGAAGGTTCATCTCCATGGGAGGTTGTTCCCATTCCCTTTGATGCTTGAAGGCTAGGCACACGGGGTTAAGAGCAGGGTTGATTGATGCATCAGATGAGCTGGAGTGAGCAAGTGCTATCTGATAGAAAGGATTCAGTGCACAAGAGGGGGATTTATTTAGGATAGGAGGGGCCATGTAAGGCTGACTGCCTTGAATGAATGGATTCCTCCATTTTGTTACCTCCCCCTCCATGGATTGCAAGCCCTGAGCTTGCCTGAACAAGCACTTCTCTTTATACATCAGCTCCTGTTGATATCCATACTGCTCATCTAGTCTGTCGATCTCCATTACCTACTTCTCAAACTCTAGCGCCACCTCCCTTATCATTAAAGGGCAACTAGGAGAGCTACTTGAGGTGATTGCATGAAAATTTTGAGTCTGATCGAAGTCATATGAAGGAATACAAGGTCCATGATTTTGTGCAAAGGAATTATACATATGAAAATGTGATTTCTTGATGGCACCAAGCTACTTAACCAGTGGATTCAACTCAGAGTCGCCATTGGTGTTGATGCAAAAGCCTCCAAACGCTGGTTGGTTAAAGAACACACCAAAAATTCTTCAACTCTTTGGACACAACTTGTCCTAGTTGGTCCCACCAGACGTGCCAAAAATTGTTGACGCAATGGATTGCACCTGGGGCAGGATGCCTAGCTCTCACCCTTCCACACACAACAATGGAAACTCCCCTCTTGCCTTTGGGACCGGTGAAGCTGGAGGGGAGAGTCTATAGATAAGGGCTAGCTCCCTTTGATGTATCTTTTAGGCCCTGGTTTCTCTTACTGCTAACAAATAAAATGAAAAAGGGGGGGATGAAAAGGGAGAGAGAGATGCTGAAAACGGAACCTAAGCCTAAAAAAATGAAAAGGTGATACACCAGAAAAGTGTTGACCCACCTAGCCCAAACATACACTTTTCACCAAGAAGAAGTGCCCATACACTTCATCTGATGTGGGAAACTCTTTTGTTTCAGTGAGTCAGGGGTCCGTAGAGATACAGGGAGGAAGGAACTAGCAAAGGTGTTCTGAGACACACTTTGATAGCCTATTCACATGCACCTATATTCTTGCTGTAGACACTTCTGACAGACCTACAGAAGAGAGACTTCACAATGCACTGGACATGCTGTCATTGATCTGTGAGAAGCATGAAAGACAATGAATTAACATAAAATAAGAACATAGACATATACTTTAAAGTGCAAGTCTAGATAGAGGTAGAAATGCTAAGTCCTGATTCAAGGTAAAATCTGGCAGAGCTCTGCCTTACAAGCCTCGAGAGATTTTTTGGGCAGAGTTTTGCCTTAAGGCTAATAGAGTGGATCCTTTTTTCAAATGAAAAGCTTAAAATAAATAGAAAGAGGAGAAGGGAACTTGGCACTTATTTTGAAAAGACTTTGGCGCTCTTGACAAGCTGGCCCATGCACACCGAGAGCATCGAGAAAAGGAAGTCACTGTTGCTGATGTCTTTCTTCTAGAAGAGGCCTACTAGAACCATGTTGTGTAATCACCAATCTTGAATTTGGCATTCAAGAGCACGGGATGCACCTCTTATCCTACAAACAAACTGTGGTTTGTCTCCTCATAAATGCTAAATGGAGAAAGCATGCCGCATCGCTCACTGTTTGCGCCGTTTGATGACCATCTGGCAATAACTTACCTCCCCTTTGCCACTTGAACTGCTTTGGCTTTTCCTGCACCTTATCTTCTTCTGGCTCCTTTGTTTCTGGCTTTGCCACTATTTTCTTTATGCTCTTTTCTACTTACCTTAGCTACTTTCCACTAATTTTCAAATAAGTGACACATGTCGCGTTCCATTGTGAAACAGGTAGGACAAGTGGCAGCATCCGCTTAGCTTGAGATGTCTCTTGAGGGCTCCACAAAAGGTGACACTTGGTGCGCTCTACTTACTACTTTACTCAATGATTCCTTTACTACAATGTTTGATGTCTGTGTTCCCATCACTTTAAAACTCATAAGGTGCTTTGAAACGTGGATGCTGACGCGTGGTGACTTCTACTGAGTTTATGATGGGACACATTTTGGTATCCGCTAGCTTGTAGAAACTCTCTAGTTGCCTTAGAAATATTTAGGACTCATTTGATTCTCATAGATAGTGACACTTGGCATACTCTGCATAGCCTTTAGCAGCTTACCGGGCCCACCACAATCTTCTCTTGAATAACAAAGCTGAAAGGAGAGACCCACAAAGGTTGACACGTGGCCACTTCTACTTGCTCTTTTCCTTGTTGATTCCTATGCACCTTTCATTTACTTGATCAATCCCTTCAGCCTTTTCCTTTGGTCCCCTTTTCAAGGGTTCTTTGCCCTCTGCAAGGGTACTCATCTTTTGGCTTTAGGACGCTCCCTTGAACGAAGCCGTTGAACTGACTGATTGAACCAAAAATGGTTTAATGGTTCAACACTGCGTGCCATTTGAATGAACTGTGCCGCTTGAACCATGTGTTTGAACCATTCCTTTAAACCAATTGCTTGAACCAACCACTTGATTCAACGGTTCAATAGTTCAATGGTTCAACACTGCATTACATTTGATTGAATTGTGCTGCTTGAACCAAGTGTTTGAATCGTTCCTTTGAACCAACTGATTGAACCAACCGCTTAAACCAAAAATGGTTTAACGGTTCAACACTGCGCGCCATTTGATTAAGCTAAAAGTTGATGATTCAATGGAGCGAACCGAGCATGAACCAAAGCCATTGAACTTTGTGTTGAACTTTGCCGATGAAACAAGGCAAATGAACCAAGAGTGTTGAACCAATGCATTGAACCAAGATGATGAATTGAGGCGTTGAACTGAAACTATTGAACTCAGCCATTGAACCAAAGCGTTGAACCAAGTGATGAACCAAGGTTGATGAACTTGAGCTTTGAACCAAACTATTGAACTCTGTCGTTGAACTCTGTCATTGAACTTGCTGATTGAACCAAGGCATTGAACTAAGGTGATGAACCAAAGTGCTGAACCAAAGTGTTGAACTGGTTCAATGGTTCAACGGTTCAATGCTACTAACTCTTTGAAAGATCATGCTATTGAATCGATTTAATCTCACTTTCCTTATGAATTTCTTTGGACAAGAGTCCAAAGAAGCTTTGTAAAACCTTGCACTCTTTGACTAGTTCTTCATCTGCCAAAAGACTACACCTGCAGAGTCCATAGAAATTCTACAGAGTCTGTAGAAATTGCAAGACTCATGCAAAATCAAAAGTACTAGCTCAGAACAACATGAAAAAAAGGAGGGACCAATTTTTGGCTTGTTGGGCAAAAACGGTCAACAATATTCACATTGACAACTGGCCAAGAAAAGGACCCACTTACCAATGATGAATCTTGATTATACAATGAAAAATTGGATGACTATTACAAAAACAACAAATATCCCATTCCTAATAGGATCATAGAGAACCAAGCTTATGAATGAGGAGGCCTTAGGCTAAATCAATAGGGTACATTGTAGCCAATTTATATAACTCAATATAAAAGAGCCTATGATCTTGAATTTAAATCACTTGGGGGTGACCCCACATATCCTATTCATGTTCCAATGCCCATGACTAGTGAAAACAATGCCAATAGTGAAGCAGAGTCCAATCATAACCTTTACGAAGACTTTTCTAATACCAATCTATTTGACACCCATGCCATTTGTATCTTTACCCTAGTTGTTTATAATAATCTACTTCCTCTTTATCACCCTTGACTTATTACCTGGGACCAAAAAGAATCCATAGTGCCTATAGATGAGTTTGATAATGATGAGGCCTTTTGTGATTTTCTAGACCTAAGAGACAATGTTTCATAGGGAGACCACAAACAAGGGTTCTCTATCAAATTGGATCCTACAACTTATTTTAGAGAACAGGTGAACACCCTTAGCCACAAACAAATAAATAAAACATTGAGGTCCCAAAGTGAAAACCTCTTTGAGGTACTTTTGAACTAGGGTAAAAATAATGAAAAAGGCCAGTCTTTTGGTGAAAACTATTTTACACACCATTAGATGGGGGTGTTGACCTTTCCCTGAATATATTTTAGGAGACTACCAATGATGAACTTGCCTTTGAGTCTGAGTTTAGTTCTGAAGAACAACATGCCTTTAACCAAATTATCAGAGTTTTTAATAGTTTTGTAACATCACCATCCATATCATCAGGGTATTTTGATTCATATTATTTAGGATAACTTGAAGAGCTAGTCCAACTAAAGGACTTTACAGTCGTAGGTCAATTCAAATCATTGCCAACCATTCTGGAAGATAGTTTGAATCTTCTCATATAACACACTATGAAAGTCAACATCGGGACTCTAGATGACCTAAAAGGGATAAAATTGGGCACATCCCTCATTTAAGAGGATAATGGAATTTTTACATCCCTTTTGAGTGAATTTTTTGACATCTTTGCTTGGTCCTATTAGACATGCCAGGTTTGGACCCCACCTTGGTTGTATACCACCTTCTTGTACATACTAATTCCAAATATGTGAAGTAGAATTTACACAAAATTCATCCTCATATTGATATATTATTAAAGAAAGAGTTGTAATTTTTTTATAAGTGAGATGTATTTGATCGATCGACTATTCAGAGTGGATGTCAAATGTTGTGCCAGTCAATAAGAAGCCAAAATGAATTAGTATCTGCACTGATTCAGAGATATAAACAAGGCCTGCACCAAGGATGATTTTACTCTACCAAATATTGACATGATAGTTGACTCCACAATTAGGTACAAAATGTTTTTGCTAATGGATGGATTTTTAGGATACAACTAGATCCATATTGTGCTAGAAGACCAACATAAGACAATGTTCACCACTCCATGGAGAAAATTTTGTTATCAGGTTATGCCATTTAGTCTTAATAATGTTGGGGCCACATACCAAAGAGCCATGATCTTCATATTTTTTGAAATGATGCATGGCATTGTTGAAGACTATGTCAATGACATATTAGGTAAATCAAAGACTAGGGCTGATCATCCAATTGCACTATGAAAGATATTTTAGAGGCTACTTGAATACAAGGTAAGACTCAATCTTAAGAAGTGTATTTTTGGTGTTACTTCTAGAAAATTTATAAACTTCATCATATCTCATAGGGTCATTAAATTTGATCCTACCAAAGCCCAATCCATTATAGAGATGCCACTACCTTTCAATTTGAAGCATATCAATAGTTTGTAGGGAAAAATCCAATCCATCAGATGCTTCATTTCTTAGTTGAAAAATTCCATCCATTTAAACACTTACTGAAGAAGGGTGTATCATTTTATTAGGATGAATAATGTCAGAAAGCCTTACAACACCTCAAGGACTATCTTGCCAATCTGCCTATTTTATTACTACCCATACTAAGAAATCCATTCTTACTGCACCTATCCATAACAAAGAAAGCCTTGGGGGCACTTATAGCTTAGAATTATGACAATGGAAGAGAGCATTCTATGTACTATCTAAGATGTACACTGGTCATGTATGAACACAATTATATGCTTATTAACAAAGACTATTTAGCTATGGTCTTTTTAGCCCAAAAACTATGGCATTATATGCTAAACAACAAGACCATGTTATTTCTAAAGTATAACCACTCAAGTATCTACTATCCAAGACCACTTTCTAATGCCACATGGCCAAATGGATCATGATTTTAAGCAAGTTTGAGATAGAATACATCAACTAAAAGGCTGTCAAGGGATAATTTATTGTAGATCAATTCGCTGAAACTCCCCTTGTAGATATTGAACCCCTAAATTTTTAATTCCCAAACAATTCTATTATGAGCATCATTAAAACACCTCTTGAGGATTATTACTAGAAGCTATATTTTGATGGATCATTTCAATCACATGGATCGAGAGTAGGCCTATTGTTTAGTACACTTGTTGTAGGTCTTCATCAGGTAGTATAATGGAATATTCAACACCTCAAGGTTTATGGTGATTCTCAGTTAATTATCAATAAAGTTACAAACTACTTTTAGACTAAAGATGATAAGTTGGTGCCATACAAGGCCATGGTTGACACTCTAAAATAATAGATTACCAACATATAGTTTTAACACATACCAAGGGCTAGTAATAGAAAAATAGATGCCATGGACACCATTTGATATTTGATTTGTCACACTGACAAGGTAAAAGAATATTAATTCCTTATTGAAAAACTTCTAATCCTGTCTCATGAACCTTCAATTATCGTAATGATCTATGATATTATTGGTCCCAGCTCTATATGGTATTTATACCTCTTTACCTACCTTCATGACCATATTATGCCACCAAACCTATCATGCGAATAACAAAAGGCCTTTACCCACCAAACTACACACTATACCTTACTTGGACCAACCCTATACCACCACAATTTTGATTGAACTTTGATTCATTGTTTAAATTTGATAGAAGCAACATTATCATTATGGGAAGTTTATGATGGAGTATGTGGATCCCTTGCCAGTGGATACATCCTATCAAAAAAGTTCCTACATATCGAGTATTATTGGCCAACTATGGATGCAAATATAATTGTGTATGTCAAAATATGCGATGAATGTCAAAAGCATGCCAATATGATTCATGCCCTAGCCAAAATGATCAAACTAATGTTTATTCCATGTCTGTTTGCCATATGAAGACTTGGTCTCATTGGGAAGATTAACCCTACCTCATTCAATGGCCATAAACACATCTTTACTGCTACCAAATATTTCACTAAGTGGGTTGAAGCTATACCCCTCACTTACATGACTGGAAAATAGCTTTCCATGTTCATATTCAATCATCTCATTTACCATTATGGTATCCCATCTGATATTATATCTGATAATTGTAGATCATTTAAAAAGAAGGATGTCAAAATGTTGTGTGATGTGTACAATATTACTCAACATTTTTATATCACATATTTCTCACAAGGTAATTATCAGGCAGAAGCATCCAACAAGACCATTATCAACATATTTAAAAATATTTTTAATGATGCTGGCCATGATTGACACCTCCAAATATTCTATGCCCTTTAGGCATGCCACACTAATTACCATACTCTAATAAGAGCCACTCCATATTCCCTAGTTTATGGCATTGAGGCCATTCTTCCCATTGAGGTCGAGTTACCTTTTCTATGTATCTCATTAAATAAAAACTTGGAGGGTGAAGACTACTTAGTAGCTTGACTAAAAGAGTTAGAATTACTTGATGAAAAATGTATGGCCACTATTAACAACCTTCAAGCATACCGGAATTGACTTCGTAGATACTATAACCAGTGAGTCGAACATCGAGAGTTCAAGCTTAGGGATATTGTTCTCAAATAAAACCAAAAAAATACCATAGCCAAAAAAAAGCACAAGGGAAGGTTCAAATCCAATTGGATAGGCCCATATATCATTGTTACAAATTATGGATTCAACACATACAACATTGCTACACCATAAAGAGATGAACTTGATGAGCTGAAGAACATCATACAACACAAGCATTACTTTGTTTAAGAGACATTAAGTATTGCCTATGAGGCCTATTTTTATTGTACCATAATATCATCAAATTCTTTATACCATACCTTATACCATTCAACCATGCCTTTGCTTTGACCAAATTTGTTTTTAACCTCCATACCCAATCCTTTTGACTTTAGTTCCATACCATTGGTTTGTTGGGAACCTTCAATGATAAGATTCAAATCAAATATTAGCAGTTGATTTAGTATTCTAGATAGAGGATGTATTTTGGACCAATATGATAGTGGTTTGGTAGTTGTATCCTTTGGGTAAATTAGTGTCTTATGTCGTGTTACTAATTATAACTGTATATTGGCAAATTAGTATCATTGACCTATGTCATTGTTTCTTAATAATAACCACCTATAGGAAAATTAGGAATAACACATTTATCATGCCTTGAACTACCACCTTTCCATTCCTATGCCATGCTATGCTATTTACCTAATTTGAGAACTTGATACTACCTAGTCATATTTTTTTGTTGTAAGGCAAAACTAAAATGACTTGAGGTCCCATCTTGGGATTATGTAGGAAAAACTTGATTCCTATTGAGGTTAGCTCAGTCACCCTTTACCATGCTCTCACCATTTTGTGAGTAATTTAAGTCTGAACGCTCTCACCATTTTATGAGTTAGACCATTTAGTATCTCGTAATTCTTAATTGAATTGAGATACTTCAAAAAATTCAAAAACATAGGTAAAAAATTAGTATTATGTATGTATATGTATATGTATATGTGTGTGTGTGTGTATGTATATGTATATGTATATGTATGTATGTATGTATAACTCCTAAAAATCACCACATCAAAAATTATTGGTCTTAAGTATTTTGGGATCCATAGCTAATTCACAAAAAACCACTTATCATTTAGTTTTCCCATCCTTACTAGCCTAACATCCCACACACTCACCATTTTGTGAGATCATACCCATATTTCTTCTACAACATCCATCTTATTTGTATTATCATCATTTTAATCTATCCCATATCTAGGGAGAACTACATTTATCCTGAAGTTTTTGTTGGATCTTGAGTCCATAAAACTATGTATATAACTTCCACTTGCTTAGTGTATCTGGAGTCAGCTCAACCACCCCCTTCTTGATTTTCTATTCCCCCACCTTGTTTGTTTGTATCATTGCTTCCCTATAGCCCAGGGGAAACCTTGTGTTTGTCTTCTTACTTATGTCATGTTGTTTATGCTAACATTGTGCTTAACCATTGTTTTTGTTTTTGTTTATTTTATTCTCATTGTTTTGTTTCATTCTATCTTTATTTTTCACTTCTTGGTGTTTTGTTGTGTTTTTGTTTGCTTGTTTACCTATTTGTTTGCTTTGATTATTGTTTCTTGACTTCGTATATATGCATTCATTGGGTGATTCCTTACACATTCTTCTTAAGTCCATCCATATTCATACATCAAAATTATCATCATGATTTTTATCATTGGTGCATTGTTTTAAATTATTTTTTAGATTGTATGTCGATCCTTATGCATATTTTGGGTAAGTTTTCATGATGTTTTATATCACGATGTATACCATCACATTCTATAACAAAAATTAGCTCAAAAGTTATTACAAGCAATACAACTGTGATACTTCTCTTTAGCACTTGAAAAGTTCATGATCTACCTAAATCATTTCCCACATACAGAGTAATTAAATCACAAAATAATTTTAATGCTTGATAGTTAGGACGTGCATCTCTGTATTAACATGTTACCCAAATTCATTTTTCTTCTTTGTACTAGCTTACTCTTACTCCATGAGTACAAATTCAGAATGTTAACCCCCTATTTTGATTTTTCATATTACTCTTATCATTTTGCCAATGATTCTAACCATCTTTGGGCAAATCATTATGTATCATCCCACCTACAAAGCCAATTATTATAACTATCTATAGACAACTCATTGTGTTTCAATATATTTGGAGGTTAATGATTATAATTGCCTTTGGGCAAATCATTATCTTTCTTCTACCCAATTTGAGCACATTATCATTATGATAATGTTTATAACAACCTTTGTGCAAACTATTATCTCTATCTACCCAACTGGGGCATGTTTTTATCTTGCCAATGATTATAACCACATGTGGACAAATCATTATTTTTCATTTTTAATGATTATAACTACCTTTAGAAAGATCATTCTCTTGCTACCCTTATCCTTTATCTATTTATTATAATCACCTGTCGGCAAATCATTATGTTTTTACTTTACTATGCTGATAATTATAACTGCCTTTGTCCAAATCATCTTATTTATCTACCCACCAAAGGCAAATCATCATGTCATTGATTGTAACTACCTATGGGAAAATCAATATTTTTTACCCTATTTTATATTTTGGTCCCATCATTTTCATTCTTTCAAGGGACCAATCACCAACCTTCTTTTCCAACCACTCCCTTGAGGGGGCATCCAGAGCTTATCCATTTCTATTTGGGGCATTAGGTATACATGAACTTTTCATTATTTAAGAATACATTACCACGCCTAAAGCTTGTAATGCCTTCCAAAACATGGGCAAATTGTAGACACCCAATTCTGACCACAACTAACTTTCAATTAGACTTTAGATTGATTCCTATCAACTATTGAAAATTAAGCTTAAGAATCACTGAATGTCCCAAATCTGATTATACATCATTCATCAATGCTCAGAATTATATTGAGGCATACATATTTGAGATATTAGCATGTATACAACAATAATCTCTCACGGATTCACCCCCAATCACCTTACAACATAACAACTAATTTTTTTTGCCTATAGACCCATTAAATGGGGCACTTGATCAAATCTTGAAAGAGATAAAATGCCAATCAAAATTAATTAATAAATTAAACAATATTATATTCTTAGTTGAATTATCCATTTATAATTAATGAATATATAAAAAAAAATTTCAAAAATTAAAATATCAAGCCTTTTCCTCATTGTCTTTATGAGTTGTTAGCTCTTTGAAAATATCCCAAAATATCTAATTTGAGAACTATGCCTAGTAATTGAAAATCATAATTACATGATAATTATTAACTCAATTGGAGTTAGTGCCAACTCACCTAGGGTTAGTTTGAACCCATTCAATGTTTAAACTCAACCTTAACTCACATTGTATGAGAGTTAATTCTTGAGGCTATAAATACAAGGCCATGACTATTGATTTTTAAGCTATTTTGGTGCAAAGTTACTATGCACAAATATCTTTAGTAGGCTCTTTTGATGTAGTACTATAATGCTTAAATGAATTGAAAGTAGTGTTATCATGCTCAAATCTTAAGTCAATCAATCAATTCCAAGGTGTCAAGGAAAGGTGAAGCCAACAAAACTCTATTGATGAAGATATATTGATGCACAAGTTGAGTAAGCCATTCAAAAAGCCATTTGAAGCTTCAAAGAAGGTAAAATAAGGTGTTATTTTATGTTTTAATTGTGTTTTCATATGCTTTCTTGTTACCTATACTCTTTCTAGTATCTAGACTAGAGGTGTTTGGATTTTAGTGTGTTTATTTGAGTTTTATTTCTTGGACTAACACAAGGCTAACCTCCCCTCTATGTATTCATTGTTCTCAATGAGTATAATGTTTGAATTAATCCCAAGAAGTGCATCTTCATTGTCACTTCAAACAAATTACTAAGATTTATTATCTCTCACTGAGGCATTGAAGTTGATCCTACTGAGGTATAATTCATTACCGAGATGCTACCACGTTCCAATTTGAAGCAGCTCCATTGTTTATAGGGCAAAATCTAGTATATTAGATGCTTCATTTCATAGTTGGCCAATATATGTCATCCTTTCACTCATTTATTAAAGAAAGGTATTAAATTTATTTGGGATAAATACTATCATAAATCATTTGAGCATCTAAAGGAATACCTAGCCATCCACTTGCTCTATTACCACCAATGTCAGGGAGGCCATTTATACTATACCTATCTGCCGCTGACAAGGCCCTGGGAGAAATTTTAGCTCAGCATGATGAAAATAGGAAAGAACATGATGTGTAATATTTAGGTCTTACATTGGTAGTGTATGAACATAAATATATGCCAATAGAAAAAATATATTGAGCTATAGTATTTGTAGCTCATAAGCTGTGTCATTATATGCTTAACAATAAGACCATAATCATTGCCAAAGTAGATCCACTCAAATATCTACTATCAAAAATAGATTTAAAGGGTCACATGGCTAAGTGGATCATGTTTTTGAGTGAGTTTGAGTTTGAATAGGTTAATTAGAAGGCCATCAAGGGACAAGTACTTGTAGATTAACTTGCTAAAGCTCCCCTTTTAGACACTCAAGCACTCACTTTTGCATTCCCAAATGAATCCATTATGACCATCCTAGAAACACCTCTTGAGGAGTATCACTAAAAGCTATATTGTGATGGGTCATTCATATCTCATAGATTAATATTAGACCTATTATTTATTACACCATAATCTCATTCCTAAATTATTTTGTATCAGCTTTCCTTATACCAATAACATGGCTAAATATGAAACTTTGATTTTAGGGCTTCTTCAAGAGGTACAATGGATCATTCAATATCTCTTAGTTCATGGTGATTCTTAGCTAATCATCAATCATATTATAGACTAGTTATAGACCAAAGATGATAAGTTGTTACCATACAAGGCCATAGTGGACATTTTTAAGTAGTAGATTTCTCACATTCAGGTTGAACACATACCTCGAGCTAATAACAAGATATAAAATGCCATGGCTACCATTGGTTCTTTGATTTTTAGCATAGATAGGGTAAAATACTATGAATTCCTTGTTGAACATCTTCTATCACATGTTCATGAACCTTCAACTTTTGAAATGATCTATGCATTATTGATCCAAATTATATTTGGTATTCTAACTTATATAATTACCTTCATAACTAAATCCTTCCACTAGACATTTCACGCAAATAATACAAATATTTCACATGCCAAGCCTCTGAATATACCCTAATTTACCCAACCCTTTACTGTAGAATCTTTGATGGAACTCTGCTTCATTATTTGAATTTGATAGAAGCCACATTAGCATTGGGGGAAGTCCATGAAGGAGTTTGTGGAACCCACACAAACATGGCCATTTTTGATAAAAAGATCCTACGTAATGGATATTATTATCCAACCATGGAAACGTATGTAACTAATTATAGAAAAATATTTAACAAATATCAGAGGCATGTAAATTTGATTCATGCTCTGGATAAGACACTCAAACCAATGACTACACCATGGCTATTTTAATGTGGGGACTCAATCTCATCAAGAAGATTAACCCTACCTCCTCATATGGCCATAAGCATATTAATACTGCCACTAAGTATTTCACTAAGTGGGTCAAAGCTATACCCCACTTATATGACTAGAAAATAAATTACTAAATTCATCTTCAACCATCTCATCTATCATTATGGTATCCCATCTAAATTTATATCTGATAATGGAAGATCATTTAAAAATAAGGATGTGAAATCACTCTGTTCCAAGTTTAACATCACCCAACATTTTTCCACTACATATTACCCACAAAGTAATGGCTAACCAGATGCATCTAATAAGACCATTGTCAATATTTTAAAGAAGATTGTTAATGATGCTAACCAAGATTGGCACCTGTAGATCTTCCATGTTTTTGGGCTTAATGCACTAATTAGTATACTCTAAAAAGAGACACACCATATTCAATTATGTAAGGAATCAAATCCATTATTCCCATTAAGGTTGATTTATCTTATTTGCATAGCTCATTGAAGCACATCCTTGATGATGAGGATTATATAGTTTCTTATCTATAAAAGCTGGAGTTACTAGATGAAAAATGCATGGCTGCTGTAAACAACTTTCAAGCATATCAAAATCAGTTATGTGGTTAGTATAAATAGTGTTTTAGGCACAAAGAGTTCAAACTTGGTTATCTTATTCTTAAATAAAACTAGAATAACACAACAATCAAGAAAAATAAGAAAGATAAATTTAAGCCTAATATCATTATTGTTAATTATAGATCTTGAGCTTACTGGTTAGCTACACCAGATAAAGATGCACTTGATGATCCCATAAAAATAATACATCTCAAGCATTATTTCACTTGAGATACCCAAGGTTTTGTCTAAGAGGATCATTTACATCATCCCATAGTATCACCTTACTTGTACCATACCTTATACCATTCCTTCCATACCTTCCTTATTGACCAAAGTTGTTTTACCCTTCCATACCCACACTTTAAGGCCTTAGTTCTGATCCATGGGTTCTTTGGGCACCTTCGTAGAGGGAATTTAGATGAAGTTTCAATAGTTGATTCAATATTTCCCATAGAGGCAATATCTTAGAGTAGTATGATAGTGGTTTGGCAATAACATTATTTATGATTGTCACATTCTATCTCATTCCTGGTGCTACTAATTATAATTGCCTTGGGAAAAATTAATATCATTAACCCATGCTATTATTTCCTCATTATAGCTGCCTTTGGGAAAAATAGGAACAACCCCATTTTTATCCATCTTGCTTCTTCACTATGCTATTTTGTGCCATTTGCTTAATTCATGATTTTGCTTCTACCTAGTTGGATTCTTTTCCTGTAAGGAAAAACTATAGTGACTTGAGGTCCTAATGGGACTATGTAGGCAACACTCAATTTACATTAAGGTCAACTTAGTTAACCCTTTCCCATGATTTCACTATTTTATGAGTAATTTAAGTTTGAATGCTCTCACCATTTTACGAGCATGTTTAAGACATGTTTTCATCATTTTTTGAGTTTACCCATTCTATATATTGTAATTATCAATTGAGTTGAGATGCCTAAAAAATTCTAAAAACACTAAAAAATTTCAAAAATCCTAAATATCACATAGTCATGAAACTTGCCTTAGAATTTCTATGAGAGATATAAGGCTATCAAAATTTTATGGGATGGGCCATTTTATTTATTTAGTTTATTTTTAGATCATCTTGGTCTTTTCCCTCTCATTTCTACGATAACTACATCATCCTGAGGCCCACACGGATTATGTAGGCAATACTTAGATACATGAGGTATCTCAAGTTATCTCAACCACTGCTTCAGTTTAATTTCTTTTTTGACCACTTTTTTTCCTTAAGTATTCTGTGAATCTAACTATTTTACAACTAACCACTTGTCTTTTAGGCTCTCCATCATTATTGGCCTTATTCATACTCTCTCACCATTTTGTAAGTTTATATTGTGAGCATAATGCATTCACCTTTGATGCACTAATGAACACTTGAATTTTTTTATGCTTTCACCATTTTACGGGTAATCATTTATTACACTATTGCCATTTTATAATCTTATTCTCATTATACAACCTTAGATGTAGTAGACACTATGAATTATCAATTTGATTCATTTATGGATACTTGTCTATTGACTTTCAGTATGGTTTTTGCTTGAATCATACTCTCACGCTCGCATGATTTATTTGTGTTAATGCTTCCATGATTATGAACATCATCCCTCTCTTTTCTAATATGCACTCACTATTTTTTGATACCATTCCCATATTTATATACATAACAATCAAGTTTCTTTATCATCAATTTTATTCTATCCCATATCTTAGGATAACCATATTTAGCTTGAAGTTCATGTTGGATTTTGTGTCTATGGGACTATGTAGGCAACATCCACTTGCCTAGTACATCTGGAATTAGCTTGACTACCCTTTACTTTTGCTTCTATTCCCCCCATTTTATTTTGGTGTGTCATTATTTCTTGTATCCTAAGAGAAATATTGTTAGTCTTTTATTATCATGTTGTTATACTTGTGTCATTGCTATCTAGCTTAGGGGTCACCTTGGCATCAAGAGTAACACCTCTATTACACATATACAAATAATTTATTTTCTATTTGTATTAATATTATAATTAACCATTGTTTTTATTTTGTCTCTGTCTATTTAAAATGGTTTGCTTATTGCGCTTTGCTTTGCTTTGTATTATTTTCTTTGTTTTTAATGTTATTTCATTTGTTTGTAGCCATGTTTGTTTATTTTTATTTATTGGTGTTTTATTGTTTGTTTATTGGTGTTTTGTTTTATTTATTTATTTTACCTCTTTGCCTTTTCATTTATCGATTGTAATAGGATTATTACACTTGATTTACACTTACCTCTTGATTATCCATATCTTGTACTTAAGTTGCAAATTAGTTTACATTCTTACCCTTAATTTATTGTAGTATATTCACTTGGAATTTAATTTTTCATATCTTACACCTAGGAGATTTGTAGTTATATTTAAATTGAGTTTCTTATGATTTGGATACACATTATTATTATATTTATCTATAACTATGATATATAATAATTTAAGCTACAACTAAAATCAATTTTGTGGAGATTCTAAGAAATGGTGTTATAGAAACTTCTCCTTGTTCACACATGGCAAATTTCTAACCTACCCTAATACTACCTAAATGTAGAGTACTTAAATAATAAATGAACAGTAATCCATGTTGGTTAGGATATGGATGTCCATATTATAAGGTATCCCAAATTCATGCTTATTATCTATGCCAGCTTACTTTTAGTCTATAAGTATGAATTTTGTATGTAAGCCCCCTTTTTTGATTTGCCTTATTGGGATAAACCATTGCACCAATGATTATAACCACCTTTGAGAAAATAATTATTTTTCAATCTATCCATCCTAATAGAGAATTTTCATTATGCTAATTATTATAACCACTTTTGGGAAAATCATTATTTTCACCCCCTGCCCTACTACGGCACCTTACTATGTCGATTATAACCACCTTTGTGTAAATCATTGTTTTCATCTGCCCTATTGGGACACCTCACTTTTCCACTAATTATAACTACCTTTAGACAAGTAAATATTTGTACTCCATAACCTATAGGTTGCATCATTTATTTCTTTTTGAGGGAACGTTCATTGACCTTATTTATCACCTGCTCCTTTGAGGTGGCATCCAAGGCTCATCCATCATGTTCTAGGCCATTAGCTAAGGAAGTAATGAATTATACATTATTTTAAAATATTTTATTGTGCTTATGTCTTACAATATATTTTTAAATAATGGAAAACTATAGACACCCCATTTTGATCACAACTGTGTTCCAACCGGACTTCAGATTAATTTCTACCAAACAATGCAAATTAATCCTAAGAATAATTGAATGTACCAGTTTCATCTACACATTGGGCATTAATGTTCAGAATCATGTGGAGATATCCATATTTAGGGTATTATCCTATATGTAATAGTAACTTCTCATAGATTTATCTACAGTCAACTTATGACTTAGTAAATTGATAGTTTGGCTTTTAGATCCATTAATTAGGGCACTTAAAAAATTCCTAAAGTATAAAAATGATAAGTAGAATGAATTAAATAAGCAAATAAAATTAAATGCTTAAGTGAAATTTCTATGTATAATAAGTGAAAATAATATTTAAAAAAAAAAATTCTAATAAAAATGAGGTCATGATGATGTCATCATCCTCAAAGTCAATAAATTAAAAATATCTCCCTTAAAGCCTTAAATTCATAAATAGAAATCCATGCTTAATATATGGGATCTCTATCCCAAATATTAATTGCTTGTCACATCCTTAACTCAACTAAAGTTTAATTAAACTTAAATGCAATTAAATATAACCTAACTGCACTTGGGTTAGAGTTAGTTTGGAAGGCTATAAATACAAGACTTCACCCATTGTTTAACAAGATTTTTGGGTGCAATGTTATGATGCACAAGGGTAAGTGCATGAAGTTGGGAGATAATTTTGTGGAAATTTTTGATAACACGATCATATTATTAAATGACATGATCATGTTATTTAATTAACGTGACCATGTTATTTAATTAATGTGATCACATTATTTAAATTATGACTTGGTAATATCGAGCCATAATATGATCACATTATTTCAAATAATAATGCAATCACGTTATTAATGTGATCACAATATTTTTGTTTTAAATAACATAATCACATTAATAATGAGATCACGTTACCTATGTCACCAAAAAAATAAAAACCAAAATTTGAATGCAAAATTCTTCATTTTGCATTCAAGTTTCCTTTGCTAACCTTGCCTTCTGCAACCATGTTTTGGGTGAGAGATACAAAACCTTGTGATAATTTGTCCTAAGAAGTTGTTAATCAAAGATGCCGCTACATAGAAGAGGTAAGTGCTAAAAATATACACTTGTTAACCCTAAAATTTAGTAATTTTCATTGTTTAACCCTAATTTTTAGTAATTTTAATAGTTTTTAGTTATAATTTTTTTGTTTTGAATATCCCATCCTTATAAACCTTATATTATTCTACCTAACCCTCCCAACCCTCCAAAAAACCCTCTTGTTCCTCCTCCTAACCCTCCACCTTACCCTCCACAAAACCCTCTTTTTCCTCCTCTTATCCCTCCACCTAACCCTCTTAAAGTTTCATAAAATCCCCCATATAGTTAAGAGAGTCTAGTTGAAAACATTGTGGGAAATAAACTTGAAATTGAAGAAATTAATTAGGAGAACGAGAGATCCCACTTCCACCAACACCTACCGCACCTATCTAGCCAATTCCCTAGAGACAATATTAGGTCAAATTGACTCAATAACAAGTCAAATTAACAGATGAGATTCATATCAAGATAGTTGTAGAGATTATTATGCTAACAAATTGTCACCACTTGAGGTCAATAATAAATAAATATCAAAATCCTTCATTTGTGCCTTATTCATTGACCCAACCACCAATGCACCATTTCTAGTAACTGATAAATGTTTTTTAATCCATCACTGCCATCATAATTTAATCACAACTAATTTTTAGGATAGATGGTAGATGGTGTTTGATTATCTACCATGCAATAATCATGAGGTTCCATTTTATTTTTTGAGGAAAATTTACTATGAGTTTGTTCTCAATAAGATTTTGAACTATGTTGATTATAGTGAGTTTTAGGGCCAAAGGAAATGATCTGTGTAGAATCAATTAGGTGTATGTCATGTGCTTAATCAACCTACAAGGATCCATATTAAAAAACCACTTGATCCTAAGATCCCCTCTGTAATTTAGTAGGTCATGGAGATTGACACTCTGCATGCTCTTAATTTGCTCACTGATACACTTGTTCAACATATGAGTAGGCTTTCATAGACCGATGCTAGAGATACACCACCTAGTGTGCATACCCAACTCCATCCTTACAATTATTATAGAGTTATATGCACTGGACCTTATGATGATGATGGCATTGGTGGTTCAGAGGGCTTGGATAATATTTTTATAAGTGATGAGTTTTTGGCATGCATATTTGGCATGCAAACATCAACCACTACATATATGTAGGTATAATTTATATAAATATCATGTTAAATTTAAGTTATATTTACAAATTTAATTTAGCTAATAATTAATTTACATATAAATTGAATAATATATGTCATTTTTTATGTCATAGGAGGTCATGGTGCCTTCATCATCATAATCAACATTTGCATCATTTGATTTGATGCAGCCATTATTACATTTTCAGATCTAGCTACTGGCCCATCCACTATTGCATCTATCTCTATTAAGATGACACTTTTTACTTATATAGAGATAAAAATTTGAGTTAATCTTATGATCTATGTACATTTAGTCTTTGTATATTTACCTTATAATTTTAAGTTAAATTTATCTAGCAAGTATTTAATGCATAGGTTATAACAAGCTTCCCTGATATGGATATAAACACACACTTACCTCTGCCAAATACCAAGCTCTAATATTTTCTTATCCATCTTTATCTTCTGTCTTCAACCTTTTTATCTCTTTGATCACTTTGCATTTACTAGGTATTTTTTGCTCACTCTTACCTACTCAATGGATCTTAAACCTCCTTATATTAACTTAATCCTCCTATAATTTATTTTATTTTACTAATCAACTACCTCTACAATATTTCATTTTAACATCAACCTCCTTAGTTCATACTCTAGTTTTATGTTCTCTCTCTTTATCCTTTCTCTATTCTTTAAAATCTTCTTATGTGTTTTCATAGGTCTGCATGTTAATTTTATTTTGACCTTCCACAATACTCATACAACTATCTACCTACTCAATTATATCTCATTTCATACATCCAGCCATTCCATACAACCTTCAAACTTCAACTCTTCACTTAACTATTCTTTCATCTTTAACACCTTCCTCTTACTATCCCTTTTTTGAGGCAAAACTCTTTATTTTGAGTAAAATACAAATCTCCTAACCAAAAAAAATATACATTCATATGACCCTTTACATCACATAGCTCATATAGGTCCTTTCATAATTTAACTCTCTTTTGAGAACACCTAACTCAACACCCCTTAGGACTAATTAGGTCTCCTAGGTCTAATTCAAGAGAACTGACTGTGGAACTATACCATATGGACTCAAATAAAATTTAAACATTAAAAAATCCTCTTCCTCCTATATAAATACACCTATCCACAAATTTTAATGACTTTTTATTAGTTAAATCACTTGTTATCTCATTTTCTAGTTTTAAACCCTAACTTGTGTTGCTCAGTCCTGCACCTACTCAAGAGGATAATAAATGAGATACAATGACCTTTTGACCCTTATCAAAGCTTATAAGGCTTTAAATGGCTATGATATTACCCCATGCATCTTATCAAACTATTAATTTTCCTTTTTCAATACTAAATCACTCCTAACATGTAGTTTTATAGAATTTTTGTACCCCTATAACATGACTATGTCAACAAATAGGATAGAAAAAACCCTTAATACCCTTTAGCTTCATTTGAGAGAAATTCAAAGAATAAAAAACATGGATAAATATTATTACACAACATTCACAATACCTTAAATCCTCAACTCTATTTCCAATAACTTTATATAGTCTCTCTTTATGAATATGTAAACTCATAATTGTTACTAATTACGATGTATATAGTCTTCCCATGTATTTTACATTTTTTCAATAGTATTGAGAATTTCAACATGTTTAAATTCATTTTATAGAGCTACTCTATCCATTACTCATATTTTAATAATTTATAATGACACTTTAAACTGACTATGTTCTCCTCTTTTTGATTGTGCCTGAAGACAAAGTATTGAAACTTGGGTTTCACTACTTTGAATCTATAGACTATTGACTTGAATCTTATCTGACTAGAGATATGAACACCATAGGATTGCTAATAAAATTGTAGACACTTATTTAAATTTTATTCTATCCAAAAAAGCTTTACAAGTAAGGAAAAATTTCTTGATATGTCTCTTATTCCTTTTCTCTCCCTAACTCTGCCTTCTCAAAGTGCTACTATTATTTCCACCTCCTACTCTTCCACTCACACTTCCTACATGTATTACGATTTTTATATTACCTCTAACATGAAACCTACTTGCTATTCTTATCCATTGCACGTTACATGGAAGTTACACTTCCTTGATTCTTGGTTTACATTGTCTTTTCATGAAATACATTATCATATATATCTTGGTTTACATTGAAAAAAAATGCCATATATATCTTTGATAATTTATATAAAAGTAAGTGAGACCTTTTTTACATGAACAATTAATGGTTCAAGTAGACACTCCATCTCTACAAGTTGAGATAGACATAGGTATTGTTGTTTTAATGTCATCTACATAGGCATTGACAGAGGTATATATTAACTTGTAATTTTGAATTGTAAAAATAAACTTATTTTAATAATTTTACTACATACTAGGAAAAATATAACTTATGTAATGTATTGTGTATGTAGAGTTGTCCTATGTCATCTAATAGTCCTAGTAAGATGATTAGTAGGGCAACTTCTCATGTTTCTCTCATATTTTAAATGCCTATTCAAACATTTGATCCTACCATTGACTTGTTTGAAATTTAAAAATAGATTGAGTAGGATTGTGTGCTTGCAGTAAGTACATGTTTAAATGATTTTTTATTGTAGTTTTAAATTAATTTTTTAATAATTGGTTGAATGTATTTTATTTAATTTTTTAATAATAATTATATTTGAACAAGTTCAACTACAAGTGAGCTATGAACATAGGACCCATAGTTAGAGCTTAGAGCAATCCAAGGCATTAGAGGGGTCTCCATCTACTAGCAAGGCATCCCAAGGAGAGTCTTTATTGAGGAAGGCAAAGAGAGGGAAGTTATTTGATGAATAGGATGTCTTACATGAGATGTGTTTTATTGTATGCTTATAGGCATTATATACACGCATATAACGTTCATCCAACATTAAATACTATGTTGGTAGATGTAATTTTTTGTGTGCCTATCATGACAATCTATGTATTATAGACATTGTACACATGTGCCTATATTGTATGCTTATCATGGAAATATATCTAATTTATATTTAGTTTTAATTTAAAATGTTATTGTAGTGTTGTTTTGATCTTCCAAACTATTATCTACCAGATCTTGTATTTAATATTGTACACAAATGAGGATTAAATTTTTTCTTTTTGATGTTATAAATCTCAAATATCTCATATATTTTTTTAAATTAAATTTTTTATTTCATTATGTGTATTAGAAATGACTAATGACACTCTTATCTATTTTACATTTGTCATCACCCATTTACAAATTTTCAATTGATTATTAACACAATTTGATTACACTTAAAACCCACACCCAATCATGTTCAAAATTGTATAATGCAAAGACATAAAATCATTCATAAATCCCTACAAATTTCTCACTTACATAACTATACCTATAAGTTACCTGATCTTTCACCTTCACTTGGATCTAATGCCTTTTTGACTAGATTTTCTTAAAACTAGGCCTACTTATTGTATGCCTTCTATGATTTTTGTTCCTTTATATTTTCCCTCACCTCTCGAGTAATCTCTATCAATACCTCTTTTTCACTCAACTCCTTTTGGTGACCATGTACATGGTCTAATTCTTCATCTTTGTAGCTTTATATTTGCTAAACTTTTAAGATGAACTTCTACCTGACCTTGAATATAATTTTTTTAGTCTGATAAAAGGTAACCTTACTGACTTGAAACAAAATATTCACTCATGAGACAATGATCCATCTTTGGCCAAAACCCTTTATCATCCCCTAATACCACTTAATGTTATCTTATATGTTTAATAATTCTATGAAGGTCCTATTCATATGCTCTAAGATAATGAATAATTACAACCTCAATTATCCACTCTTGTTCTAAACTTGATTCAAAATCCACTCTCAAACAATCTTCTTTTAAACTAGTTAATTACTCATTAGGTCTGCTCTTAACTAGTCACCAATCTCTCAAATTTACTCTCCTTATTTTGAAAAATATTATTTAAGACACTTTGGTTAGGTATTATAAAAACTCAAGGATTTATGTAAGTTTCAAAACTTAAAATAAATCAACCAACTATAGGTCTCTAAGAGATTGAACTCTCATTCTCAAATTCTATCTTTTTAAGTTTCTAGGTCTCTAGACCTAGTTGTTGCTCTAATAGGCCAATTTTTAAAAATAGAGATTTTATATCTTAAAAATTATATTTATATTATTATTTTATAAAATTTAACATGTTTTAACCTTTACCCAATTATATATAACTCAAATCAACCAAAAAATCATCTTACCCAAGTTTTAACATGTTTTGCAGGTTGAGAGTTTAGCAAAACTATTGTTCTGATGCTTCCTAACCAAAAAATAACATTAAATTTTTTTTTGGGGGGGGGGGGATTGTTTAAAATATAGTAAATATTTATTGGCCTCCTATTAGGTCTTATTGACAAACCCACCACCCATTCTGATCTCAAGAATGCCCTTTCCAATACAAAAAAAATTGCATTTTTTGAGCCTAAGTTCAAACATGCTTAAAATGAATCCTGTAAGTCATTTCTACAAAATTTTAGATCAATACCCTGAATATTTAATCACTCAAATCATACATTGAAGCACTCAGGTGGAGCCTTTGAGAGCAATCCATTGGACAAGTTGCTGTGATGGGTCCAAAAATATAACTTTTTGGCATTGAACAAGTAACTTCTTGAGCTTCAATTGCCATATATGCCTCCGGGACCTCCACATAAGAATATATCACTTTTATAATATCCAAACAGGAAAATTACATGTTATCACACTTCTAAAATTTTCAAATCCATCTCAAAGTGAATTTTCACTACCGTTCTAGGGCATGGAAATACTGACAATAAATGTTGTCAAAGTTTAAGTTATGGTTGTAGAACTATGGTTTCGATGATTTTTTACTAAAAATTAAAACTAAAAAAAATATAATGGGGATAATAATATCTATAACTAGGTTTTTATCCTATCATCAGGTTTGAACAATAAACCTACCACCCATTCCAGCCTCAAGAATGCCCTTTCCAATACAAGAAAAATGCAAAATTTTAGCCTAAGTTTAAATATGCATAAAAAAATTATAAGTCATTTAAATGAACTATCAGATCCTTACCATGCCTATTTAATCCCTTTAATTTCACCCCACATCACTTAGGTGGAACCTTCAATAGCAATCTTTTGGACAAGTAGTGATGGGTCCAAAAATACAACTTTTTGGCATTGAACAAACAACTTCTTGAGCTCCAACTGCCATTTTTGCCTCTGAGAGCTCCACCTAAGAGTATATCACTTTTATCATGTCAAGATATTAAAATTACATGTTATCATACCACCAAAATATTTAAATCCACCTGGAAGTGCATTTTCACTACTATTTTGGAGTGCAAAAAAACTAACAATAAATATTATCAAAGTTTAAATCATCATTGTATAATTATGGTTTCAATGTTTTTTGAATAAAAAATAACAATAAAAAAATATTAAATGGAGGTAGATAATGTTTATAACTAGGTTCTTGGCCTCCCATTAGGCCTAATCAATAAACCCACCACCCATTCTGGCCTCAAGAAGGCCCTTTCCAATACAAGAAAAATGTAAATTTTTAGCCTAAATTTAAGCACACATAAAATGAAACCATTCCACTAAATATTTAATCCCTATAATCACATCCTAAATCACTCAAGTAGAACCTTTGAGAGCAATCAATTAGACAAGTTATAGTGATGGGTCCAAAAATATAACTTTTTAGCATTGAATAATCAACTTTTTGAGCTCCAACTAACATTTTTGTCTCCAAGACCTCCACCTAAGAATATATCACTTTTATCACATAAAAATAAGTAATTTACATATTATAACATCATTAAAATATTCAAATCCAATTTAAAGTGCATTTTCACTATCATTTTAGAGTGCGGAAACACTGACAATAAATATTGTGAAAGTTTAAGTTGTGGTTACAAAACTATTCTTTCGATACTTCATAACCAAAAATTGACACTACCAACACATACAAGGGGTAGGATAATGTATAATACTAAGTTATTGACCTCCCATCAATCTCTATCGACAAACCCACCACCCATTCTATCCTCAAGAAAGCCCTTCCCAATACAAGAAAAATGCAAATTTTTCACTGATGTTCAAATACATGTAAAATGAAACCTGTAAGTCATTTATTGAGCTTATATTAGGTTAATTTAGTTATTTATACTACAACACTGAAGCTTCTCCCTAATAGGTTGGTGTGCTAGCCCTATCATGTGAGAGGCAAGTCTCGCATGCTCACCCAAATTGCGTAATGAAAGACTAGTTATTGAAGGCTTTGAAGCATAATGTTATATGTTTGTTCATCTCTCATAACATAGATATTAAGTTATTAAATACCATAAATATACCACTATTATCTTTATTATCCCATATTTAATCACTATGATAACTAGGATCACCATTACTATTCAATAATAACAATAAATGGAAAAGATACCCATGACTTAGAAATAAAACGTATTCATTATACAACACCTAGAATGTTCAAAAATCATCACATGAAATGGAATATGATAACTATTCATTTACTTCTTAACAAATTATAAGACAAAATGTTGTATCTATTCTCTAAAGGTCCCCCCCACAAATGATTAAAATAAGGGTTTTTATACTTATTTTGCCTTGATTAAGTGTCAAGATTCGAACTATTAAGGACAAATAACACACAAACTCCCAATAGGCTGAGAGTCATGGATCTTACAACTAGTTTTTCCTATAAAATTTACCCTTTTCACTTCTAGATGATTACTCTATGTTGTGTTTTGGTGGCCAAATATTTTGTTCCTCGTGGGATGGTACATAACCTCTAATCAGTGAGGTTAAAGTGTCCAACTTGAGTGGATCTTCTAACTGCTCCCATGTCCCTCACACTCTACTTTCATCATGCTCTCCTAGTCTTTTTCTTCTTGTTCTAAGTCTTGTTCTTAGGTCCCTTGTGACACGTTCTTCCTTGACTAGGTCCTCTCATGCTGGGTCTCTTACATCATTGTCCTTCTATACCTAGCAAGTTTTATGCCACAATACTCCTACGTGTCATGGTCCTCCCATGTTGTGATGGTACTTGTGTCAAAATGGATAATGGTCCATATGCACTAGGTACTAAAAATGGAACAATACTTGTAAAAAATTTAAGGGTAAACATTTACTCTACACTAAGTCCTTAGTCCATCTCAGACTAAGCTGCACTAGCATCTTCCAAAAATTTTGGCCCCTTCTGCTTGAATTCCTTCTTCAACCTATCCTAGTGGGACAATGCATCGAGGACTTTGGTAGTTATTTTTTCAATGGCATCCTTTGATTCTTTTAGCTCCTTGAGTTGAGTCAAAGTCTCAATCTTTTTCACCTATTCATCTAGGGATATGCGAGCTTCCTTCTTGATGTCTTCTAACTTAGAGACCTCCTTGTCAACCTATCCTCAAAGTATAACAAAAATTACATTTATTTACTGATGATTATTATTAATGGTTTCTTCCATCATCTCAACATCCTTGAATTCTTTTGTGTGCTTAATATAGTATTTTATTAATAGGTAAACATCAGCTACTTGTTGCCTCATGACCTCCTCATCATGGAGCTGGGCTTCTAGTATTTTATTTGGGTGTGCTAGGCACACAAAAATGCTATCCAAAATTGAGATAACCTCCTTGACTCTCTGTAAAGTACTTTTGTAGATATCTTCTACTATGGTGAATTTTTCAAGTATTTCCTTGGCCTCATCCCTAGGCATGGGGCACTCCTTATTTTTTTAAAGAAATAGCTCAACCAATGTTTCCAATTTTCCTATGGCATCCCCATCCAATGATACACCATCCACAAGTACTAGATCCTCTTTCAAAATTTTTTTAAAAAGATTTAAAACCTTTACCTTAGGCTCAATGGCCTCTTGAATTTGTTGATTGAAGGAGGCCACTTCCTTGGCTAGTACTTACTTTTCTGCATATGTTTTATTATACATTTCTACAACTCTTCCATGTTTCTTTTCTACTGTGTGCATGTCTAATTTTGACAAAATGTTTTGGCACATAATTTTCATGGATAGTTTTAAAAATATGGCACTTGTCAATATTGTAGAGAGCCACTGTGGATCAATTCTCATAAGGTCTGATAGACCTATAACATTTGGGCTAGAAAAAATGCAATCTAAAGGAATATCAAACTAGGACTCTTTGCTATACATTTCCAAAAAAAAATAAAGACAACTGCTTCCTTATTTTTTGGTTACATCTTTGGGGTGGAAATGCTTCCAAAGATAGAGGTTTTTATCTTCTACACCAAACTAGTATCATTCACATAGAGTGGACAACCCTCTGTATTCCTGTTCCCCCTTAGTTAGCCGCTTTCCCCTTTATGGGTCTCTCTCAAGTTCACCCTCTTGATGGATATTTGTGGCCATCTCATTTGCTCCCATTCCATCAAGATCAATTTGATTAGTAGATGGAGTCTTCTTCGATTTTGATCCCAAATTATGAATCTACTCCTAAGAGGGGTCCCTTTGAGGTTCTTGACTTAGAGGTTGTTGTGGCATTGATTTGGTGGTAATCTTTAGAGAAGGTGGAGGTGAGGGTGGTCATGGAGGTGGAAAAGGTGGGAAAGTTAGATGAAGAGATGAAGGGTTCAAGGTAGGTGAGTGGGAAGGAGTGGAATGAGAATGTGAATATTAAGCAGATGGTGATGAAATGTGAGATGGAGATGGAGACAGTTGAGGTGATAAAGGTAAAGGATGAGGTGGAGAAGGTGAAGGGTGATGTGGAGGTGGTTTTGGCATGAAAGGATGAAAATTAGTGGGTTTGGAGGGTTGTGCCTCCATCATCTTCTATCATTTATGAGGGGCTTGCTACCCACTTGTGTTGGCACTTGGCTCTGGCTACTTATTCAATTTTTGCAGTGATTGGGAGAGCCTCTCCTTAGGGTCTCCATCTTGAGGGTACTAGTGGGGGCGTAACATGAAAAATATCTTGTGGACCTACTCCCCAAATAGGATATTATTAACCTTAATATTGGTTAAGTCCATTTATCCCCTCTGTAAAGGCCTTTTTTCCTAGATATATGAACATTTTTTGGGGGGTGTGGCTCTTCACATCGATCCATTCTACTTGTAGACTAATTGGTTACACATCATAAATATTATTGATGGAATCAATGAAATAACACATAGAAAAGGCATATGGTAGTTTAATCCATCCTAAAAGTTCTCTTGAAGGGTTCATTTGAATGCACATTAGGGAGTAGTACTACTTCATAGTGAATTTTGCTTGATCTACTATCAAGGGGGAAAATCCTTGGGAATGTGCCATTCAATCTTGAAAGTTGCCTTCATCCCATCAAACCAATACCTCATATTCAACTTGTATGTTGGGGTGATGTGTTGGAGGCAAGTGAAATATTTGAAACACTTGATAGGGGAATTGTGAGTGGGGGGTACATCTACTTCAATGATTTTGAGCTATAATCTGGCACCCTAATCTCATCAAAAATTAGAAATAAAAGGATGGCTCCCCAAAGAAACTTATAATTAGGCATATTATGCACCTTCTCCATGTCATTATCTATCCTTTGGGCAAAATATAGTGCTCAGTTTTATTATGTGCCCTGAACAATTTGGTGATCAATGTGTAGGTGGGTCATGTCCACCTCTTTCCATCAGTTAGTCCCTCTGACCTTGGTGGAAATGATCCATGCCATGAATCTGAGGGTGGGATCCTATAGGTTCCTTATATGTATTGCATGCCCTTGTTTTTGATACATCAGTACAGTGGTGATCTGCTAAATCTCCTCCATATCTATCAAGTGATCCAACACATTCACCCCTGAGCACTAAAGCCCCATTACTTTGATTATCCTCTCTATGATGATATTCATATTATGCCCCATGAAGTGGATGTAGTCCTCATGGATGAATGAGAGGAGGAACTCAACTACCTTAGTAGGCTTGACAATGTATGGTAGTTCAAAGAGTTGAAATAGGTCAGCCTTATCTAGTTGGTTCTTGATGGAAAAGTCATAAACCACTTGATTCCTAGTGTTATTGGTCTAGACTTGATAGTCATTTTTCAACTCTACTTCATTGCCTAGATGATGGTGGTTGTAGTAAAAAAGTGTTATGGTTAACACCTTGGAAACCTATTTCTCTGCACATAAGATCGACTCTAGGTACTACATTTTTTTATTAACAAAGATGGATGGGGGGATGCTGGGGCATTTTATGATGAAGAGGCTTATGATTGCTTTCCTTTCTTCACCATCTTTATTTCTACTCTCTCTTTTACTTATCCTTGCACACTTTCCATCAATACTTTTTTGTGTTTTACTTCTTATGGTCTTTCTTACAGGTCTCCCAAAACCTCTTCTCTTATAGGGAACCAAGCTCCTCCACTCACCTTTTCTTTCTCTAGTATGGTTGGAAGCTTTAAAGGTATCTTGGCCTTTCTCTTTGGCTGCATTACCCTCCATGGTACTTAAAGTTTAACCTACAACCATCCCATATTTATAAATGAGTTCATGGTGGCCATCCAACTTGTCTTTACTCTCAAGCTTCATGCTTCAATAATGGTAGACCTACAACCTACAATTCCAAAGATCCCTACTCTAATACACCAATCTGAACTCATCAACCTCTTGTATTTGCTTAGAAATAACCATCATGTCTTTGCCAACTTTGTAATCACTCTGCTCTATAATATCTTTGGTTTCATTGATCTCTAGTTCTCTAGTTCACCGTTCACACTTAACACTCAAATATTTAAGTAGGGTAAAGTTTAAAATGACTTTAGGTAAGTTTATTTATAGGCCCTTTAGAGGGTTTAACCTCCATTAATTCCTTCCCTCCCCTTATCACTTCTATCCATAATTTTATATCTTTTAACAACCTTCGTGCTTCGAATCTTGTATCTTACATTCAATGCCTTAACAAATTCATCTCAACATTACACTCACATGATTCTTGCCATAACTAATCTTGTCACATTAATGGTATATCTATTCCTATGCCTTTCTTGAGAGTGAATGAAAACTATGTCCCACCTTTCTAGTGAAGTGGAAGACAACTATCACCCAAATGCTGGGAACCTTCCAAAATGCTTTCAAGTGTATTGAATGACTCTCGTACCCTTAATCACTTATGTGACATATATGACTCTCACACCTTATGCTCCTTACGCACCTACTTGTCTTATGTCTTGTATTCATATGAATGCCTTACCCCACACTAAAGGGGTTTGTGGTCCTCCATAAAAATAATCTAAGAACAAGAACTCATAATTACATAAAAGAGTCACGTGCCTCATGGGTAATGCTTTTTATTAAAATTAGTAAATTTTAACTTAATGGCCTTAAGCCTTGTTTATTACAAAATTTAAACTAAATAGAATCATAATTCGGTCAAAGTTGAATCCCATTATAGTGTCCTTGGAGGAGTTACCCATGCATTCACTTTAGACAGAAAGATCTGGTAGGTCAAATGCTATGAACTATAAATGGTCCATCCCAATGGATGCAAAGCTTCCCAGGGTGGCACACTGGAATCATATAGTATAACTTTCATGTCTAGAGAAAATACTTTATTCTTTAGATGATGATCATGCCATACTTTCTATTTATGTTTTACAACATCCTGACTCCAGTGGGCAAGGAATTGCATCTCATCTAATTTCATCAAATCATCAAGTTGATCTTTCAAAGAGGCTTCATTGTCTAGGTTTCTCACATGTGCTATCTGGAGAGATGGAACTAAGAACTCCACTGGCATGACTATTTCCTTTCCATATACTAGGTTGAATTGTGTACTTTTATTGAGGCACTTATATGTAATTTGGTAGGCCCAAATTATTGTAGATACTTTGTTATCCTAATCGGTTTAGCTAACATTGCAAATTTTTATCAAAGTGGTATCGAGGATCTTATTGAAGGCTTCAACTATTCCATTGGCTTGTGGATGGTATGGTGTCATCTTGTGGTGCATGATCATGAACTCGACCAACAAGATGTGAATTGACTCATTAAATAAGTGGGTGCCACGATCACTGGTGAAGCTTGGGGAACATCCAAATCATGTTATAATGTTCTCTCAGATGAATTACATAGTATTTTCTATAGTATAATATTTTGTCGATGTTGATTCAATCCAACACGTGAGGTAGTTAGTTGTCACAATGATGTATAGAGAGCCCGTTCATCATCCTATTGGAGTGATAGGCCCCATAAAGTTAATATCCCATTTTTTGAATAGTTCTTGAGAAGGAATAGGGTACAATGACATAGTATATCATTTTTTTGGTTTTATTATGTACTAGTAGACATCACATTATCTAACATAAGCCTTGGTATCTTTGAATAAATTTGGCCACCAAAATCTAGTGAGCAACACCTTTCATGTAGTAGCATCTCTAGCATAATGTCCTTTAGCAATACCTTCATGGACTTCTCGTAACACCTCAGGGAACTCATGTTGCATCACATAATAGCAAAGCACCTCATCATGGTCCATTTTGTACATATTTCTTTCTATGAGTTGATAAGGTGTGATGTGGACTGCAAGTTAATTTTTCTCATGTGTAGTGAGGGAGTCAGGGGTGCAACCAATGTTGAGAAATGCTACAATATCCTCTAGTTATTTAGGTACCTAAGCAACTCGAAAGAGCTATACATCAGGAAGATCATCTTCTATAACATGTGAGGGTTTTTCATTTTTAATTTAGGATAAATGATTAGGTCCATAGTTGGTCTTCCCAAGCTTTAGTATTACAAAAACTTAGAATTCTTGGAAGAGAATAATCCAATGGTAAATTCTTCCATGCAAGACTATCTTGTTGACAAGATATTTCAAGGCCTCATGGTCTATATATAATATAAATGTAGTGGATATAAGGTAGTAATTGAAATTTTGTAGAGCGTAAACCTTAGACAAAACTTCACACTCAGTTGTGGTGTAGTTCCTTTCAACCACTGTTAGTTTCCTACTTGCAAAATAAATCAGGTGATCCAAGTTTCCTTCACCTAGTTATGCAAGTATTACACTGACTGCCATTCTAGATGCATCAACATGGACATGAAAAGGCTTTGTCTAATCAAGGAATTGCAAGATAAGAGTGGTAACTAACCTTTTTTTGAGTGTTTTGATAGCTCCTTTGCAAGAATTAGTCCATATAAACTATTCATTATGCTTTAGAAGCTCTTTCAAGGGTATGACAATCTTGTCATAGCCCTAAATGAATTTTCTATAATAACTCATGTGTCTTAGGAAGGCACTGACCTTATGATGAGTCTTAAGTACTGGAAGATAGATAATAATAGAGACCTTTCATAGATATACCAAGATTACCTCCTTATAAATGATATGCCTAAAGAGTACATCAAAAGGTGTCACAAATAAGCACTTCTTCAAATTTAAGGAAATTTGTAACACTCGACAGTGATCAAGCATGAGTCTCAGATTGGCACAGTGGTCCTGGACCAACCCATACATAGTCCAGTCATCTAAGTAGACTTGGAGAAACTTATGGATAAATTTTTTAAAGCCTCAATTGCTATTCATGAGAGTACCATCGAGGCATTTTTAAACCTAAAAGGCATGATGGTATAGGTAAAATATCCCCATTCAATAGCAAAAGTAGTCTTGGACCAATATTTTTTTAACTATCTAGACTTGGTGGTACCCTAAGAATCCATCCATGAAAGAGTATACTTCATAACTGGCAACACCTTCTAGAATTTATTTCATAAAAGGTGTTGGAAAAGGATCTATTAGATAGGATGAATTTAAAACATGGTAATCCACATAGATATAAATACACCCATCCTTCTTGATACTAATTACCATGCGACTCACCCATTCAAATTCACCAATGGTAGTAATTAATCTTGTGCAGAGCATGTTATCAATCTCCTATTTTACGTGCACCTAGAGGTTAGGATTCATCCTGTACAGATGTTTCTTCACAGGGCGAGCATTGTCAATCAATTTTATGTGCATCTTCCCTAGAGAAGGGTGAACCCTTTTTATTTTGGTATATTTCTTCAAAAACACATCATGATACTCTTTTAGTAACTCAAAAATTTATGATATTTCTATCTTAGTTCAATAATTTTCAATTGTAGCTATCTTAGGCTCTTTCTTTGAGCTAATGTTATGTTGGATAGTTTGAATGGGCCCACAATAAGGGTTGTCTATTAGAGAACTTATGTCTTGAATAGTTTATGAACCAATACTTGTAGGGACATCAATATGGTTGGTCAATGGGTTGAGTGAGGTAGATCCTTCACCTTCATCCACTTGGAAGACACTTTTTTGCTTTCCTAGGCAAATATCTTCATGACATTCTTCATTAGGAATTATCAATGGTACAAGAACTAATTATGTGGAAGGCTTAATGAATAAATGCAAGAGTTCTTTTGGTTCCTGATGAATATGACACAAGTGGTCTTCGATGGGACTTGGATATCCAATAATTACTTTATGCATGGATTAAAGGGTGAGGCACAAGTCCATCCTTGATGAAAAGTAAGAAAACACCATCATCATGTTCTCATTTAATAACTGCCAGAACCTTATTCCCATGTGCCTTCATGAATGTACCAAGCCTATGACCAAGTGCACAAAGTCCCATAAAATACATGGACCCATAGGTACTCAGGTAAGAATTTTTCCTTAGCTCACCATAGTGTCTCACACACCACAAGGTGAGGTTCAAGTGCTTGCATGCCACTGTAACTTAGTGTCCCTCTGATCTTATTATCATGATAAAATCTATGATGTAAAGTAGCTTGCACTTGATCTTAATACAAAAGGTGATCTTTATGAGTACACCACCATTTGGTAGGGGTGTCATAAAAATGTGATCTAATGACCTCATCACTTCATTATCGATATCATAAAACTCTTCAAGGTGTTAGACAAAGTCACACACCTCTATTTGTCCTTGGAACCATGGAACTTCATCAAGTCTCTCTAGTGGTGGTTCCTCAAGTGGCCCTCTCATTTCTAAACCCATGAGGCCTTCAAACATGTGACATTTAGGAAGTTAGCATGGGATACTTTCTCCTTTATTTATAGTGCTACATAATCTTTCGATGAGATCATAGTCACCATGGGCCCAATAGTTTCAAGCATTATTTGTAGTATCTAAGATAGACTGGTTATCCATCCACTAAAGAATACCATTTGACACTGGATCATGCTATTCATCATTTTTAGTAGTCACATTATATAAGTTATTGTTTTCTTCATCAATGCTCACATGCTCAATATAAGGAGGTCCTTGTGCTTGGTCTAAAGGTATTACTATGTACTGATTAGTATTCTCAAAGTTAATGTATGAATTTTTAAAGTTCAAATCTAAGGCCTTCCTCATAAGGATAGATAATCATCAACTTCTGCCAACTCTAAAATTTCAAAATTTGCTTTGAAGGGAACCCCAAGTATGTCAATGGTGGCATTTTTGAAGACACCAATAAGATGTGCTCGAGTCTTATTTTCCATGAACAAGACATGAGGAGAGGGCTGTAGGGTTGGACTATATATTTTTTGCTAAGATTATTTAGTGAAAACATTGACTTCCACACTAGTATCTACTAGAATATCCTAGATTACCCATCTGTTGATAGTAGCATTAACTAATATCTCTCTATATTTTTGGGAAGAGGAATTAGGACTTTCTTGATGTCAGGCATGATTTAAATAGTGATCTTTGATTTACTAATTGAGGTGAGGATGGAATTCATTTTTTAGGTAGGCTTGACTTTTAAGCCAAGTTCTAAGTTGGGAAATGATGTCTTCAATGAGCATACAGTTGCATAATTCCTAAAAATTATCCCACACCACTAGAGGTTCAACTTCCATTTGCACTATGGCATGCTATGTGACATCTTTGTCCTTGAGGTATTGAATGTCACCTTGGAGCTCTTGCACAAGTGCCATTGTATCTTGAAGGACATCCTTTTTCTATTGTGCATGAGGGTACTTCCTTGGTCATGGTTATTCCCAATGTACCTTCTTGACCAAGTTGGCTATGGATTGAGTTTAACCCCCACTATGAGTGGTGATATTTAATTATTGTACTATGGGGATGGTATGTCATGTATGCCATTATGGTTTATCTATGTGAATCATGTTAGTACCCTTTTCATTTTAGTCCTTAGTGATGGCTGCATATAGATCAGGATACTCTTCCAGTCGATGGTGCATTTTGAAAAATGTGTAGGTTGGGTACTCTAGGTAATCCCTTTGATAGTGGTGTGGTGAACCACATTTGTAATAGGTTCTTGGTGGAAACTAACCACCACCTCATCCTCATCCTCTCCCTTACCCATGGTAGCCATCATTATCTTGAGTATTGGTGATTGAGGTTTGGTGTGTATCGCATGATCAAGATTTATGAATATCACTGATCAATTGACAATCATTGGTGTCATGTGTATAGGCATCAAAAATCTTAAAATACTTGGATACCTTAGTGTTTTTATCCCATTGTAAAATTAGACAAGAATAAACATCATGTTCTTCATGACAAATCTTACAGGTTTGTTTCAGTACTACATGGATGTTCTTACACAAGTAGTTGTTCCTTGTATTCCCTTCAGTCTTATAGTCGGTACACCAAACACCACTACGTGTCTCATGTGCATTTTTTACCATCAACTTTTCAAGTTGAGATGCTATATATGCTATATGTGCCTCCATAAAGGGACTAATCCTGATATCCATTCTTTTGACTAATTTAGCATAGAGAGTTGCTTTCAAAGCCTCATGTATGTTGGGGAAGGTTCTTTGTGATAAGGTATATCGAAAAGGTAGCAATAATCCTCCTACAAACTATTGTGCATGCTATGTATGATTTATTTCAAATGACAACTTAAAAATCAAGGTTTTGAATTATGCATCATATTCATGTACACTCTTTGTAAATCCTTGCTTTATGTCTTTTAGCACTGCTATACTTTGATGCTCAAATTCAAGAATATCAAATTATTGTAAGAAGGCTACTTTAAGCTGGTCATAGTTGACCAATACTTTCTATTGAATTTATGATACCATTTGTATGACACTCTAAAAGTGTGGTTGTAAACTATGTTACCTTTAATTCAAAAGACATGACACCGCATGCTCTCCAAATTAATTCAAACTTATGAACATGATCAGTTACATTCACTACCCCACAATATTTAGATAAAGGTAATGCAATATCATAATAGATCGTAGTGGGTTGTGGTTGAGTGGGTGGTTTCTAATAAGTTCCAACTCTAGTTTCAAGAGGGGGTATGCTTCCTTCAGTGCCTGCTAATCTTCCTCCAATGCTTTTATTATAAGTGCCCATGGAAAGAGGCATGGTAGAGGGTTGATTTCCCATGTTTGGGCCTATATTCTAGCCTTGGGGGATAGGTCCACTAGGCAGTCCAAGCTATGCCATAAAATTCCCTTGAAGAGGGAAAGATAATGCATATTCTAAATGATCACCTAATGGCCTAATTTTAGTCTCCCTTACCTATTTAGTTTCTAACTCTATACTATCTATATCCTAATTCTATATATGTATTTTATTCAACTCAAAGGCATGAACACATACTATGATGGGGGAGCCTGGTTGATTCATACTTTGTTCTTTAATTTTTTAAGTCTAACTCAGTTCTCCTTTGTAAGATAGAAGTGGAAAAGAATGTGGCTCAAAAGAAATGAGTTCCTCGCATGTGTTTGCCTCCCTACAAATCTTCACAACACTCCTCGAGTTTTTCCTATCTCTTCTCATGCCACTAACTCCCATAATAATCTACCAAGATTTATCATACTTTTATTTTTGTAATGCTCACTAGATTGCTACCATGTTGAATCCACAATCCTCAATCAATTGTTAGTCTCCCCTTCCAAATGTATGGCTCATGCATAGGAGATTTTATCCTTCCATGGGTAGAGTTTCCAATCCAAGGTTAAAAATTAGCTTCTTAAGTTTGAAAAAATGACAACAAGAGGTAGCATCTCCTTGACTCTCATAGAAATTATAACTTTGCCTCCTCAAGACATGAATAGGTAGTCACTACGTACTCCAAAATATAGCTATTTTGAACACCTCTCCATTAATAGTTAACCACTCACATCCAAGGAAATCCAAGTCATGCTAAAATCCTCTACCATTAAAGTGTCCATGATTGCCTTCATCCAAGATTTTGAGATCATCTTTGAGGATATGCTAAGATCTAATAATGCAAGAGAACTGGGACCTCAAAAAATAAAGTCTCATACAGAGAGCTGTAGAGGTTCTTCTTTATCCACTATCATGCAAAAATTCCTAGTTCAAGATATGGAACCACAAAATTGTCTTCGACACTGGTAACCCATTATTCAATATTCTCCAACACAATACACTAAAACATTTCCCATATTTATGCTCCAATTGCTTTGGGTCTTGATAATAGAACCAAAATGTTGGGTTCATTTAGTTAGTTCTATTATGGCACTGAAGCTTCTTCCCAACAAGTTAGTGCATTGGCCCTATCATGCAAGAGGAAAGTCTCTCATGCTCACTTAAAGTGCACAGTGAAAGACTAGCTCCTGAAGGATTTGAATTATAATGTTATGTATTTGTTCATCTCTCATAAAATAGATCTTAAGTTAATCAATACCATACATACACCACTAATATCTTTATTGTCCTAAACTTAACCACTACGATAACTAGGATCACCATTACTATTCAATAATATAAATAAAAGAAAAAGATACCCATGACTTAGAAATAAAATTCATTCATTAGTCAACACCTAGAATGTCATGAATCTTCACATGATATGGAAAATGCTAACTATTCATTGATTTCTTAATAAATTTCAAGACAAAATGCTGTATCTATTCTCCATAGGTCTCCTCGTAAATGATTACAATGGTTTTTATACTTGTTTTGCCTTGACCAAGTGTCAAGATTATAACTATCAAAGAAAAATGGCACACAAACTCCCAACAGGTTGAGAGTCATGGCTCTTAAAACTAATTATTCCTATTAAATCAGGCCTTTGCACCCTTAGATGTTTGCTCCATGTTATGTTTTGGTAGCCAAGTATTTCATTCCTTGTGGGATGGTATATAACCTCCAATCAGTGGGGTCAAAGTGTCCTACTTGAGTTGCTCTTCTAATTTCTCCCACATCCCTCATGCTCTGATTTCCCTAGTATTTTGCTTCTTGTTCCAAGTCCTATTCTCAGGTCCCTCATGACATGTTCTTCCTTGATTGGGTCCTCTCGTGTTGGGTTTATTGTATCATTTTCCTTTCACACAAAAAGTGGAATAATACTTGTATAAAATTTAGGGGTCAATAACTTTAATCATATCCAAATTAATCTTCAATCGTGTCCAACCTAAGCTTCAATCATGTCCAATAGTAGCTTCTCTTAGCTTCAATAATATAAAATTCTCTACTGATAGTGCCAACCACGTAAAGGTGGAAGCTTATCTGGCACCACTAACCTATAAATAGTAAGTAATCAAAAATAAAATTTATATGTACTACCTAGAAAATAAAAAATATTTGATAAAATTGATTACATCTATATTTGAAAAGTTAACATACCTACATATTTCAATCCAATGAATGACTAGGATCTGCTCTAACCTTGATAGTATCAAGAATAGCTTCATGGTCTAACTCTCAAACTTTTCATATTTTTCTATTTAATGGCCTCCCATGATATTTTTGTAATTGAATATTTGTTATAAGAATCACATTTGAATAGTGTATTATCTTCACGTGCATTTCAAACTCTTAAAAAACCATTGATATGAATATTTTATAGGATATCATTGAAACCAAGTTCCAGTGACTACCATTGACCTAGTGGGATAGTTAATGTTTTCTCCATCTATAATTAGGGAAGTCAAAATTTTCTTTCTCTCTATACACCAACACAAGTAGTAATCAATTCACTCTTCATTATCCTCATCTAAAATAACTAAAAAAACATGCCTTGTATCATAAAAAACTATTTTTAGTGACTATATGAAGATTTATAATGAGAATAAATTGTACATAATGAAATATATTCTACCTAGTTGCACTAGATTAGATACATGGTCAAATTCATCTGATGATATCATATTTGTAAATTATAATGCTATTAAAATATGATATATGTTGATTGGAATTAGAGGTTTGAAAATCCAATCATTTACCCACTCTTGTGACTCACACTCATTGCAAATAGAGTCCATGTATGTAGAACATAAACATGCCAAATGTTTCCCATGAACAGTCCAAAAAATTGCATTTGAGTTATGAAATGAGTGGAGGTCACTTGAACACATTAGAGTCATATAATACTCATACTTTTTGAAGTGTTATTTCTCCATTAACCATAAATATCTATAAATAGTAGAATTTGGTTGAACACCATGACACATGTTGTCATTACACCATTCAACCATGATTTTTACATTCATCAAATGAACACCCTCTTCAAATTTCAACTCCTCCCTTGAAATATCTCTTTTTTACACATGTTCCAACACCATCATTCTCTCCTTTTCCATATACAACCTTGGTGAAACTCCAAATGTGTTCTACACTAGTGGTAACATGCATCCTACTCAACCAATAGAACATCCGTGCATTTTTGAATTGTGATGTGTAATTGTCTGACCAAATGTAATGTTGATTGAAAGTTTGACTCAACTATTCATAGAATTTATGAAAACAACCTTGCACATACTCTTAATAATGTGATCGATCATTTTTGATATAAAAATGGTACTCCCTTGATATTTTTTTAAATTGCTCTATACTATTATATGCATGCATGGATGCTATATAAATGAATATGATAACTTATGATGAGTTGTAATACTATGATTAAAATTATATTTGGAGATTGAATGTTTAATTTTTAGCAAAGTCAACTACTGAAACAATCAAACCAAGTGGGAATGTATCATTTCTTATCTTAAAATGTTGATCCAACTATTTAGCCCTTTGTGTGTGTGTTACATACTCATAAACAATCTTCTCCCTAAATTTGACAAAAAATTCAGAATTAGATATCCTTTTTGTAATAAGCTCACACCTTTTAGATTCTTTGCCATATTTTAATTGATAAGTCACTAATTTATATTTATTTTAACCAACTAATTCTTGTCTAATTATGCTTTCAATCTCTTCATGGATACTTTTTTTTTTAATTTTGCCAATCCACCACAAATACTATAATTTCCATTTAAACATGATTTATTATAAAATAATTATCCATCCAATATTTTGTAAAATATAATTGGAATAAATTCTCTGGCTAATTTTGGTGGCAATTCAATGTCACTCCTATAAAATGTTGTTAGTATGCAAAGTACAATGAATAGGGCAAAAAACATCATAGTGCATTGAAAATTCAACATGTTGACTACAACAATAAGTGGTGTGTGTGTGTGTGTGATTTATTTTTACATAAAAAGGTTTGGCCATCTTAAAATATCTTTGAAAAATAGGAATTTATAGATATTTTTCCAAAAATTTAGAGTATAATTGTGTTTGAGTCATATCCAATAAATGTTTTAGATACGGTTCATGGTTATGAGAACCAACTCTTCTTGTCACTACATCTCTTGCATTGGCTGAAACTCTTGAATTATCTTTCCAAAATTAATCAAGTAACTCTTTGAGAGTATCAACTATATCCTTTTATTTTATGAAAGTCTACTAGAGAATGTCCAGAGCTCATTGGTATTAGGTTCATTACATATTTCACATCTTTCAATTGCTTTCATTAATGTTTATTTATTTATTTTAAGTGTTCAAATTATTTTTAAAACCATTCATTTTTTCCCTATTTGGTCACTTAATGCACAAGTTGTAAGCATACGTGGGGTAGCATTACAATCTTGGGTACATTATATTGGGCCTACAGTATTATATACATCATGTATATTTTCAAAAATTTCATTTTTTTCATCATCCATGTTAGATGTTCCTAGTCCTAATGTGTACATTATAGGCCTCATCTTAATCATTTTTATCAATGAAACAAATAATTGACATGTTTGACGATCATAATCAAAATTATGAAATAAAGCATCCCAAATTTGTTGAGCCATTATTCTTGAATGGTGATAAGACATTTTTTATGCATTGGTTCTAAAATATTTTCATTGACTTCAATTAAGCACTGGTTTTTTATACATACAATTCTTGGAGATGTTGTTAATGGTGGAATTTGTTTAATGGTGGAATTTGTTTAAAGGGTGTTTCAAAATCATTATTACTTTCATTGTTTAGAGGTGGGATGATATTTTCTTCATTGTTTATTTTTTCATTATATGTTTCCATGAAATTTTTTTGATGGTTAATTTTATCATTATTTGTGTCCATCAAATTTTCTTCATTCATGGGGGGTGAAACATCATACATAGACTCATCATCAACAAAATCAAAAACTTGGAACTTTGAATGTAAACTTCCAACATTATCTAATTCATTATTGTCAATTTCATTATTATTCATTTCATTATGGTTAATTTCATCATTATTAAATTTATTTTGGTCAATTTCATCATTATTTAATTCATTATTGTCAATTAGATAATTATTTTTGCCATTTGGTTCATCAAGATTAGGGTTTGTACCTTGTCTACCATGAAGTTTTTGCATTAGTATCTTGTTTTTCTCTCTCAAATATTCTTATTTCTTTGGTATTTTGTTCTTAAATATCTTCCTCTTCTTATAATTTTATCCATCACCCATCAAAGATAATTGACAACTTTTAAAAGTTGGGGTCAAAAGTACACATGTACCATAAATCCCATAGAAGTATGCAAAAAATGTTTATGGGGACATAATTCTCGATTCAAGTTAAAAATAAATGTTGAAAAGTGAGATTAATAATAATAATAATAATAATAATAATAATAATAATAATAATAATAATAATAATAATAACACAATCACATTATTACATAATGCAATCACATTATTTGTTATACTAGGTTATGCTTCAAGATACATATTAAGAAGTGAGGTTTATGTATATTAAGAATAATGCAATCACGTTATGTAATAACATGATAATGTTATTATTAATACTCATTTGGGTTCCAATATTGAAATTGAGAACTATGTTTTATCTATATTAAATATAACATGATCGTGTTATTAAATAACACAACTATATTATACTTAATATAGATTAGGGATTATGGATTAGGGATTAAGGATTAGGGATTATAATTTATGTTTTAGGGTTTATGGATTAGGTATTAGGGCATATAGGTTTTAGGTTTATGGGTGTATATAAGGTCTAATCGCTTTATGCCATGTGTGAACCTAATTTTTACTATAGAGGATGTTAATTGGGACTAAATTGAGTGGTAAATAAGAAAAATTTATGGTTTACAATTTAGGGTATAGTGTTTAGGGCTTAGGTTTAGGGTATGTAGGTCCAATAACAAAGATAATTATTAGTCTAAATGATGTTAATTTGGGATAAAATGATTTATTTAGGGTTTAAAGAGTTTATATTTATGGTTTAGAGTTTAGGGATTAGAAAATTTAAGGATTATGGCTTGGGGTATAGGTTTTAAGGTATAAAGGTATAATCGTGAAGGTGATTGGGGAAAATTGGAGCTGATCAACCCCTAAATCAAATTTTATAGTCATGCAATTAGGTTGAAGGGGATAAAAATAACTCCAATTTACCTTAGATGTACAACTAGATTAGTAATCCAAAGGCTAAGTTTTGGCCATAGGTTAAAAAAATACATTTTATGATATCTCATGATAAAATCAGTTATATCATCAGGAATGTATGTTTGTGGCATGTTGTGGGCACTAGGGCATATGGATTATAATTTATGTTTTAGGGATTATGGATTAGGGCATAGGGTTTAGGTTTGAGGACATGTATTTAAGGTCTAATCACTCTATGCCATGTGAACCTAATTCAAGTACTACAATGGATGTTAATTGGGATTAAATCGATTGGTAAATAGGTTAAGTTTATGGTTTATAATTTAGGGTATAGTTTTTAGGGTTTATGGTTTAAGGCTAAGGTTTAGGGTACATAGGGTCAATCACAAAGATAATTCTTAGTCTAAATGATGTTAATTTGGGATAAAATGATTGGTTTAGGGTTTAAAGAGTTTATATTCATTGGTTACATTGGAAATATTATTTATACCTCTTTTTAATGATGTTGATTTCAAATTGGATAAATATATAATTAAAATTGGTCAATGTCATAGCTAAAATGGTGGTTATTGGTCCTCAAGAAGCCTTTATAGGCTTTATTATGAGCAAAGCTTCATGTTGTGGGTCTAATTGAGTTATAAATGGTTTTATAAGTGTATTTAAGGTCATTTATCATCAATGGAGGTTGAATAAGGTATTAAAAGTCACCCTCAAGGTCCCCAAGCATTAAATGCTAAAGTGATAAGCCTTCATAAGTGTTTAGAGGCTTTTAGAAGACCAATTGGGAGATGTGATGATTTTAGAAAGTGGGAGAGGTTAAGAGGAGTTGAGGAAGGTTTTATAAAGTAGTTCAAGGTATTTAATGAGACTTATAGAAGGTGAATACCTTTCTTCCAAATAGTGAATGATGAAATCACATTCATAAAATTTTTTTGTCCTCAAGTGCCTTTCTAGGCCAATAAAATCTCTTGAATTCCCTTTTGATCAAGGAAGATTAGAAATCAAAGCATGATCACTCCATAAGGGCAAAATGTGGTGGTTTAAGTGCATTTATTAAAGATTAAAAGCTTTATCTTCCGCTTCCTCTTCTCTTTTTCTATATATCTCTTTTTTATTCTCATTATAAGGGATACTCTCATTTGACAAGGCAAAACCCTGTCAAAATTTTTAAGAACTACCTTTTGAATAAATAAGACTATTATTTCACATATCTCTTTACCTTTAACTTGTGCATGATGGCTTTGTGAAGAAGTGTTCTTTCATGGTTATTTTTCTTATTTCTTGACTCTTTTAAGGTGTTTTCAAGCTATTTTCAAATATTAACTTATGATTTTATACCATTAATGGATTCTTAGTGTGAGTTTTTAAACCCCTCTTTGCTTCATCTCTTGCTTAGTGAGCCTAGTTTCAAAAACATTGATGCAAATTGGCTAGTTTTGGAGATTGTGTGAGCAAATATTGTCTTTATGCTAAATTAGTGCTTGTTGCAAGCTTATTGGACTGTTATTTAATTTGGTGCATCACCCTTTTAGTGATATTAGTCATCCCATACACCTTTTTCTCCCCTTTTTAATCAAAAATATCAATTTAGGTAATCTAATAAGAGGAATATGACCTTCTCTAGAGGTTCAATCTCATTACAAGATACCCACAGCTTAAGGTTGTTATAATAGTGTAGTTAGGAGTGAGATATCTTGAAAAAATCTCTTACAAGGGTGAAATTATATGCTATAATAGAGACCACCTTTTCAAACTTTTAGGAAGGTGAACACACTTTTGAGAAAGTGGTAGCAAACTTGGGGAAGAATGTGATAAAGTAAGATGATTCAATTGTAACCCACATAAAGGATAAGAGGATGATGATTGATGACAAATTGGGGAAATATACGGCCACTCCAACACATCCCCAAGTAACCTAGTAGCTTTGCATTCCAAGTATAATCAATAAAACCTCTCCAACATGGTAGACATCTCAAACACATGGGTAGTAATAGAGGATTTTCTTCATTCCACAAGTCACACAAGCCACAAATGATGCCTCTACCTCCAAGTTATAGCCTAAAAGTGTTAATTCTCCCTTTAACATTGTAGATTACATGAAGAAGTCTAATGTTATAATTCCTATGTGGGATGCTCTACTCATTCCAGGGAAGAAATACTTTCTTCAATAAGAGATATCCAAGCTTTCTCTCATGAACAAGCAAGTTTATAAGGTGAGTGTAGTTGATGCTAATGATAGTCAACATACTAAAGTCTAAGCTCCCAAGGTAGTTAATCCACCTCCATTCTAATTTTCAATCATAATAGGATATTATCTTGTCCATAATTGCATGATAGATAATAGTGATTCTACCTCAGTCATGCCAAAAGCTATAGTTGATAAGTTAGAGCTCAAGTATAAACCCAATGAGAAAGGAGTATTTCAATTAGATGGGTCTCCAAAAAATATAGTAGGTGTTCTAAAATATCTTAATATTATATTAGTAGCCTTCCCTAATTATACTATCTCATAATATGTCATGGTAGTTGATCTCCTTCCATATTTTACCTTATGACTATCTATAGATTCCACTAAAAAAATTGGGGGATACCTTTCATCTAACTGGTCATACATGGTATTTAAGACTAGATATAGGATAAGGGTCACTATTAGGTCTGAACCTATCTATAGGTTCCACTTAAAACCCTATATGCCTAACCTATATAATATAAACTACACTATCCTAGATGAGGATGAGAATATCAATGAGCAAGAGCCAAAGGATCATTTGGAAGGCATCTCAGATCTTCTACTGGATGAATGGGTAGTTGAAAACCATGGTTTTGACCTTTATAAAACCATTGAGGAGGTAGTACTAGGTGTATATTTCATGCATGAGGAAGGATATATTGTACTTAGTCTGACAAGCCTAACTCAAGGGCACAATGGCATATGGACTTTGTTCTTTGATGGATATAGGTCGAAGAGTGGAAGTGGGACTAGATTAATGCTTGTTTCCTCTTCTAATTAGAGGTACTACCTATAATGAGGTTTCAATTTAGTTATACTTTAAACACTATAGAATATGAAGCCCTTATACATGGGCTATAATGGGCAAGGAGAAGAGGAATCAAACTTTTGCAAGTGAAAGGTGATAGTGAGCTAGTAGTGCAGCAAGTGAAGGGTGTTAGTGTAGTCAAGAATCATATATTGAAGGCCAAAAAGCACCAATTTTGGGACCTAATGGAGAATTATTATCATTTGACATCCATTATGTACCAAGGGAATCCAATCACCATGTATATAGACTTGCAACCATTGGTACCCAATATGACATTGATGATGGAGTCAAGTGAATTCAAGGATAGTAAAAAATAAAGGTTATATGCATGCCATTTGTACCTAAAAATGAGGTGAGTTGGTAGGTCTTTGATAATGATGAGTAGATTGATTAATTTCTCATGTATGAGGTAGAATTATATCATAAAAATCAAGGTAAGTTGTAGCATTAGTTTGATGACCAAATAGTATAGCTAAGGACTAATAAATTGCCCAAGGGATTAGTGATGTTAGAGAGCATCTTCAATGAAGATGATCAAATGAGAAAGGATAAGGTGAGTATCTCAACTAAAGAACATTATGAGAAGATATTCATCTTTAAGGACAAATTACTTAAGTTGGGAAAAGTGAACATAATAAAAGAGAGAGCTACCTTCATAACCTTGTGAATATAGTATGCAAATGTATTTGCATGGGAGTACCATGATTTGAATGGATTTGACCCCAAGCTAGCCCAACACACCATAGAGTTGGAGAATAATGCAAAATTGGTAAGGTAGAAGCAAAGACCAATCAACCCTAAGTTTGAAGAGCTCATGAGAAGGGAATTATTTAAATTGATTGAATCTAGGATCATATTCCCCATTAGTCATTCCTCATGGGTACCAAACCTTGTGCCTATGAGGAAGAAGAATGGAGAGATATGCCTATGTGTTGATTTTAGATACCTTTATAAGGTATCTTTGAAAGATAATTATCTTCTACCCTCCATGGATAAAAAAATTCAAAAGGTTTTAGGCTCTTAGAGGTTTTATTTTCTTGATTGTTACTTCAATTATAATATGATCTTGGTAAAGGAAGAGGATAGACATAAGACTGACTTCACTACAAAGTGGGGCACTTATACATACATGAAAATGTCCTTTGGACTGTCCAATGCAAGGGAAAATTTCCAAAGGGCAATGGATGTTACCTTTTAGGGGATAATCAATGAGATGGTGCTCATATATCTTGATGGCATCAATGTGTTCTCAAAAGATCCAACAGATCACATGACACATTTGAAGTTAATCTTTTATAGGTGTAGGTAGTTTGGAGTGTCCTTAAATCCTAAGAAATGTATCTTTGTAGTTCATGAGGTTATATTAGTGGGTCATGTGGTGTAAAATTATTGTCTCTCCATAGACCCTTAGAGGGTTGAATCAATCTTAGCCTTGCCTTTGCCCAAGCACAAGAAAGATTCATAGAGCTTCTTAGGAAAGATAAAGTTTATTAGGAGGCTTATTCTAGGTTTTGTAGAATTAGTTAAGCCTCTTACTCACATGCTTAAGAAGCACAAATAATTCACATGGAGTAAATAAGGAAAGAGGAGATTTGAGGCCATAAAATAGGCCATCTCTCAAGCCCACATACTCCTTAACCTTGACTTTAACAAAGAGTTTTTCTTATATGCATTCTCCACAACTGATGCAATTTATGTTATCTTTATGTAGTATAATGATGAAGGCTTGGAACAATTAATTGCCTTCTTTAGTAAAGCTTTAGAAGGTTATGAATAAAGGTATACCTTTGTGGAGAAGTATGTAATTTTTTTTATGAGAGGGTTGAATTTTAGGCACATGGTGTCTAAAAACAAAGTTATAATGATGGTAGTGCACCCAAGCATCAAAGAGTTTATACTCAATAGATATTTGAGTGAGAAGAGAGTTGGGTGGGTAAAAAAGTGTATGGAATATGACATTGAGGTGAGAGTGACTAATGTAATCAGAGGTAGAGGTCTATGTGAGCATCTTGTATTAGAGGTGAAGGAAGATAAAGACATAGAGTTGGTAGTCCATGATAGTCAGTAGGTAGCTAGAAATACCACCCCTCTAAGTTGGAGCAATGATGTGGTCAAGTTAATTCAAAAAATCCAATGTCCTATGGGATTAGATAGGACCATAAGAAGTCATTTTAGACTGCAAACCATACTCTATGTCTTGATAGATGGAGTGCTATTTAAAAAGGATGTAGGAGGTATGATTTTGAGATGTGTTGAATCAAGCCAAGTTGACAAGCTACTTGAGAAATTTACTGATGGACCGACTGGTGGGAAATTTAATGCCAAGACCAAAACCTCACAAATTATTAGAGTAGGTTAAATTTGGCCTATCTTGTTTAGAGATTCACATACTTGGGTCAAAAAGTGTTCAAAGTGTGCCATGTTCACTGGAAAATAAAAGTTAACTACCCTTCCATTATAACTCATTCAAGTTGAACAAACCTTAATGTAGTGGGGCTTAGAATTCATAATCATGATTTATCCCCCTTCTAGTGATAGACATAAGTGGGTCATAAAATCCACTAACTACTTTACAATGTAGGTGAAGGCAATTACACTTAAGGAGGCTAATAAGAACTCAATCTTGGAGTTCTATGACAATCTTGTGACCAGATTTGGTGTGCCTTTAATAATCATATCTGATAATGCCTTGGACTTTAGCAGTACTAAGGTATGTGAGTGGGCCCTTAGCCATGGAATATACCTCAAGTCTTCCTCCATTTTTACCCATAGGGTAATGGGAAAGAAGAGTCCACAAACATTCAATTCTTCCTCTTCAAAATTAATGGAGCCATACTAGAGGTAGTTGCATGTTCCTACCAAGCATGAGTGATTTGTCCTTTGCATTTAAAACTTAGTATGTTATTTAATACAATTTAGACTATCTTGATTGGTCTTTACATGTTCACTACTCTATCTGGATGTGTCTAATCCTTGTTTGACCACTTTGCATGTTCTAGAAGTGAGCTATATGAACTTGTACCACTTGTCCTTGAGTGATTGGCCATTTGGATTTGCTGACAATTTACCTTAATGTTCCATGACCATTTAATTTCTATAGACTATTTTCCTTAATTTTCCTCTTGAAACTTTCCATTTTACTCATTCGCACTTCGCACTCCTTGCAACTTAGTTCGGACTTCTCATTGCTCATTGCTTGCTTTGGAGTTTTCATCCACAACTCCTTACTCTTTAGATTTTGTATTTATCATGACTTATCCCTCAAGATTATTTTCCTCAAAACATATTCTCAGGTCTAATTCTTTAGAATATTTTCTTGGGTTCTTTTCTCTTTCAGATTTTGGACTTGGGCACTTTCCCAAACTTTCCCTTCGGAGTTTTTGATTTGCCCCCCAGGCTTTTTGAAATGGACCACATTTGGGTAAAAAGAACCCTTCAAAAATATTGAAATGGACCTCAGATATTTTATATGTGACCTTAAGCATTTTTCCAAATGTACCTTCCAAAATTTTGAAATGATCCTTTGGATAGAAAAGACCTTTGAAATTTGTCAAGAAATCCCTTCAGATTTATGAAAGTGACCTTCGAAAAAGTTATCTGGTGCTTCAATTTTTTTGAAAAGATCCCTTTTACTAAAAAAGGCCCTTCAACATTTTGAAAATTCCCTTTAGCCTATTTGAAGTGTACCTTTAGGTTTTTAAAGACCCTTCAAAAAATTGAAAAGGACCTTCGAGTTTTTTTCTAGGACCACCTTCTTTCAGAAATGACCCTTGGATTTTGGAGAAGACTTGTCCCTTGAAGAACCTAAGAAACACTATTTTTTGAGACCAAATCAGGTTTTTCAAGCCCCTTTAATTGTTTTAGGTTTATGACTGCTCACAGCTTATGAAGTAATTAAGTAGTGCTCTTTGGAGAACCCAAAATACACTGCCAAGATCAAATCGATCTTTTCAAGCCTTTCTACTTACTTCGAGGTTTCAAATGTTGATTACTTATAAAGTTTTTAAAGTAGTTCTCCTCTAAAAACTAAAATTTGTCTTTGTCAAAGAGCCCAAAGTCTTCTGAGAGAGAGAAATCAAAGGCTTCTCCTTCCAAGAACATAAAGTTGTCTGAACTTGCCACTTTTGCTTGAATGTCCACCTTCTCACACTAGGGAAATTTTTTGGTATGTGGGCCAAAAATGGAAAATAATTCTAGTGACTCATAGGGAAGAATGCTTTCTATGCTTGAGAACCTAGCTCATGTTGCCTTGTCTAGTCCATTGGGTATAGAGTATCTACTTTGGTTCAATAAGGCTAACCCTTTCTAGAACCTCCTCTTAAAGAAACAAGGAAAGACAAAACAAAGTGCCCAAGAAACTTATTGAAAATAAACACACAATAGAAAAGGGAATGTGTAAAAGGTACTTAGAGGAAAGCATGAAAATCTATCCTACCCTAATCTAACCAAAAATAAAGGAAACTATACAAAACTATTGACTGGTTATACAAAATATCTACCCTTCCTCACAAATACATTATAATTTACATGTTTGAGAGCTACCAAAAAAATATGGAGAAGTACTGGATTTTTAACAAGTTGATGACACAATTCTCCAAGGAAAAGAACAAAAATAGACTTGCTTAACAATCTTGATTGATTGATTATGCCACCATCCTAGAATGGATATGCAAGTTGGTCTTATTCTTATTGGTGCTCAAATTTGTGCTCTGAATTGAGAAAACTTGTGATGGCTCCTCCTTTTCATCTCCCAACTAAGAAAGGTGCCTAATAGGACATCTATTTTTCAACACAAAAATTGAGCAGTCAGATTTTACCTCACTCTTGCTCTTTTCTGCTTCATCATCATGCTTATTAGGCATAATCAAATCATAGTTTCCTTAAAGGACATGCTCATATTAAAGACTTTGTTTATCCTCAAGGTTCTCCTTCATCACGTAAGGTGGTGGTTATTAAAGATACACTTATTGAGAACTTAAGATGTCTTCCTCATCAACCTCACTCAAGATTTATTCTTGTTCCTTAATTGCAAATGAGGGTTGATTTGAACTTTCAAGGTCTATTAGAACATCTTTATCTTGCTCAAGGTCTGATTTCCCTTTTTCTAGCTTCAATTTATCCTAGAATGAATCATCCTCTTCTTCATCTATGTATAATGGAATCCATTTAAGGTCTATCTCATTATCATCTTGAGGGATATCCTCTTTAATATCTAGCTTACTAGTATTGAAGCCATGCTAAGAAGATTGGTCTAAAACTAATTCTTTCCCCTTTGATTAAAGTGGGATACCTATCATGATATCTTCATAATAGAAACTTGTGTTGTCTTATTTAGACTCAACTTTGATTTCAATCTCCTCCTCTAACAATTGTAGAATAGGTTCTTCCTTTAAGAGGGAGATGGTGGGAGGGTGAAGAAGTTCACCTTGATTACAGTTTAAGAAAGTATCCTTCCAGTTAGGGAATTTGAATGGTCTCTTTTATGGCTCTTGAGAGAAGGAGAGAGAGTGTCAAAAATCTTGTAAACTGAGTTCATTGAGCTGAGATATGGTTGCTTGATTTGGCACAAGTGACTCCTTTTCAAAAACAGCTTCTTGTATTGTCTCAGCTAACACCTCCTCCTTTTGAAAGCCTTTCTGGACTAACTCCCATGAATTAAAAGCATTGGGAGTAGCCTCTTTTTTTTGAATTGGCTATTGGACCTTCATCATTGATACCTCTTCCCCTTTTTTTATGCCTTCCCTGATTGATTTCCATGAGGGGAACGTGTGGGAAATAACTACCCTTTCTTGATTTCAACTCTCTTCCTCTTTATTCATCTTCAATTCTAACTCTTTGATCTACCTATCTATATTTTATTTGAAAATCTTCTCTTTAAGTTGGTCAGTGGCCTTATGAAGATAAGGAACACAAGAGGGCTGATGTGATGTACATGAGGGTTCTTGAGGAAGATAAGTGGGGTCTTAGATCTCAATGACAAGATACTCTACAACAATTCCCCCCTTTCTTAGAAAGCTTTATTGAATTTAATTCCAATAAGGGAAGGTTTGAGGGACACTTGAGTAACTTAGAACATAATGGGTTTCACTTGGAGTGGACTTTTGGGGAAGAATGGGTGATATGTATGAGGTTTGAGGTGGTGTATATGAAGATAGATTAGGTTGATGGAATTGGACCTGCTATTCTTCAAGGCTATTTAGTTTATCCTCAATGCTTTAGATGTAACCACTCACTTTTAACATCTCATCTGAGAGGTTATTCCAATTTTTCCTTTCAATAGGTGACCATTTATCTTTCATTTACTACAATGCAACTCTTATGTCATGGATGATGTGGTCAAGGATATCTTGACCATATCCCCTCTACATATTAAGTTCCATCATGTACTTTTGATACCCTAAGAACATTTGCCTCTATCTTGAAATGGATTGGTTTGGATCAAAACTAAGGATATTTTGAGACTGAGAATGTTGCCCATAAGAATCTTGAGAACCACTTGAGGCAAAGCCATAAACAGTGCTAACTGGACATGAAGGATGCTGAGGTAGAGAATGAGTATTTTGATCAAAATATGATTGATTGTACATACTAAATAATGATGATCAAGCACTTGAATTGATTTAAACTATATGATAGATGCTCATAGTTGCCATTGATGTTTACTAAATGCCTTTAAAGGCTGATATGCAAAAGAACAACACCAAAAATCCTTCTACTGCTTTAGACCTTGATCCCATCGAGCGTGCTAGAAACTATTGTAGTGTAGAATTACACGCTTATGGGAGAGTTTTTTAGGCTCTCTCTCACTTCTAGCTATAAGAATGGAAATGACCATAGGCTATGTGTATCTTGTCATGAGGTTGAACCTCTAGATTAAGATGGTTTCTTCTTTGATTCTCACCTATACTAAAACTAAACTAATGATCCATGGGGAAAAGGGTTAGAAAGGTGATAAGGGATCCTAAGAAAGCTAACCAAGAAATGCACTAAAGTAAAATGAACACTCATCTATGCTTGAACCCACACTAGATCAGTCATAAGACAACTATGGATTACACAATCTCGAGATCAAGTTAACACATTAGAAGAGGTTCAGGTAGAACACTAATCTAGACCTACAAGAGATTAAAAATAAATTAAAGAGGCAACCAAAAGGCTGATAGACTAGGAATAATCTCCTTCAAAAATACACTAAGCACAAACATACTAAGTCACTGATCAATGAAAGAGATAGGCAAAGAAATCATCTTATTACATCAAGAGGTAGTTCTTACAATAGACTTGACAGGGTCAAGCCTAATCAAGTACAACATACTTTGTAGTATCTCAATGAATTTTCATCTCTCATAAACATGAAAAAAGTATAAAATTTGGGAACCCTTTACAAAATATAAGATGTGAGATATATATAGAGAAAGGGAACAGGAAGAGCTTGTGGCCGATGGGAAACTTGAGAGAGGAAATCATTGATGACCAAAATTGCTACCATTTTTTGTACTTGAGCTGTTTGAATTCAAATCATGTAACTTATTTTGACCACCAATTGAACCATCTGGAATCACCACCCATCTCCTCAAGCTCCTCATGCATTTAATTCTTCCTCTTCAAAACTGACAGAGCCATATAGAAGGTAGCTGCATGTACCTGCCAAGCATGAGTTATTTGTCCTTTGCATTTAAAACTTGATGTATTATTTACTACAATCTAGACTATCTTAGTTGGTATTTTCATGTTCACTACTCCACTTAGATGCATCTAATCCTTATTTGATCACTTTGCATATTTTGGAAGTGAGCAGTATGTACTTATGCCACTTGTCCTTGATTGATTGACCCTTTGGATTTGATGACCATTGACCTTAATGTTCCATGGCCATTTGATTTCAATAGACTATTTTCCATAATTTTCCTTTCAAAACTTTCCATTTTACTCATTCAAGCTCCACACTCGTTGTAACTTAATTTGGACTTCTCATTGCTCATTACTTACTTTGGAGTTTTCATACATAATTCCTTACTCTTTGGGTTTTGTACCACTCATGACTTATCCCTCAAGATTATTTTCCCTAGAACATTTTCCTAGGTCTAATTCTTTAGAATATTTTCTTGAGTTCTTTGCTCTTTCATATTTTGGACTTGGGCACTTTCCTGAAGGGAAAGTGCCCTTTGTACATTTCAATTTACCCCCCAAGATTTTTGAAATAGACCAATTTTGGGTAAAAAGAACCCTTCAAAAATATTGAAATGGCCTTGGGATAATTTGTATGTGCCCTTCGATATTTGTCCAAATGTACCTTTTGAAATTTTGAAATGATCCTTTTAATAGAAAAGACCTTCAAAATTTGTCAAGAAAGCCCTTTGAATTTATGAAAGTGACCTTCAAAAAAGTTGTCTGGTCCCTCAAAAATGTTAAAAAGATCCCTTTTACCAAAAAATTCCCTTCAACATTTTAAAAATTCCCTTTAGACTATTTGAAGTGTACCTTTGGGTTTTTGAAAGACCCTTCAGAAAAGTGAAAAGGACATTCAGGTTATTTTCTAGGACCACCTTCTTTCGAAAATGACCCTTGGATTTTGGAGAAGACTTGTCATTGAAGAACCTGAGAAACACTATTTTTTGATACTAAATCAAGTTTTTCAACCGCTCACAACTTATGAAGTAATTAAGTAGTGCTCCTTGGAGAACCTAAAATACACTACCAAGATCAAATCAGGGTTTCCAAGCCTTCCTACTTGCTTCGGGGTTTCAACTACTGATTACTTATAAATTTTTTAAAGTAGTGATACTTTGGAAACTTGAATTTGTCTTCGTTAGAGAACTCGAAGTCTTTTGAGAGAGATAAATCAAATACTTCTCCTTCCAAGAACCTAAAGTTGTCTGACCTTCCCAATTTTGCTTGAATGTCTACCTTCTCACACTTGGGCAAAATTTTGGCATGTGGGCCAAAAAGGCCAATAGTGAGGAACTCCCCATACTTGTCAATGGGATGTTCCTAAAATTATATTACTAATCTTCATCATGTTCCTCTTGTACATAAGTAGTTAAAATTTATCTTTTCCCTCCAAGTGCCTCTGTACATATTTTATGGTTGTTGCTTGGTCTTATTCTTGGTAGTTATTTGTTGTCTTATCTTGTTCTTATTCATTGATTTGTTGTGTCTCATTGTTTCAAATTATGTAAGGTATAAGTTAGAGTTCTTATGCAGTCAAGTTTCATTTGCTAAGTCATCAAGAACAATTCTAAGAGTTTTGAATTCTTTGACCAGTAGGCAAGTCAAGCCAATTAAGTCACCAAAAATGTTGACCACTTTCTAGTTCCAGACATATAAAGGGGGTCAAAATAATACCCTTTAGTTTTGATCCATCATTAGCCTCATGGTTATCATTCATACTATGATCTTGGAGGGTGTTCAAGCAGTTCAATATTTTATCATGTTATAATTTTGCTTTGTCAGTCTTCATATCTCCTTTCCAACTTAAATCAAGTGTTGTCATGGTGGTTGAGCATATGAAATGGCCCATAGTCACTTTTATGTAGTTTTAACAATTGAAAAATGCCATGGTGAGGGAAAATTTAGAAGGTAGTCTAATGAGGAGTCATAAACACCTTTGATTTGCTCAATCACATAAGGTATGTTCATATTTCAAGTTTAAAGAGCATCATGAAAAGTGTTTTAGGATTAATTTAGGTATTTAATAGGTCATAAAGGTATTTTCATATGATATTGACATGATATTCAGTTGATATACCTCTTTAAGGTTATATATGTGTGCTAAAGTCAATGTTTTTGGTCATAATGAGACCTAATCTTGCCTTGATAGACCACTAAGTCACCTCAAACACCTTCAATAAACCTCATAAGCCTCATCAAGACATTAATATACTATTTCATACCTCATTTAATCCATTACCATCATGGTCAATACCTAAATCCTCCCAATGGACCCCACATGTGATAAATAATGGCTTTTCAACTCCCCTAATTCATACCTGTAGGTTAAAAATGTCACATAACCCATATTTTCCCTCCACAATACCTTATAGTGATGTTTTTAGGTTTGAAACAAGAAAAATTTCAAATAAATGGTAGGTTGTAGAGGTTTTTCAAGAGCTACAGATCCGTATAATACAAACTAGCTTAGGTGAAATCATGGTTTTGTAGAGGAAGGTTAGTACTATAGAATGGAGAAGAAATAAATGTGTTTTAGTGAAAAGGAAGCTCAAAATCATCCTATCTCCTCCTCAATATCATTTTTAGACTCAGAGAGCTCCTTAGGTTTATACTTATACCATATAGAGCAGAGAGAATGGGGGCCCAAGCTCATAACCAAAGGAAATACATTCAGTCAAATTCCACCCATGGGCATTTGTATTAGGATTGGTCTCAAAAGCTATATGAAAATTCCTTAATAACTTAAGGAATCTATATGCCATACTAATATACATAGGCTAAGTTGGATAAAACAATTTTCATGGATTCTTAACTTGCCTACTCAAACTAATGTTGTTCCCTTAGGTCTTGAAGAATCTTATCATAACATTTTTAACACTTGAATCACACATGTGATCTCATAGAACCAACACACCTTAAATAATAGATCATGTGTGTAATCTCTAAGCAGGTCAATGTAATGGATAGGGGTTAAATGTCCTCATTATAAGTTGTTGGATGAGTTGAAGAGTTGGGAGAGTGTTTCAAAGTTTCTCCATGCCTCCTTGATCAAGATGGAGGTCCAATAGCCTCGTGTCAATTCAAGGAATCTTCAAGAATAAGGGGATATGTGTGTGTGTGTGTGTGTGTGTGTGTGTGTGTGTGTGTGTGTGTGTGTGTGTGTGTGTGTGTGTGTGTGTGTGTGTGTGTGTGTGTGTGTGTGTGTGTGTGTGTGTGTGTGTGTGTGTGTGTGTGTGTGTGTGTGTGTGTGTGTGTGTGTGCGCGCGCGCGCGTGCCCACACACACACACACACACACATGAAGGCCACTATGGTGAATTATATGTTTCAATCTAATGGCATTTATAGAATCTCCAAATGTAACTCAAGAACATGGAAAGAGGTGTTAAATTTATAATGGATCATCATCATGCCCTTGTGAATAGGCTTATAGACCTCCATGGTAGCCTTAAAGGCTTATAAAACATCCTCCTTACCTCCAAGCTTAGACATTTAGTTTTAGTAGTGTTTAAGGTTTTTTACAAAAATTAAGGTTCTTCAAAGATTCCTAGGTTTCATATTTTGGCTGTGTATGCTTCATTTCTACCTCCAAAGTGCCATGTTTACTTAGGTATACATGTGAGGGTATACAATATTAATAAGGTTTGTATTGAAAGGGTTACAAGACTCCATATCACTCCATTTTCATACCCTTATCATTTCACATGGCTTCCATTGCCATTCATACCGTGTCAATCTTGTTTCTATGTCTTACACACTTTATATCTCTCCATTATCACTCTCTTACATTCATCCACCCTTCACCACAAGTATAGATCATGCCAAAATACCTACATACTCCCTTGGAACCCTCTATATAAATGAAACCAAGGAAGGATGAACCTATATGGTTTTATTCCATACTGAAAAAGAGAATTGCCACCTAAAGCCAACCCTTTTAAGCCTATTATAGTAGATTCTCCAAAGGGCACTATGTAGACCATTCAAAGGCATGAGGATTGGTGTGAGAATAAGAAGGTATGCATTGAAATGGGATGATTGAATATGGAAATGTGTCATTAGAGTTTAATCAGTGGTTGATCACTCTTCTACCATACAAAAGTGATACTCAGACGCTATACACAGTGATCATATATGAGTGTACACATACCATAGAGTTGATGCATATGAAGAGCCATACCTTGCTTATGGTAAAAATGAAATAGTCATAAAAAGATGAATAGGGTTCATACTAAATGAAATTTCAAGTTTGGTGGTAATCACTTCTAAGAGGGAGAAGGAATGTCAAACAGGATTAAGATTATATAGGCATGCTTAGACATGAGCCCTAAGCTTGAGAAGGGTAGTGTATGCAATCAAAGAGAATGTTAAAAAGTCAAAATATGAGAGTATATTCATCCATTAGACATGTTATGGACATATAATTATTATGATCACCTAAATAAATAAGGGATAAGACCATACTTAGACCTTTTATGCCTGGTCACTCAGTCAGTAGGTAGTTCACTGCTAGTCTAAGGAAAATGAGTGATTGAGACACATTTAGGCATGACAAATCCTAAAAATTCAATAAAAATGGTAATATTTACCAATTAAAGGTATCCATGTGTCCATATAGGATAGGAAAATAATGGGTATACCCATTGTTTTATCTCATACCAAACCCTATTTGTGATAGTTGGTTTTGTGGGTTGAAAGGTAGATCCATGCCATGAAGGGTCTATAAATAGTTTGGGATCCACAAAAGGTTTTATATCATTCAAAAATGATGTTAAGGGTCCTCTAAACTCATATAAATGGATTAAAATTCAAGGTCACATTAGGTTCCCTTGGAGATAGGCCAATATACACAAGTACATAAGCCTACTCACAGACCCTACTGCTATCTTAGGGTTCCTCCAAGATCTTACAACAAGTTGGATGGTCAATGAGGGGTGTATGAATATTTTAAATAACCTAATAAGGAGGTTTCAATTGAAAAGAAGTGAAAAATAAGGCAAGGTGGCTTCAAAACCTTGCTCAAGCCACTCACCCTAAACACAATCAACTCGAGAGCCAACTTCAAGTGCTCACTCACATCATCACATAGATGCTTAGGGCCAAAGCTCTTTGGGAATTTTAAGTCTTCCTATGGACTGAAGATTCATGAAATATTGGTTGGAATTTGGTGTCTAACCTTTATAAACAAAGCTTAAGAAAATAACAAGTCAAAATTGGTCTGTAGACAACCCTAGTGTCACCTTCCAACATTCCTATCTCCAAAAACCCTATGCATGGAAACCTAAGCCATTCATGGAAGATGAAGAGGTAAGTGAATTGTAGATTCATGTATTTTTTCTTGCTTTGGATGTCTGTATGATGTGAACCATTGTTAAGATGGAGGATGTCTCAAATGTTGCATAAACCCCAAAAGTGACCCGATGGTGGATTTTGGCCTCAAAACCCACCCAAATGAAGTGGTTTTACCATGAAATGACCTTTAAGGTATCCTCAAGCCTTCTAAACATCGTAATGACTCACTAGTTGGCACATGCAAGAGTCAAGTTGTATGAAACAAGCCTAGGAATGTTAGTTTCAGCTAAAGATCAAGGAGATGGGGAGTGTTTGTGTAAAAAATGAGGTAAAATAGGAAGAATGAGTCTTGGAACATCTGAACAAGTCCTCTAGCATTCATCAAAGTAACTTCCATGATTGGTTATATAGTGAAAGAAAGCACAAGTGTTGGAATTCATGACTATGTGCATCCAAATGGGGTTAAATGGTCCAAACAAGCCAATGACACTACTTAATAAGATCTTTGAGGTAATGTTCAAGTTGTATATGATGAAAGAGTTCCTTGTAGATTTTATACCAAAATTCATGATTCAGGTCTGCAAACAAACTGATCTGATCCATCATCTCCACTTTGACTATGTCACCAAAAGGTGGAACAAAGGACCATTTGAGTGTCAATAATACTTCAAACCTTTAAGAGAGGAATCATTATGATGTTCAAATACATTTTTGTCACCTTGAACTTTAGGAGAAGTCTCTATAATGGATCATTTTAATTGTAGACACATATGAACTACTCAGTGAGTATGTTCTTCCACAAATAACATCTTCAAATGCTCATCATAACTTGGATGATATGCATGGAAATACCAACACTTTAGGGAAGGTGAGGAGTTCTATTGTCTTGAATATGGTATAATTGGTTTAGAGATATAAGCCTTGGTCTCTATGAACCATCCCTAAAACCCCCAAACACTCCTAAACCCCCCTTAAACCCTAATAGTGATGTGATTAAGAAGGTTTAATGAAAAATGAATTCAAACACTTAGGACTTGATTGAATAACCCTTGGAGCATGTTTACAACTTAGAGGGGCTCATGTCCATGTCACTTGATGGTATAAAGGCTGTATGAACACCTATTGAAAGTGTAAGTTTGTAGGGTTTTACGTATAAAATGTGTTTCAAGGCCTAACCAAGAGTTCCAAACTATGGGAAAGGTAAGTTAAAGTATTTTTTCAATTATCTAATATTAGAATCATGTATGAAAGTGCCTAAAGGTGTCTCTACTAGGTCCTTCTAAATAACTAGTCTATGAAGCCAGTTTGAGTAGTTTAGTCATACAAGGCAAATGAGTTGTAGGTGAAGGATAGTTGGGAAGGACTAAGTGTAGATGAAATGAGTTAATAAAAGAATATTTAAGGTCTTCTCTAATGAATTGAAGGTTTTATTCAACTTTTCTAATCACCTAAGAAGCAGATGAGCGAAAAGAAGAAGAACAAGTAGAATAAACCTACTTATCTTACAAGTAGAAGGTCCTAGTGGGTGTGGATTGATATGAGGAGGTTAATGATCCACCATTACACCTAGTAACTATCCATTTAGGTAAAAATATTCCTTATTCAAGGCCATTATGTAGGAGTGGAGATAATTTCATCATCAAGCCAATATGGGAATTAAAAGATGGGCTGCTTAATGCCTCTTAGAGGCCTATCCACACCCATTTTGCATTGTGTAATTACCATTAGAGGGAATATTGGGATATTTTGAGCATGATAAATGCCTACATGAAGTAAAATATGGGAGTTAAAACCTCCATACCTGATCTTAATGCCAAGGTGGACTCATTAAAGAAGTGTTAATGCTTGAAGAGGGGGAATATGCATGTTGTAACTACCATAAGCCAACTAGGCCTCATTCATGTCCTCTCTCATGCTTGGACTATTCCATATTATCTCTAAAAAATTATATTTAAGTAGGAATTGAGCTCTTGTTTTGGCATCCCTTGGTTGGGTGTAGCAAAACTCTACCAAAGTTGCCTTGTACTCTTTTGAATCAATAAAAGAATACTTGTAGATTTGTTCTTGAATGCTGGTGTGCTTCATGAGAGTTGATTTTTAGAATGTATGAATGATGTTGTCATCTATAGGTCCTTTCATGAACCTAAATTTAGGTTATTAGTGTAGACATCTAATTCCTAAGACCATTGTGTTGAAATATCAATTTTGCTCTAAGTTTTGTGATAACGCACAATTTGGGCCAAAATCACTAAATTATGCTAAATGGTTCGATATTATCATGTACAAGTATCAATTTAGGTTAATGTATCCCTAAATAAGGCAATGCATTTTATTTTATTGTTAGTTTCTCTCAAATCATTTTGAGTCAAAATGACAAAAATGCAATTTGATGCTCTGAATCATTAAATTATTTTAATTTGGAAGCACATGACACATGCATGTGTTATTTCATGTTGATAATGTCCTAGCTAGGGTATTTCTCCATATGTAACTAACACCTTCTTCTAATTATACTCTAGTCAAATTATGACCCATTAACTTGACATTTTAACTAGTTGGATTAAATGGGCAACCAATTATCAATAATTACATAAAAAATAATTAACCTCACTTAAGCAAATTAATCCAAATCAAGAACTTAAGTGGAAAATCCATGGAAGTTATTGAATATCTATTGATTAGAAATTCATTTCTAATATTTGCATCATCTAGTGACATCATTAGTGGGGTGGTATCCATAAGCCATAAATGAAACAAATATCTAGTTTAAGCCTTCCCATGCCTCATTAACACTCCTTTCTACCAAATATTAATGAGGGTATATATAGAATGATCCTCCAAAATTGAATTGATTCAGGGCCACACATATTGATATCAAGATGGATGGTCATAGTTGATTCTGATCATTTTATTTTTTTATAAATACGATGGTTCTCACTCATCTTTTTAAGCTTATTTAGTGTAAACTTATTATGTAGAATTATCTTCACAAGTCATTTTTTGTAGTGTTATTATGATTAATTTTCAATAGGATAAATTCAATTATTAACATACATTTGATCAATATCATAAGCCCAACTCATTGGTACATTGAGAGATGATGGAAGAACAACCCACTCATCATTAACAAAGATTTGGAGCACTAAATTAGGGGAAAATCACATTTTTGAGCCCCACTTGGAGTAGGGATGATCATGGGAAGGTTTGGTGTTATATTCATTCTTTCAATATATATAAATTTTCATTTTTAAAACCCCATGGAGTTGGATTAGTTAGATATATTCTTTATGATTATTTGAGTTTTCTTGACTAATGCATGATCTAACTCACTTTAGATTCCATATCTACATCTTGGCACTCTTAATGGGACAACACATCCCATAAAAGCAAGGAAACTAATTTGGCACTTTTAGATCTTCTCATACATTTTTAAAAATCTCTAAAAATCAAGTTTTGTCTTCATTTTTCACATGTTTTTGTTCTTTATAATAAAACACTATTTACATAATGACTAGCATTGGTTTACACTAACTGACGTCAATCTTATCCTAACTGACTTGATCCTTATATAAGGTAAAACATGGTGGAAAATTTGATTTTTGAGTTTTTCATGAAAGTTGCTAGTTGTTATTCTCTATTTTATAACTTGCATGCTCTTTATCTAACTATTTTATTTTAGGATCTAGAGACTTATTTTATTTTCATGCTTATTTTACTAGAAATTTTATTTATGAAAATCATTGTGTTTTTCTTGTGTTTATACAGGTAACCAACATTAGTTTCAATCGACTGACATCAATTTTATTGTAACCAGTATTAGTTTTTTTATAACTAGCATCAGTTTTTATGGACTAACATCGGTCTCTATGTCAAAAAAATAAATAAACCTGAGAGCAAGTTTTCAAATATTATTTTATCGTTTATATTTGTGATTCAAGGTAGACATAAACCCTCTAAAAATTGTAGGACACAAGCTAGAAAAAATCATAAATTTGAAAATGGTTAAGTCTTGAATACTTTCATTTGGTACTTAAAAGGAATCTAGATTGTTTATGCTTAGTTATTTTGTGAAAGTTTTTACAAGTTTTCAACTAAGGCCAATGGGCCAAAATTTCACAAACACTTCACTTTGGTGCATTAAAATAAATAATTATTTATTTTATGCTAGATGTTTTAAAACTTGTTTATTTTTTTACAGAATGAAGGATGTGTGTATGCTCTTCACCCATCCCTTTTAGGGAACTTGGATGATCAAAAGTGCTCTTTCTTTGCATTTATCCCTTATCCAAAGGAGTGAAAGGAAAATTGTCAAGGATATATTCAAATCCATATAGTTTTAGTGATCTAAACACAATTTTAAAGTCTTTTCACTTTATCATTTATTTTTATGCAACTTGCCTTATGAGTAGGATTTCATCACTTCCTCATGGGTTATCTAGAAAATCATTGACTAGGGAATTCATCTCCCAACATCATTTCAACCCCACTCCACAGTGGGGTATATAAATTAAGGGTAACCCACTAGAAAATTTTCTTGAGTAGTTAAGCAAAATCTATTAGTGATACTTCAACTCAGATTTTAGGGGCAATTTAGACATTGCACTACACTAAGCAAGTAAATAATGTAGTGGTTGTAAAAAAGATAAGACCTTTTCACAATAAGATGATTGATGTAGATCCAATTTAAATGAGGCATCTCTAGTGTTAGTCACACTTAAGACCATCTAAATATGTATAATTTTTTTGTTTTAGAATAACCCAACTTGTCATAGACATATTGTTGATGCAGGGTGATTAGTCTGAAGTTCCATGTCATCGCACAATATCTTGGGAGATGGGGGGTATAAAAATCTTACTTATTCATGCACTTTTATTTTTAGATTAACACTTAAAATCCTCTCAAGAGCACGTATATAGATAAAATTCAATGGTATGATGCAACCTTATCAGTTTTAGAACTTTAGATGTTACACTTAGTTGTATTTTATTTTTTTATCCTTTACTTATTTTGTCTTATTGAGTCTAAAACTTGTTTGAAAAATAAAACACGTCACAACCAAACACCTTTGTTATCCACCATTTTATTTGAATGAGGCATTACACTGACCAAATCAAAATCACCTTTTGCCTTATTCAAAATCCTCATTTGAAACATTGTGTTTGTTGTTCTTAAGCAACATTATTATGCTAGCCATTTGAGTTTAGACCATTTTAAAAAAATCTCCAAGTCTTTCATTTTTAATTCAAATTCAGAATCTCACCTTTCTAAGTTTTAGGCCAAGGTGTTAATTAGTTTGTTATTTTCACTTGGTTTGAGTTAACTTGGGTACGATTTCTCATTTGGTTTGAAGGCTGTTATATAGACTCATCATCCTTTTTATCATTTTGAACTTATGTTATTTTGTGTTCACTCATGCTCTAAGTTCTAAAACCATTCTACATTCTATTACTATGTGGTGACATTATGATGCCCATTTGGTTTTAGATTTATACTTAGGAGTTCTTACGTGTTTTCAAATTTTGAGTTTCTTAGTTCACATTATTACCTTCCTTATCATAAATACTCTCTTCTAATTTTTTAGTTACAAATCATCAAAGTTGTACCTATATTTTACGGTATTGATGTATCTTTGACCTAAGTTTGTTATGTTATCTTACACTTTAGGTTTTAGAGTTATCATATGTTACATCATGATTCTTCGTTAGCAAACTATTTGATTATATATATTTATAGTTGAAACATCTGATTTGGTTATATTTTGACTAAGATTTAAGATATATGTTGTTATGAGATAATAGGATATTTCTTAAGTTATATGATCACACTAATATGAGCTAGTTGTAAGTATATGTTTACTTTATGATCATATTGATTTGTCATTTTAGGTATATTTTATGATGAATATATATCATGACTATTATGGTTTAACTACCTATTTTGTTGTGATGTTGGTATAGGATAACCCATCCCTTAGAGTGTGCTGGAGAGAGAACATCATTAGAGAGGATGACATAGATGGAGATGTCAAAGGATGACAAAGAACTGGTGATAACCCTATACACACCACATTAGTTAGCACATGTAGAATGCATTAAAAATAGTTTGTACATTATGTGTTCATTTCTATTTATATTGAAAAGTTAATTTTTATGAGTTTACTAATATAGTTAAATGGCTTAATGAACTCATTTTACGTATTTGGTATGTTGTGTCATTAATTATTGTAAAAACATTATTATTATAATTGGATTAAAATTTAGATTATTAGTAATTATAAATTTTTTATTTAAAATTCTATAACATTTATGGATGTTAATTGATTTAATAAAATCATGAAATTTTGATATTTAGTGTTAAAATATATAAAAAATATAAATTATCTTAGAAAAAAGGAAAAAATGAAAAAATACAATAAAAAAATAAAAATAAAAGAAAATGATTAAATTTAGAAAAATGTAAAAAATAAATAAATATATTAAAAACTAAAAAGAGAAAAATAAAGGATAAGCTTTAAATCATTCCAAAGATGATAATTGAGTGATTCTCTTAAAAATAAATAAAAAGCTATGCCTTTTCTTATGATAAAAGGGAAAGAATATTAAAAAGAGGCAAACACAATTTTTATAGGGAGGAGAAGAAATTATAGAAGAGAGGAAGGCGAAATGGAGTGTGGAAGAAAGGTGGACTTTCAGATTTATAAAATAATAAAGTATAGTCCAGGTTAGTTTTGTTCTAAATTTTTGTGTGTATTCACATTGTGAAAATTTGGTATTATGCAGTGAGTTATTTAATATATATATATATATATATATATATATATATATAGACTTGTATTCAATTAAATACACTAATTAGTAGAGAAAGGGGCATTACATATGTTAGACCACTACAAAAATAATGTAAAACTAGATCATATTAGATGTTGGGTATTACATATGTTAGGTCATAAGATCATATTTTTCTAATGTCGCTATATAATGTATGGCATATTATGTGAAATTACCAGATTTTAAAGACTTATTCTTATGAGCAATGAATATATTTGATCTGTAGTGACTTATTCTCTAAAACCAGTGACTAGTATAAATTAATCGGTAGCTTATGTAATAAAGTCAACAACTTATAAAGTAAAATCAGTGACTTACCTATCAGACTTCTTATACACTTTGTTAGTATGGGGTGATTTATCAAGTATTAGAATAAATATAATTAAGTTCATCGACTCATAAGTCATAAGTGAAACAATTTAGTTAAAGTGAAATGACTTGTCAAAAGTGGGTGACCTTAGCCTGTACGTTATAATTAGTGCAACAACTTGTCAAAAGTAGGCAAACTTAGCCTGTATATTATAATTAGTGTAGTGACTCATATTCATAGTGTAGTGACTAATGACAAAAAAATTGCAATAATTTAATTAAAGGAAGAAACTCATAAAATAATATAGTAGTGATTTAGTTAATCTACTGAATAATAGTGATTTGTATAGCCTTGAACTGCTATGATTTGGTTGAATAATAATTATGATCTACTATAGTCGAGTGTTATTTAAAATAGTGAGTTGGATTATTAAACCAATGATTTATTTTATGATATATTTATGCTTTATTTATGGCTAATATTTTATATAGTAATTCAGTGATCTATTCGTTAGACACAACCTTTTCTCTCTCATGAAAATTACAAAATGACCTAGTATTTATATACATATTAGGTAGATTCTATAATATTGTTGAGTAGCAGATAAAGATTATAAAATATTCACTGTTAACCTGATAATATCAACAATGTCTAAGAAATAAAAGATTAAAGATTTTATGATATTTGTTGTGCATAAATAAAGTCACTGTTAACCTACCACTTATCCAAGCAATTCCAACATGCCTTTTAAAGATTATATTCACTCTTTATTATATACGATTATCTATATGATAAATATTAACACTAGATTTAATGAATAATTGGGATTATAAAACACACAATATTATCTTTGTGATTATTATATGTGATTGTGATAATTATAAGAATATATAAGATTAGATAGTCTTTAATTGATTATCTTTTTTGCTGTAGTTAGATCGGTGTTTATCTAAAGACGTTTACAAACTGGGTAATCAGATTATATTATATAATTCCTAAATAATCGGGTTATATCATTAAATTTTTATATAGGATTTCTTTTATTTATATCCTCTTTAAGTGGAAAACTCCAACAAAATATGTTGTCTAGATGCCAAGTTTGATAATTGTATGTATCTAAAAAGATTATAAATAAGAATTAATAGCTAATTGGGTCATTTAGTGGGGGATCTAAATGGAAAATTAGTTTATGTCATTAAGATGGAAAACATAATTAAGAGCTAAAATTAATTCATTATCGAGGGAACTAAAACATTAATTTTACACTCCTCAACAAGATAAACCAAGTTATGATTTTATAATAGCCCTGAATATTTTAGACGTCTTATAGTTAACTTGGATTAAGTAATGATTCAGGTAATATTAAACCCTTGAGGTGGAGCCAAGACCATAAATACATTTTGGATTATGCATGAGCTCAGATACGAGTTTATATAAAAATATAAATGGAATTTATGAGTAATGAACTACATGATTAATCCTATTACAAAATATATAAATTCAATAGATAAATTAGAAAGGACCACAGTTAGAAATTACTGACATCCTAAAAGGACTTATGAAGTATAAATGTAGTTTTCCATGGAGATGTTTAAGATAAACTATTATACAACTTGGGACACAAAACCCATTATGTGAATGTAAAAATATAAACTGCGTATTAATGGATTATTAATTCTGTACTCATGCTTATTAGCCTATACCTAAACAAAATGGGTGTGTTTTATTGAAAATACCCCTAGTGGGGGAAGAGCTCAAAAATAATAATTTGGTCAATCAAAATAATATATTTTATTCAATATACTTGACACATACATATAGTGTTTTCACTCTTATAATCAAGGAGACAACTCTAACAATCCTCTCCATGATAATCTCACCAACTCCTATATTTATGAGTTTGGTTGAATAACAACTATTCAATGTACAACAATATTATTCCAATCCCAAATTACATAACTAGATTCCCAACTTATTTACCATATTGCAAATATGAATTACCATGAGAAGTTTAAATTCCCAACATTCTCTCCCTTAGAGGTCATATGAGAAGAGGAACACTAAATATTATTTTACCCTCCCATAAAATTGACATGCAGATGTTGAGTTCCCATAAAATGTATCTGAGGAATTTGTTACATGAAGATAAATGTACATGATAGAGCAATGTACATGTTTTATTAATAATTGCCTTTATTGACTTATTTTTAAACTTGTGACTTAAATGTGCACAAAGATGAAAAATGACAATAGATAATACAAGACATATACAAAAAGGACTACAAACACAAAAATCAATGCACAAAACTTAGACATTGATACAACATAAGTTTTATTAACATCGACTAATGATGACAAATAACTACATACAATTAGACTATTTGACCTCCATTTATAACAAATATAACTCAAAGAATAAACTAAATAATAAATTTGACTATAAAAAACTATAGTCAACCAAAACATACCCTAAAAACTCTTAATATGAAATTCTAAAACAAATATCAAATAAAAAACTAAAACCGAATAAAACCATAATTTTATACTAAAATAATTATATAACTAACTCTTCTAAAAAAGGAATTTAAAATAACATAAACTAAATTGAAACCTAAAAATAAAAACAAAATCCACTAAAAGTAAAAGACCATGGACTTTACAAAGAAATAAACATAAAAACCTAAAATTGAGAATGACTTAATAAAAACTATAAAACCATTTACAATAACAAAATAAAGAACATAAATAAAATAATTCTATTAAACATGTAACTTATTTAATAATTGAACTATGGGCAAAGAGTGGTTTTTGTAAGGCAGAGATGGATGGATCTACAGATCCAGAGCCAAAAAAGGCATGAACGCCATGGAGTGTGCTGATGAGGTGGGAGAGTTAAGAGTGCCATCATTACCAAGTCTGGTGTAGGGTGCCTACTAATAAACAAACCCCAAGCTAAGTTATGATGTCAATGGAAATAGATGCAATCCATCTAAAGGACCTACACGGGGTAGTGAGGAGACAAGATGATGAACTGTGGTAGGTGCATGCATATGGATCAAGATTTATAGACTAAGATCACCAGGCTATGAATTCATTGGATTGAATAAGGACCAATGCATAGTAAGAGTGCCATGAATAGGTTCAAAGTGTCACTCAATATTTAAATGAGGTGACCCATTGAGTAGAGGTTTGTGCTAAGTAGAGGCAAAACCAAATATTCAAAGCCAACAATAGAGGAGATTTCTAACTGTTAGAGGGATACATATCAGAGATAGATAAAGAGTGCCTAAGTGGTAGTGGGTTGGTTGAGACAGGTGCTCGAGTAGAGTTTGTACCACAAATTCATAATAAAGACAAATTATTCAAACCTTGAGTCTAATCATATAATCATATAGATTTGTAAAAATATACTATGTGTATATTTATTATTTTTCATATACATATATCTTTTTTTTAGGATACATATCATTTTTTTTAAATTTTTGGTATGAAAACAATGGACAAAATGGTGTGAAAATAATGAATAGAGGTGACTATAATGGAAGAGGAGAATATTTAGGTGGGTGGTGAATAATAATAATTATGCACATGGTCTACGATGCAAATTGTTGTCAATGTACAAGCAGGGGTGATTAGAAAAAATTGACATTTACATGTGGGTTGGACTGCATAGTCATTAATCCAATTTGATGCAAATACAAATGGATGAAGGGTATAGAGAGGTCTAGGATGGGCCTGCTCTAATACCAAATATTGAAAATACCCTTGGTGGAGGACAAGTTTAAGGCTAAATAATAATAATTGGTTGATCAACATAACATATTTTATTCAATATACTTGACACATACATATAGTGTTTTCACTCCCATAATCAAGGAGGCAGATCTAACTACCCTCTCTATGATAATATCACCAACTCCTATATTTGTGAGTTTGGTTGAATAACAACTATTTAATACACAACAATATTATTTCAATCCCAAAATACATAACCATATTACCAACTTATTTATCATTATGTAAATATGAATTACCATGAGAACTCTAAATTCTCAACATGTTTCTCTATCTATAATTCCATGGCTAGATTATGAACTATGTTAAAAAATTATATATAATCAAGTTAAAAAATACATGCATTTAAAACCCTAAAACATATAGCAAATGATAGTTTGTATTATCCTATGTTTCATGTCTGTTGAGTTTTGCTTTGCTGTATCTACACATGAATTTAAGTATGAAACATAAGCACATAATGAAAATGGCTATGTTGGGTCATAAGCCTAAACTTGTAGCTAGAAGTATGATTTTATTTAGTCATTAGGTGTCAGAGAGACCAAAAATATAACCATATTAAAACAATCATATGAAAAATAAAATGAGATGTTTAAATGAATGCCATAATAAGTTTATAAGGTCTCTGCTTCTCTATAAATGATTGATTAATTGTTAGTTATATGTATTTAGTATTGAATACTTATGTGCAGTACATATTATGAGAGTGTTAATATGTATAAATGTGTAGTTATATTTATCATATAATGGTGCATTATGATGCATAATTATAAGTTATGTTTCTTTGAATGTTAGTATGCAGTTTAAACTTAGGGTATACCTAGGTGGTATAATCTCGTACTTGCTTGATTTTTATTATATATGTGGACCATTTGAATCTTGAAATTGTAATCTATTTGTGCATTTATATATTTGTGAACTATGATAGTATGAAATATCATAGAGAACTATAGTTTAAATATATGTTATACTTGGATGGTACATACTATAATTATTATGCCTAGACTCACATCTACGATTGACTAATTAAATAGATGCATGCTATTTATTACTAAGAATAGTATGTTTTATGATAGTTGGTAAGTCTTTGTGTATGCATGCATACAACCTTTGAGAGTTTTAATGATTACTATGATAGCATATTATTATGTTATGTTGGAACTATGACTTGCTTTGATACGTTTAGTTGCTTGAAAAGAAGCTTATATTTCCACGTATTTAAAACTATTTTATATGATTGATTGTGTGAAACTAGTAGTTATAGCTTAGAATACTAGACTATGGTAATATGGGTTATCATAATATATAGTATGTTTAGAAACTAATTGTGATAGTAAAAATCTTTAGTTAAATATGTATTTATCCAGGTGGTATGAACTATAGTCATTATTTCTAGTATGAGATAGAAAATAATGTAAGATTCATTCATACATTTGAAAGAATAAATATATGTTTTGGTTACTCCTATTTTTAGTATATTATATGATATCTTTACTAGTAGGATGTAAATTAAATGAATCTTGTGGTTGAATTGTATTTCACCAATCTGCATTACTAATACAAAGTAAAGAGTGAAATGGACTTCACTGGATTACTAGTATCACAATGCAAGATGAAGATAGTCCAATCAAGTGGTGTGTATGAATTTGATTGATATATAGATTGCTATTATTTATTATTCATAAAAAATTGAGTCAAATTATGTTTAGTGATAAATTATCATTTTATGAGTATGATTTACATGTTTGTGCGATATCTTGCAATAGAATGGTTTTCTATGATACACTTCATGTTTAGTTTAGAAATCATATAACACATGGGTACTTGCTTATCTCTATGGATTCCTGCACCATCACATCAAATCATCTATGAAGGGAGGGACATTTTCTAATGGGATTAGTGTGGGGGATCATCGATCTAAGGTTGGTGTGGAAAAACACTCAGATAATGCTTCCTTTCCCATAACAATACTACTTATCGAGATGACACTTGAGATTTCCACAGATACTCGAGTTTGAAAACTATGCTCTAGGGGAGCCATGTATCTTATATGTATATTATATTGAATTTTACTTATTATGAAATACTATATGTAATCATACTTCTTGTGACCCTACTCCTCCCTATGATTATACATCATCTCACATATAGAATACCGACCTTGGTCATCCTACTCTAAGACATCTACCACCTACTTGGACCTCTCCTACATCATATTCCTAACCCCCTTACATCCCTAGTTCATATTGAGCCTTTTGAACACAAAATATGATTTTTTGGAGACCTTTTGAGGCCTCTTGGGGGCCTATTGACCAACTCAGGACTAGGATTGACTTAGGCCATGGCTTGCGCAAAATGTGTCAAAAGCCCCAAAATAAAGTCAAACAATTAAAAAATAGCTAGTTTTAGGTCATTTAGCAAATTTAGGCAGGGATATATGCCTTTCTCTCATTCATTTGAGTCTCTCTCTCCTCTCATTCCATCTCTCTATTGATTCTTCTTCCCTCTCTTGACTCTCATGCCTTCTTGAATCTCTCTTGGTTCATTTTTGGCACTCTTGAGCTTGATTGGGGATAGAGAATCATGTATGCTGCTACACTCTTGCTTAGAGACTCCATTTCTACTCTTAGTTATTCTTGATTACTTGTGGCTTGATCCTAAACTTCTACATTTGGCATTGCCCCTAATTTGTGCACTTGGTTGGAGATCTTACACCATTTCAAGTTCTCACTTCACCTCCTCCTTTGCTCTTGGCTCTTGGTTTGGACTTCAAATTACACCTATCTTGGTATTCCTCCTACATTTCTTTCTAGCTTGGATTCTTGGTTGGTAGAACATCTGCACTTCATTTTTGAGCTTGATCTGAGGGAACTTTGTTATGAAAAGTGAAACTCCATTACTTGTCTAATGCATATGCTAAGGTTTGAATTGTTTTAGCGAAATAATTGTTTTGTATGTTGCTTAGAGTAGTTTACAAACTCTATTGCATTTGTATATGCTTAAAGAATACTTTCATTGTTTGAAATATTCCTTTGGTGCATACCAATTTTCTCATTAGAACCATTCCTCATTGCAGATTAGAGATATACATGTTCAAAACACAATAGAAAACTTTCTCAAACATTCTCTCCCTCTCTTGCTAAAACTAGAACATTGCATTATTAGAAAATAGTAGTGTTACTTTGGAAGGATATCTCAAATCTAGAATAGGCATGCTCTTGAACCCTTTCTTGAAAACATATTTGTTGTAGAAAATGTCTTTCATTTGGCCTCAAAGTTACTTAATTGTTAGATTTACATTTCATTGGTTATCTTATTTCATTCAATGTTGTTGCTTTCATATTATTTATGCAACCAATAGTATAGTTTTAGCCATTTGCTTTATTGTGGTTAGACCTGTTAGAGTAATTAGCACACTTTGTGTGCCTATTCAGGTTAGCCCCAACTTAGTTTATAAGTTTGTCTATATCATGGTGTAAGCTACCAAACTGGATAGCCACTATAGACCTCTTATAGCCCATAGAACCCTTGATCCTTCTAGCTTCTTAGTGGTTTGCTTTAGCACCCTACCAAACACTGGTGGTTCTATTTAGATTCTTAGAAATAAATTTTGGCACGCCTAATAGGACCTCACATATGATTTCACATTATTTATATTTTGTTTAGATCTCTCTTAGACAACTCCCCTCTGTTAGCTATTAGGATTTTCTTTGAGTTGTGTTTTGGCTCTCACCTTGGTTGTTTTTTATTGCTTTGGTATTGTGCCTTTCTCTTGATTGGTTCTCTATCAATTTACCTTTCCTATTATATTCCATGTTGCTCATGATTTATTGTATCCACGATCGATATCCTACCTTTTGGATGCCAATCCCAGTGGATTTAGGGTCTCATACCTAAGCTCACTAATGAGCAAGTCACATTTACAATGGAATGCCATAGAACCATAGGACCTAGGAGCTTCCCTTGACCTAGCTTGGTAGTCTATACCCTCTCACATTTGAAAGGGAATAATATTGGTAGGACTATAACTAATGGAATTGGTTTCCTTTTCACCAATCCGAGATTCATTCAACTGAAGATGTTTTATGTTAGCCTCGTTTCATGCATTAGTCACCTATTCAAGGTGATGAGGATATCCTTGCACATCTGGGGCTTGAGGAGTTATGTGCAATCATTAATGATTACTATAGATGTCTTCATGTGAATGAAATGGTTCCTTCTCCCCTAGGAGTTAATAGCATGCCTTCTTTGGAAATAAATCCCACACCTACTCAATGTCGAGTGCCTCGACCAATTCTTGCACTAGTTCCCCACCTATTTCTTAGTTGGAGACTCTAGAGCAAGAACACACAAATTTCCATGCTGTGGGTCATAGGTATTCTAACTCAATAAGGTATACCTAGCTTGGAGATGCCTCCCATCCTCCTAGTCCTTATTTTAGAGTTTTTAATGAACATGCTAATTTTGATCACCACTTGTGGACTAGAGATCTGTGGGATGCATATCGAGAGCATCAATGACCACTAGTTAACCTTCATGTGAAGGCATGTGACCAACACCATGGAGATACAAGTCATCATGACCATTTCTAGGAGTATGCCACGTCTTCCAATCATACCCATGGGGACAACCACACTTCTCATGGCCATTTTACATCTTGTGTAAGAGATGATATCCATCATGAGCATCCTCCTCATCAATAACTTCCCTGACATCATCTTCCCCATGATCATGGTCATGGTGATGCCTATGGGCATAGGCAAAATCATCACCATTATGATCCCCCTCACAAAGTTAATTACCATCCTACTATCAATAGTGCTTATTAGGATCTCCATAAAAATACTTTAGCCCCTTGGGTGCATACTATTCCCCATCCTACTCCTATCCCTGAACTGCTTAAGTTCAATGGGATGTGGGACTCCAGTCCTATAAAGAATATCATAGCATTCATGATGGTGTGTATGGATTGGGAATAGGATGAAGGCATGATGTTTAATATCTTCACTCATTATTTATGATAAAAAGTTCTTATCTAGTTTTAGAATATGTCACCAGATTCTCTCTTTATTTTCTAGCTCTTTTTGGATGACTTCCTCTAATATTTTGATATCTCCAGGCCTTTTAACCTTGAAATCCAATCACTCACTTATATGATATAGGCCATGTGTGAGTCAAAATTTGATTTTGTGTGTAGATGACACTCATCCATTCATATGTTTAGGATTAGGTTCTAAGATCACCAACTTTATGATATGTTTACACAAGCATTGAGGTAGGAGGTTCACCTTGAGGTCCTCAAGCATGAACCTACCTCTTATGGTGAATCTATTAATGAGTGTCTAAAGATCAAAGTGTCTGAAGTATGTTAGATTTGAATTTTGACATAACATCCTTCCCCAAGCTAGACAACATCCTTACTCCATCATAGATGAATTACATGGCCTATCGATTGGGATCTCCATCTGGGACCTTCTTCATCTTTGCATTGAGCAAAGGGGTCTCATCTTTGACAAGATTGGTCTCTCTCATAAGGGTCTACTATTGGATGATGTTGAATTTATGTTTAACTCTAACACTTTTGAGCACCCTTCCCTCTCATTCTCTTTTTTGACCCTACCTCTTTACCAGATGATTTGATTTTAGCCATCAAGGATAGGTTCCCTCTCTATATCGAGACTTCTATTGATGATTTCCACATCAAGTGGTGCATTATTAATAAAGGATCTATGTTGAACATCATGCCCCTATGTGTTTTCAATGAGCTTAAGATCAATCAAAAGAAGCTCTCTAATTCTTGACATAACTATGTCAGTTTCAACAATGACACAATTATGCCAGTGGAGAATATGAAGCTTTGGGTCAAGTTTGGCCCCAAGATTGTTAGAATTGAGTTCTATGTGTTAGACCTTGATCTTTTATACAAAATATTTCTTGGGTCATCCCAGGACCATTTTTATGTAGACTATCATGTCAGCCACATTTTGTATAGTTTTGTTTGTGCATGAAGGTGAGATTAACACTATGGAGGCTAACCTAAATCTCTAGGGTTTGCTCTACATAAAGAAAAAACCCTCAAGCAAGGATTTATATATCTCCTAATAGGGTTATGTGGATTACCACACACCCCCTGCTTCTAAATCTCATTTTATAAAGTGTGAACATTATGATCTAGATAAGTATCGAACAGTGTTCACTCCTTTAGAGTCTAATGTTCATCAATTGACTCCCTCTTCTACTCCATGATGCTAGGCTATCTCATATATTTTTGGATACCTCTTATAGGATGTATCCCTAGATGTTAAGCTCCCCCTTACATATTTATTTTCTCATCATAGTATTAGCTCTCTCAACACATCTCCTTCTAAGGTCACTAGAGTGATTGAGTTTGATATTGAGTGCTATTCCATCCATGGTATAACACCCAACCCAATCAATGAGAGGAGAACTTACAAGAATCTCATGCTAGTGCATCTTACGTGCCACCAAACTCTTACTTGTTTGGGTTCATAGGTCTCTTTCACCAATAATGACCCCACCTTCTGTACTCTTGTGTTTTAGGTCATGATTAGTGAACCTAAGGATATTGGTGCTCCATCTCCTTCCTCCCACCTCTTTCCTATTTTTTGGCCTCTTTGTAGGCTAAGTAGTGGCCTACCTCAGGGGTAGGCCTTTAGTTAGGAATTAGTGGCCTACCCTCAAGGGTAGGCATGGGCCTATGGTGCTTTGGTAAGCCTTACAACTTACTAGAACACCCTCCCCAAGCCCATATCTGACAGATTTCCCTTCTCATGTCAGCCATCATCAGATCATTGTAGGTCTTCTTTTCCATTTGGCTTATGCACTCCTCCTTGGATGCACCTTAGGATAGAAATAGAGTCTTTTGCTTCTTTTAGTTGGTCAAGCTACTACTCGCTAGTAGCTAGACCTCTATCAACTCCCTCTCTCCTTATTTGTAGTGCCTATAGGTGATATGGGTTAGTGTTTATGGTTGATTAAGACTTGATTTGGCCTTCTCTATCTAGTCTTCATCTATCACAAGCCTCCTACCTCCCCTCCTCACCTCTCATTTTGGTTGACATTGAGACACTCTCTCACAATTGACCCTCACACAATGGTAACAACTCTACCAATTGAGATGTATTTCTTACCTATAACACTCTAAATCTTCCTCACATCTACATGAGAGAAAAACATGACCCTAGATCAATCATGCATGACATGGAATAAGAACAACATGTTTTGACAAGCTCACAAATATCCTATTCTTGTTTCCCCCTTTTCCTTCTATTCTAGGCAAGTTTTGGGCCCTTTTCGAGCTCTCGAAGCCTATTTTTGGCCTCTTCTAATCTAGGCCACAAATTTTTGGGCAAACTTACAGCTTGGGTAGGTCAATTCGTGTCCTATCTCAATAGCTTTCTTTTTGGCCCTTTTCAAGCCTCTATTTTTACTTTGAGACCCACCAAACCTTCATCTTAATGGTTTTGGACCATTTTGAATGTAATGGTGGGGCATATTTCTCTCTTTAAGGCCTCCTTAGGTGTGTTTTTGGACTATTACAATCACTTGTACCCCTAGGTGATCTGGCCTATCAAGCCCATGCACTCCTTATCAGATGCACCTTATGGGCCCTTTTTGGGTGATTTACCCATTTTTGTGTTTCAAACTACAAAACCTATTTTTAGGGGGTTTGTCACATTTTGAGTACATTGGTAGCCTCTATTTTTTAATTTGAAATTTTTTTGGGCCTATTCTAGCCTTATTTTGGTTTTTGGGACCCCTTTTAGGTCCCCATTAACCTCTCAGGTCTGTGTCCCATCTCATGGGCATCCAGTGATAGAAGTTACTTGATATACTTATTTTAGTTAGTCATTTCTCTACTTTTTCATATTTGATCCATTATAACTCCCTCTCTTTCTTTTTCATCATGGTTATAGGTAGGGTTTTTAGCTGGCTGTGATGGTTCAAGACTTGCTCTAGTCTTGTCAACTGGTCTTTGTCTTCTCTAAACTTTACCCCACTTTCCCTTTTTACCTCTCACCATAGTCAGTGTTGGTCAACCATTATGATTGTGGCTTGACTTCATTATTTTTTCCCATCATGTAACTCACTTACACTACTTTGCTTTGAGATCCCTTTTTTGTAGTCATTTGTCTTACATCCTTGACCCCCATTATGGTGGACCTCTTAGTGGTGATTCACACTGATGGTGATAGTCAGGGAAACCCAAGACTAGTAACTACAACTTGGGTTATCAATAATCAGTGGGGCCATGATCTTGTTATAGCTAGTTTGTTCCTTACCAATGAGATGAATAATGTTATCGAGTATCACACAATCATTGGTGCCTTAACTGATGCCTATGAATTAGGCATGTGCTATGTGTAGCTATTATCTAACTCAATATTAGCTATATCTCAACTCACCAGTGTTTGGGCCATCCTTAGCTCTGAGTTACTCTCCTTCTTTAAGGCAGTGCATGATTTGTTATATTTTTTTAAGGAAGTCCAGTTCACCCATATCCCTCATAAGGAGAACACTAGGGTTGATGCCCTAGGGAATGTCATTTTGGATAGTATGATGTGATTTGATGTCACTTATGTCCTTTATAGGAGTTAAAACTAGAGATTAAGTTGAATTTTAGATTATGTAACATCTGCACTCTCACCCTTAGATCACACTATCAACTTCTTCCACTACCATCCTTATCTGGTAAGTATAGGTAATGTTTTATTTTATCTTTATAGTTCTTCTTCTTTTTCTTTGGTGTGGCTTTTAGGTTCTACACAACACTCCTTATTCATTCAAACACTAACTATTTGTACCTCAAAGGCATATGTAATCATACTTCTCTTGACCCTACTTCTCTTTATGATTATACATCAACTCACATGCAGAATACTGACCCTATTTATCCTTCTTTGAGACATCCTCCACCTTTTTAGACCTATCCTACATTATATTCCTACACATGCCTTTTTGGAGATCTTTTGGGGCTTCCCAAGAGCCTGTTGACCAACCCAAGACTAGGTTTGACCCAGGCCATGGATTGTGTGAAGGTAACCCATAGCCTAGGCTACATGTTTCATTCAAAAAATCCATGGCCTGGGTAGAACATGTAAAAAATCCCCAAAATGAAGTCAAATAGCCAAAAAATGGCTAGTTTTAGGTCATTTGGTAGATTTAGGTGGAGATATATGCCTCTTTATTATTCATTTGAGCCTCTCTCTCCTCTCATTCCATCTCTCTATTGATTCTTATTCCCTCTCTTGAATCTTATGCCTTCTTGAATCTCTCTTGGTTTATTCTTGGCACTTTTGATCTTGATTGGGGATAAAGAATCCTATATGATACTACACTCTTGCTTGGAGACTCCATTACTGCTCTTAGTTATTCTTGATTTCTTATGGCTTGATCATAAACTTCTACATTTGGCCTTACACCTAATTTATGCACTTGGTTAGAGCTCTTACACCATTTAAAGTTCTCACTTCACCTCCTCCTTTTCTCTTGGCTCTTGGTTTGGACTTCAGCTTGCACCTATCTTGGTCTTCCTCATACATTACTTTATAGCTTGGATTATTGGTTGGTAAAACTTCTTCACTTCATCTTTGAGCTTGATCTGAGGGCACTTTACTATGCAAAATGAAACTCCATTGTTGGTGTAGTGTATATGCTAGGGTTTGAATTATTTTAATGAAATAATTGTTTTGTATGTTGCTTAGAGTAGTTTCCAAAGTCTATTTCATTTTATTATGCTTAAATAATACTTTCATTGTTTGAAATATTCCTTTGTTGCATACCATTGTTATCTTTGGAACCCTTCCTTATTGCATAAGTAGAGATATACATGTTCAAAACACACTAGAAAACTTTCTAAAACATTCTCTCCCTCTCTTGCTAAAACTAGAACATTGCATTATTAGAAAACAATAGTGTTGCTTTGGAAGGATAACTCAAATATAGAATAAGCATGCTCTTGAACCCTTTCTTTAAAATGTCTTTGTTGCACAAAACATCTTTAATTTGGCCTCAAAGTGCCCTAATTATTAGATTTACATTTCATTGGTTATCTCATTTCATTCAACATTGTTGCTTTCATATTGTTTATGCAGCCAATAGTATAGTTTTATCCATTTACTTTACTATGGTTTGACCTATAAGAGTAATTGGCATGCTTTGTGTGCCTATTCAGGCTAGCCCCAACTTAGTTTACAAGTCTATCTATATCTTAGTGTAAGCTGGAAAACTGGATAGCCACTATAGACCTCCTATAACCTATAGAACCTCTGAGACTTCTAGCCTCTTAGTGGTTTGCTTTAGCACCCTATTAAACACTAGTGGTTCTATTTAGATTCTTAGAGCTACACTATCATGAAAATTTGTAATTACTTATTACATTGTACTTTGGCAATAGAGGCTATATAATTATATCGGTCATGGCTGAATTAATATAATTACTTTTTATATTTGCATTATGATGTGATCTTATGATATTAGAGATCAGTGATATGTGATATAATATGCTTTTGTGTTATTATCATGATTAGAGTATTCAATGTGGTCTTAGTAGATTATCATGGTGTAATATATTTTTGGGTATATGTGTTTAATTAAAAAAATTTCATGTATTTCTAGTTGACCTCATCAGGGTTGTTACATAATACCCTCTTCCAATTCGATGATTTCAACCTACCAAAGTTGAGTAATTTTGTAACCATTTCTTCTAATTATATGGTACTATGCCACTTCTTCTATTATAGTCTCTTTTTGCTTTGTCACTTGTTTGAATAAATTAAAACACACCTTGTTAATGTTTACAAAACACATTTCGAATCTTGAGAAACATAAAGAATGACCTTATAAACATGATGCAAAGGTATATTCGCAGTGGCGTCTCTTACGACCCTAGTTATGAGGAAGAATTTTATCATGATAGACAAGACAATTATATGGTATTTGAAGACATTCCCATGACTATAATATTCGAAGAAGAATATTTTAAACATCAACCCCTAGAGGATAAAGATGAATCACTCCTAAGGTTGATTGAATCAGGCACTAGATTTCCATCAGACTTTCCTATAGAATAATTGCATACCTTGGTTAGGGTAGAAGAACATCAATGAGAACAATCCCTCAGTCATATTTAAAAGTCAAACATTTATTATTATAACAAAGGAAAGGAAACACTCATATATTCAACACCTAATGATCAAGATCTTGCCACCAAGATCAAGAAGATAAGTAAATGATATGTAAACCAGCTTATTGTAGATTTGATCGACTCTTTAGATACCACTTCAATACATAAAAATGCTTCCAAAGAACAAGAGAATGTATTATAAAAAATGTAACATAATTTAGTTGAGAACACATCTATGATGGATCATGGTATCTCAATTGAAAAAAAAAAGTCTCAAGAGGTTCCGCAACATGCTTTACCAAACACGAAGCATACATTTTTCAATCACCAAGAGCCTCTTGTTCTTTCTCAAACTCAAGGAATGAAAAATGTAGTACGTATTGAATAAATTGTTCAAAAAACTTTATAAAGTTATTCCCAACCAATGTGTACTTTGGTAAATCAACCATAGACTCCCCTAAATCAATAAAACACTTACAATTCAAGATGATAGATTTCAAGGAATGTTTATCAACCCAAGATTTAATGGCTCACATAATCGACTCAAGGAGTGAAATAAAACAAAGTTACAGATCATAGGGTTTATATACCTAAAAAATAAATTCAATAGGGACACATACCACCACAAAAAAATTATATTTCACCTATAAATGCACTAAACATGCAAGAGTGGAATTCAATGAAAGAAATTGTGTCATGATTGAAGATAGATAACCGAGTCAAGAAATATAAATTTGATGAGATATGTCTATATCCATTCAATTTGAGTATTCTCCAAGTCCCCTTTCCACCTAATTTTGAGGCACCCAAATTTTAAAAATACAAAGGGAAGGGTGACCCTCATGAACATATTTAGGCATTTTTTGTACTGTGCCAAGAGGTAGCTTATAGCAATGTTTATTTACTTCGCTTGTTTCTACGAAGTTTAGTAGGACAAGATTTAGAATGGATCCTTAAATTACCCAAGGGATAAATAACATATTGAAATGATCTATCTAATTTTTTTTATAACCATTTATCTTATGATATTAAACATGAGTTATTTGTGGTTGACTTATGAAAAACCAAGCAATGAAATGGAGAAAGCTTCATAACATATCTACATCAATGGAGAGCACTAGTTGGATGCTTTCAACATAATTTGCTAGATAAATAAGTGGCCAATATTTTTGCATAGAACCTACACCCTGAGGTGGTACATAATTTATGACTTACTTACACAAACACATTTGAAGAAATTATAGACAAAGGTGTGCAGATTGAGAAGGCGCTTATCACTAAAGGCCTTGCCAAGATTTATTCATAGGGTTAAATGTCCAATCAAACCCAATAACCTATTCAAATTGTTGTAATAGAGAAAGCCAAGGGATTTAATAAGAATAAGAACATGGTAGGAAATGGAGTAACTAAATATAGACATGTATAAATGGTGCAAGCTCTACCAGCTTCAATGTGCAATTAACTCCACCTAATCCACCAACCACTTTGCAAAGATTCCATCCATGAAGGGTATTAAATAAAAAATATAGAGTTTTTAGCAAACTAAGAGATCTTGTTGAGGCTATGTTTCAAAATATCATAACAACCAATTTGATTATGTGGCCTATACTAAGACCATTTCCTGAAGATCAACCCAAACCCAATTGGTATCAGGCAGATGAATTTTGTAACTTCCATCATGTTGTTGGTCATGGTGCTTATATATGTGTTTAATTTAGACATCTCATTGAATATTTGATTTAAATTAGTGAAGTTGAGATTAAACTTCCCTCATAAAACACTAATCAAGATATGGGCATCTACAAAGACCCATTTCCTAGACATAATCAACAACTGATAAAAAATAATAAAAAACAAGGATAGAATCAATAGCAACAAACCCAAATCCAGAATCATAATTAGCATGATCATAATTAGGATCATAATACCCACACTAATAAATTGGGATAAAATAACATGCCTTATGATTACAATAATATCATGGGGTGCATTTTTGCAAACCACATTGCCACTGTCACTGTCAAAGCTCATGAGCCATCTTGTGCTTGTCAAAGTACTAGACCCCTCATTATAGGGTCAATACCCTCTCCATCAAGTAATGTTGTATTGAGTACAAGAAATTCACTTGTGCCTTAGTTTACATGGGTTACTATTTTTGGACCCCCTTCTTTTAATTATAATGGCTCCTTACTAACTCAAAATTGTGCAAACGTAACTAGACACCCATGAGTTACCCTCCAAGGCCCTTTACCCTTGTATTAACTAGTTTCAAATTTCATAAACTAAATTCTTTTTTTATGAAAAACTAAAAATTATGTGTATGCTCTCCCTTGTCCCCTTTAGGGTACTCGAGTAACTAAAAGTGCATAGTTTATTGCCTTGTTTATTTGGTCTTATCAAAAAGAATGTTATGTATGAGTCATTAGTGTTATTTCTATTTTCTTTGATTTACATGTGTGTTTTGAGACTAAAATTATTTGTTTGTTTAAAGTCAAAATGAGTCAAAACCATCACATGTTTTCACCCCTATTTGACCTATGACGTGTTACTCTACCCAATTTTTATTGCACTTTTGCCTTAGATTTTTATCGCAAAAATGTTTGTGTATCACTTATTTAAATAGAGCATCATTATGTTGCCTATTTCATCTCAAATATTTACCTTGGATTTTAAGTCCAAAACCATTGTTTACCATTTATTTCAAGGAGCATTGTTACACTACCTATATTATTCCAAAACTCTTGTCGCATTTAAAACCATGTTACAAAATCATTATTATAATTTTTTTTTCAAATGCACGGTTACATTGCTTGTTTTAGTCTAGGTTATTTGCCTTAGTACATCTAAGTCTTTTTTTATTTAATTTGAAACTCAATATTTTAAAGTAAAAATCCTAAGCTAATCAGGTCTATGATAAAGCCTTATCTAATTTAGGCTTAGGTTATCTACCTTTTGTGTTTGGATTGTGTTACTTGGGTTGATGATCTAAAAGACCCCTTTGCCTAGAACCTAGTAGTTGTTTGTTATTTTTTACCTTATTTGAGAGTATTTTGAGCCAATTTGTTGTTTCATGCCTTATTTGAGTTTGTTGGGCCAAGTTCTAAAATATCCTAGTTACAATGTCTAAATAATCTCTTATGAAGATAATATTGAGTCTTAGTGAGCCAACTAATGAGTGTCATCTAAGTTAATTGCCTTAGCATTAGATTGTTTTATGAGTTATTTATCGAGTCATCCAAGCCAATTGCCTTAGTTTATTTTGTTTTTGAGTTCTTATTTTAGTTCAACCTTTGTTTCTGAGTCTAGCCTTGTTTTTCATGTTAAATGATTATAACCACCTTTGGACAAATCATTACCTTATCCACAAATGATTTTTAATATTTTGTGTTACCTTTGCCACTAACTATAGCCACTTTCGGGAAAATCATTATCATTTATTAGATGAGTTTCAAGTTTATTTTGTCATTATCATTACCTAGTTTAGTTTTTTTCCCCTTTGCACCTCTTTGAATAGAACCAAAGGTTATTTGTTTTAGACCTTGGTTATTTTCCATTCTAGACCTTTATTTTTCATGAGACCTAGTCATAGATACAAACATGCCTCAATCTGATTTGTTTTATAGTTCTTAGCTTATGTTTATTTTCAAGACTAATTTCACTTTGGTTAGAACAATGCTACTTTCAAACATAGACAAAGTCCAAGACCATTTTCATAGACCAAGACCACCCTCTTTGGGCTAATTGCCAAACCTGACCATGTCGATTGTCATATGCCAAAACCACCCTTCTTTAGGTCAATTAAAGTACCAAGTTTGCCTTTTTGGGTTAAATTTTTTGATAATGGTACTTGATCCCCCATTTATGCCATTATTCCTCATTTGGCCTACATTAGAAACAAATCTCCACAACACCCAAGGTCACCATTTTAGGCCTTCCTCCTTTGGCCTGAATTAACAACCAAGCTCCACAGTGCCCAAAGATTACCATTTCAGGACCTCCTCCTTTGGCCTATGTTAGTAACCAAGCTCCACAACACCCAAAGGTTACCATTTCAGGCCCTTGTCCTTTGGCCTATATTAGAAACCAAGCTATGTAGTGCCCATTCATTACCATTCTAGGCCCTTCTAAATATGGTAACTTATTATTCCAACAAAGTTGTGCAATTATGACTATTTAGATCATAGTTACCAACCCAAACCTATATCCAACCTTTTTTGAGCCCATCTTAGATGATATTATTCATAAAGATCTCATTATTGAACCATAAGTTATTATTCATCCATTGTCAAGCTTCCCCCACTTTAGAAAATCCAAGTTGGTCTTCAAGCCAAAATAGAGCCAATTATTACCTCTTTAAGAGCCATCATTTAAAGACCAAAATGTCTCCAAATATGAGATTCTAAAACCAAGTGTAAGCCAAAGCCAAGAGAACCAACTAATCTTTGATGTTTTTTTTGAAACACCTATTTGTGATGAGTTAACCTGTGTTGAATCACCCTTTGAAAATTGTCCTATTTTTAAGGAGACTTACTTTGACAAACCAATCTCTATCGAGTTACCTATTGACCATTTCCCTTTTGTTGAGAAGCCTCACTTTGACAAACTGATCTTTGTGGAGTCCTTCTTAGGTAAACCTATTTTTGAAGAGCCCATTGTTTAATCATAAGGCATTACTCATCTAATACCAAGCATTAAACCTAACATCTTTGTCACCACACTAGATGAAGAATCAACATTATAGTCAAATTCTAATTTTGAAATGATATTAGATTTGTCATCAGAAGTAGAATCAATGTTAGTTTCAACATCAGATTCTGAGTCCTTTGAGTCAGACTCAACTTCAAAATTAGAATACATTCAAGTTTGTTACAACATTGGTTACACATGCCTTTTAGATCAATTTGAATATATCTATGATCCATTCATAGTTTTTGGGAATGATTAATTTAGCATTAACTCAAGATCTAATATCTTCTACAAGGATTATGTTGCCTCTTACCATTCCATTACCATTGCACATGACCTTAACACCAACCAACATATCCATTATATTGACATTCCACCTCCAACAAGCATCAATTAGGATCAACATAATCACACCTTGTTAAACTACATCCATGGTGACATATCAGTTACATAATATCGGGAGGACCAAAACCAAATTCATTTAAAATAAGAACAATCTCCTAGTGAAACTTTTTCGAAGATGTTAGGGGGAAATCAAATTCCAAACTCAACATCTTCTAGTGAAACCTTCTTTGAGGTGCTAGAAGACAATCAAATTCAAAATTCAACATTCCTTAGTGAAACCTTCTCAAAGGTGGTATGAGACAATCAAGACAAATTTATTGGTGAAAACCTCTTTAAGGCACCAATAGCTAGGCACAACTATTCTTAAATGCTTTGATGAATACATTATTAAAGATAACATCAACACATCTTCCAATCTATAACATAATCAAATAGAAGCATCTCTCAAGCCCAAACAATATAAAAATTTGGTGGTCCTATTGATAGTATATTTAGAAGTCTTTAGCCTTACCAAATCTAAAATTATGTCAAATTTCAAATCAACAACATTATGTGTGCCTAAAAATATTGATATTCATTTATTGCCCAACCATGTACATTCCATTATGATCCATCTCTCTATTTCCAAATTAGACCTTTTATCCATTGTTTATCTATATTTACCATCCTTGGCTGCACTTTCCATTACAGAGGTTATAAAGGCATCTTGTCTTGAGGTGTGGAGGAAATAGAATCAATGACAACAAAGGTGATAACATCATTATTATAGTCCAAATTAATAGTAGGTTCTTGAATAAGTATCTATTTATAAGGGGTGTGGCTAGTGATTTAAATAATTTATTATTTTAGTCATAACATATACTAATTAGAATGTGTATCTACACATCAGTAGGAATAATAAAATCATTTACTATGCCTTGCCCTTTACCCTTCCATTTAACTTACCTTGTCACTTAGGGGAAACCCTATTATCATTATAACCAATTATCATAACATAAGATGATCTTGATGAGCCCATGAACATAATACATCTCAAGCATTATTTTTCTTGAGAGACCCAAGGTATTGTCTATGAGGATTTTTTACATCATATTGTAATATCACCTTCTTCGTACCATACCATATACCATTCCTTCCATACATTCCCTATTAATCCAAAGCTATTTACCCTCCCCTACCTACCATTTTTTACCTTGGTTCTGATCCATTGGTACTTAGGGCACCTTCAGATATCATATTTATATGAAGGTTCAATGATTGATTTAGTATGGTGATTCATTAAGCACATATTTTTCAAAATGAGGCAATACCTTGGGGTGATATGATAGTGGTTTGGTAATTGAATTTTTCATTATTGTCACATTCTATCTCATTACTAGTGTTACTGATTATAACCATATTTATGTAAATTAGTATCACTAACCCATGTCATTATTAACTCATTATAACCACCTATAGGAAAATTAAGTGTGATCTAGGAATTTGACTCAAGAGAGGATGGTTAGTATGGTGTTAGTTCCAAAATGAAAACAAAGTGAAATAAACACACTAATAACATAATATCTCTAGGCCTAGACACTAGGGAGAGCTTAGTTAACAATCATGAATGAAACACAGCTAAAATGCTAAAGAAAACTCTTTTACCTTCCTTGGATGTTCTAAAATGCTTGTTGTGATGGCTTTCTCAGCTTGTGCTCATGAAGTCCTTGGAAATGGAAGCTTGACAACCTCCATCTCTCCTTGGCACCTTTGGCTTGTGGCTTAGCTTGGCTTGGAATAAATTTGGAATTATAACACTAGTTACTTGAAGATTTTTGGAACCAATCTTGAATTATAACTTTGCACAAATTAAGCTTAGAAATGATGTTGTGAGGCCTCCTATTTATAGATTTTTGGATTTGGCTAGAATCAACCTGAACCATCCATCTCAAGATTGAGATGTGTAGTTGAGAATTAATTTAATTTTTGAAATTAAGTTTGTAATTATCCTCATGATGAAATTGGAAGAAGGGGTGATTAAGAGGCATGGAGGGCATCATGGAAGACATTTATGAGGCATGGAGGGCATGAATCCTGATATTTGCAGCATTTATGGCCTAGGGATGTCTTCCCAAAAAATGAGGTCAATTGATGATGTAGGTATTCAATATTCATTTCCAAAAATAAGTATTCAATAAGTTTCCATGGAATTATTAATTAGGACTTGATTTGGGTTAATTATCTCTTAAAGATGATTAAACACATTATGCACAAATTACCCAAATTGATTAGAATGCCTTGTTATTAGTCTTAAATTTGACTGGATTGGAATTGGAAGGCACTGTTAGATGCATTGGAACCGTATTTTTATTTAGGATGTTTTCAACAATAAAAAACAAAGGCATTCATCTTGTGTAGAATATTTGATAGGAAAGAATAGTCCAAAGCATGCAAGTGCAAATTTGGCATTTTGACTCAAAATAAACTGATTAAAGTTAGCTAGCCCACAAATTGCATTGCCTCATTTAGGAATATCCTAGCCAAAATTAGCACTTTAATATGTTAGTTTCACATAATTTATCATGTTTTAGTGTTTTTAGGCCAAATTATGTATTTTGGGTGGAAATTAGCCAAAAACCTAATTGGAGGTTATCGATGGCCAATTTTAGGTGTCTACAGTTTGCCCCTATTTGGGAAGGCATTGCAAGCTATAAGAAAAGTAACATCTTATCAAAGAATGAAAAGGTCTTATATGCCTACAACTACAATGATGATAAACTAACTATATGATGCCCCCTCGAGGGAACAATTGGCACAAGTAGGTTGGTAAACGATCATTTGATAAGAATAAAAATGAGAGGACCAAAGAAAGGAAAGATGATGGGGTGAAAAACATAATGATAGGGAAAAATTAGTCAAAATCATTAAGAATACAAGTGGGATGGTGTGTAATAATTTTTACAAAGGCATTTATAAGCATTGTACCCCGATAGTGGCAACATGATATGATAACACAATGATTTGACCAAAGGCAATTATAATAATTGAGAAGATGGAGCTACCCTAGTTAGGATAGACAAACAAGATAATAACATGCCCCTGTATAGGAAAAAAAAGTAAAGTGGTGCCCAAAGGCGATTATAATCATTGAGAAATGTAGGTGGGATGGTGTGCAATGATATTCCCATAGGTGGTTATAATCATTGGACCTCAATTATGACAAACATGATAAACTTGGCCTAGGATGATGATAACTTAATACATAGGGTAATGATGAATTAGAATAACCTACTAGTAGGGAGATGCTTATCCAAACTAATAAAGATTGAAATTCTTTCATGGTCAATTACTCTATTTGGGATATGATTGGGAGTGGAATCATGATGTCAGTGCTGAAGAGATATCATCATTACTAAATAGACTTCTTGAAGCTAAGATTTATTATAGCATGTGTTGGTAGGCATCATGGTATAACATCATGAGCACTTGGCCAAAATATGCATGAAGATTGTCTCCTATAATCCAATACTCAAAAAAAATAATGCACCAATGATAAAAACCATGATGACAAAGTAAACATATGAATATGGATGGATTTAAGTGTAAGTGTGGGAAATGAATTACCCAATGAATACACATAAATTGAATCAAGGCAATAGTTCTTGAAAGCAAATAAATAGGCAAACAAATACATAAACAAAATAAGCAGAAATAAATAAACAAATAATGCAATAAAAACCCCACAAATATTGCCCCTAGAACATAAGTGACAACTTAACAAATGAACAAAAATGGGGGAATAGAAGAAAAGAAAGGGGGTGGCCAAGTTGTATCCATATGCACTAGACAAGTGGACACTGTCTACATAGTTATATGGATGTAATATCCAATAAAAAACTTCAGGCTAAATGTAGTTCTCCCAGGGAATTGGAAGAATGTGATAACTGATGAAAACAAATAGAATGGATGTGATAGAAGAATAGGAATGATATTTCAAAAAAATAAGTTCATGAGAGAAAAAAGCTAAAAAGAATGGGGAGACTAAATGACAAGTGATTTTCTTGTAACTTAGTAAGGGTTCCCATAATCCTTAAGGCAAATAAGTGGTCAATGTTTTTATTCTTTTCTACCAATTTTACAAATGTTTTTGGAAGTGTTTTGGAGTGTCTCAACTCAATCGAGAATGATGAGACACCAAATGGTTCAAGCTCACAAAATGGAAATAATGTTTAAACTAAATTTTCTCACAAAATGGTGAGAGTGTGGCCTAGGTTGCTCTCAAAATGGTGAGAGCATGGCTTAGGTTGCTTGCAAAATGGTGAGAGTGTTCAAATTTAGATTGCTCATAAAATAATAAGAGCATTAGGAAAAGGGTGACTGAGCTGACCTCAATAAGTATTGAGTGCTACCTATATAGTCCTAGAGTAGGACCTCAAGTCACTGTAGTTCCACTATTTCAATGAAGGAATTTGACTAGTGAAACAACTAATTCAAACAAAATAGGCACAGTTGGCAAAAAGACATAGTATGGCATAAGAAGTGGTAAGTTGATATGTCAAAGCTTAGTATTACCCCTAGTTTTCCCATAGGTAGTTATAACTAAGACACAATGGGATATATCAATGGTACTAATTTTTCCAAAGGTGGTTATAATTAGTAGCAAGACTAGTGGTAAGAAAGGACTAAAAAATGAAGGATGCAACTGTCAAAACTTTTATCACACTGTCCAAAAATATGATCTCTATCTAAAGTTTTTTAACAAACTAATGAATTGATCAGATACCTTGATGTTGAAATTACGTAACAAATGATAAAAACTAAGGTCAAATGGGTTAGGCTTTAGAAAATGTTGGGTTGATAGGTTGAAAGTAGAAAGTGGGTATGGCAAAGAGGATGGATAAGAATGGTATGTGTACAAAAAAGAATAGTGTCAAAATGGCATAACTAAAATGGTCCTTACAGACAATACACCTTATCATTCAATCATAGTACCACTTGAGATGAATAATATTAATTGGCTCTGGATGTTCATCACCATCTAGTGTGGCAAGCCTATATGCTCTTGATCCATAATCTATAATGATGATGAAAGGCCCTATCCAGTTTGGTTTGAATTTTCCTTTATGTTTCTTCTCGATCATGGTATTCTTTTAGTTTTATTTGAGAAAAAGATCACCAAGTTCAAATGTTTAATACTTCACATGCTGATTGTAGTGGCCTTTGAGTCAATTTTGAAATGCTTAAACATTATTGAGCATGAATGTGTGTCTCTCATCTAGTAGGTCTAGCTCTTATAGGTGAGCTACTCGATAGTCATGATCATCTAGGACATGCTTGAAAGAGATGCATAGTGAAAGCAATTCAACCTCAATGGGAAAGATGGCTTCAGTACCATAAACAAGTGAGTATGGAGTGGCTCCTATGGGGGTATGATGATTGATACGGTATGCCCAAAAGGCATGGAATATTTGGAGGTGCCAATCATGACCGACATCATTGACAATGTTTTTGAGAATGTTAACAATGGTTTTATTTAATGCCTCAACCTAGCCATTACCTTGAGGGTAATATGCTTTATAAAAGTGTTGGGTGATGTTGTATTTAGTACATAACTAGTCTACATCTTTGTTCTTGAATGATCCTCCATTATCAGATATAATGTTAGAGGGAATACCATAGTGGTAGATGAGGTAGTTGAAGATGAATTTTTAAATTTGCTTTCCAGTCATGTAAGTGAGGGGTATATCTTCAACCCACTTAGTGAAATATTTAGTGCCAATAAGGATATGTTTATGGCCATTAGATGAAGTGGGGTTAATGTTCCCAATGAGGTCAAGTCCCCATGTACAAAATGGCCATGGTGTCAACATCAATTTTAGAGTTTTTACTGGGGCATGAAAAAAATTAGCATGTTGTTGACATTTGTCACATTTCTTTACATATGTAATGGCATCTCCATCTATTTTGGGACAATAATAACCAGTACGCAATAGATTTTTAGATAGGACTACCCTACTAAAATGGGCTCTACAAACTCCTTCATGAACTTATCTTAACGCTAATGTAGACTCTGTTAAATTTAAAAAATGAAGCAAAGTTCCATCAAAACTATGATGGTAAAGAGTGGATCCAAGTAAAGTATAACAAGTGGAATGATGAATGAAGGCTTTGATTTGTTTTTGAGATAGGTTAGGTGGTATAAATTGGTCCTGAAGGTAGTTGTAAAGGTCTGAGTACCACATAGAATTAGGAATAATAATATCAAAAATCATGGCAACAATTACAGGTTCATGAGTTGGTGCTGATAAATTCTCAATGAAAAACTAATACTCCTTAGATTTGTCTATTTGTCAAATCAAAGATCCAATAGTAGCCATGGCATCTGTAGTTCTGTTACTAGCCCTTGGTATATACTCAAACTGAATGTTGTAAATTTGCTTTTTAAGAGTGTCAACCATGGCTTTATATGGAACTAGCTTGTCATACTCGGCCATGATTAACTGAGAATCACTATAAACTTAAAGATGATATATATTCCAATGCACTACTTGTCAAAGTCTTGAAATAAGTGCTTCATACTCAGTCATGTTGTTTTTACAAGGAAAGCTGATTCTAAATGATTTAGGGATTAGATCCCCTTATGGTGTAATAAACAATAGGCCTACCCCTGATCTATGCACAGTGAATGAACCATCAAAATATAGCTTCTAGGTCTATTCCTTAAGGGGTGTATCAATAACAGTCATGATGGATTCATCAAGAAATGGAAACTTGAGTGGTTGGGTGTCCATAAGAGGTGGTTCAACAAGTTGATCTGTAAGAACTTGTCCCTTGATTGCTTTTTGATTGACATAATCTATGTCAAACTCACTAAGAAACATGATACATTTAGCCATTCTACCTTGTAAAGATATTTTAGATAGTAGATACTTGAGTGGATCTACTTTTGAAATGACCATAGTTTTATTATTCAACATGTAATGACATAGTTTCTGAGTTACACAAACTATAACTAGATAGACTTTTTCAATAGGTGCATAGTTATGTTCATATGAAACCAATGTATGACTTAAGAAGTAAACAACATGCTCCTTTCCATTATCATCATGTTGAGCCAAGAGTGCCCCTAGGGTATGATCGATAGCTGATAGGTAACAAAAATGGCTTTCCTAGCATAGGAGGTAATAAAATAGGTAGATTGATAAGATAATCTTTGAGCTGTTGAAAAGCTATTTGGTAGTGATCATCCTAGTGAAATGCAACTCCTTTCTTCAAAAGGTGCATAAATGGATGGCACTTGTTTTCTAACTGAGAGATGAAGCATCAAATAGATTGGATCTTACCCTGTAAACTATGGAGTTGCTTCAAATTAGTTGGTGGTGATATTTCGATTATAGCATGGACTTTAGCTAGATCAACTTCAATACCTCTACAAGACATGATGAAGCCTAGTAATTTTATTGAAGTTACACCAAACACACATTTATTTGGATTTAGTTTGACTTTGTACTCTCATAGTCTTTTAAATATCTTACACAACAATGCTAGATGGTCAGCCCTGGTCTTGGATTTTCCTAATATGTCATCGACATAGTCTTCAATAATATCATGCATCATATCATGGAATATGATAGTCATGTCTTTTTGATATGTAGCTCCCACATTTTTAAGGCCAAATGACATTACCTAATAATAAAATGTTTCCCATGGAGTGGTGAATGCTATTTTATGCTAATCTTTTGGTGTTATTTTGATTTGATTGTATTCTAAAAAGCCATCCATGAGTGAAAACATTTCATAACCTACCATGGAGTTGATAATCATGTCAATATTAGGCAAGGGAAAATCATTTTTAGGACAAGCATTTTTGATGTCTCAAAAATCAATATAATTTTTGATTCTTTCAAGATTTTTGCTAATAGGTACTACATTAAAGATCCATTTTGAGTAGTCAATGCATCAGATACATCCTAATTCTAAGAGTTTTTCCAAATCTTTCTTTACCATTACAAAAAAGTGAGGATACATATTATATAGCTTTTTTTTTACTAGTTTGGCATGAAGATTAAGTGCAAGGTGGTGCAGAACCAAAGTGGGGTTTAATCTTGGCATGTCAGAATAGGCCCATGCAAATATATCCACAAAATCTTTCAACAGAGCTATAAAAATGTCATGTTCCTCCTTAGTGAGGGAAGCACCCAATTTTATCCATTTTACGTCTGATAAAGTCCTAATATTTATCTCTATTATATCTTTGACTAGAAGGGTCAAATTATCTTCTAGGATAGTAGGTAGTGACATGAACTACTGGACTATGTCAGGGTCCTTTGTTAAGATTTGCTCTTCAGCTTCTCTCAGGCATGATGAATCTGAGTCTCCTAATGGTAGATTTGGCCATGTAATAAAAATAGTCAAAAATTCTTAGAGAATTTGATCAAATACTTGTTGTATCTCAAAACTGAACTCAGATCCATAGGCAAGTTCATTGTTAGTGGTTTCTTAGTCTAAAATTGAAAAATAATGAACACCTCCATCTAATGGCACTTAAAATAGGTTTTCACCACTAGACTGGCCTTTATCTTTACTTTTTCCCTAGTCAAAAAGTGCCTCAAAGAGGTTTTCACTTTGGGACCTCAATGTTTTACTTATTTGTTTTTGGCTAATGGTGTTCGCTCACTCTCCAAAATAGATTTCAGGATCCAATGCAATTGAGAATCCTAATTTGTGATCTCCCAATAGAACATTGTCTCTAAGGCCTAAGAAATCATAGAATGCCTCATCATTTTGGAACTCATCAATTAGCAGACTAGATTCTTATTGGTCCCAATCTATCAGTTGGGGATAATATAGTGGTAATGGATTGTGATGAATGGCTTGGGTAAGGGTATACATGGAATTATTATCAAATAGGTTGGTTTTAGCTAGGTTATCAAAGTTAAGGCTATGATTAGACTTTGCTTCACTATTGACATCATCATCACTAGTCACTAGTGATGGAGTTTGAATAAGATATGTGGGGTCACCCCCAGATAGTTTAAATCTAAGTCCATAAGGTCTTTCATACTTAGTCATGAAAATTGGCTCGATATTTCCTTGCTAATTCAGTCTAAGGCCTCATACTTCATAATTGTGATGCTCCATGATCCTATTAGGAATAGGATACTTTGCATTTTTATAACAATCAACTTGGTCATCATTGTATAACCATGATTCATCTCATTCAAGAGGATCAGGTTCTAGGCTAGATGCTAGTACAAATGTGATAGATCCCTTATCTTTATTATTTCATTGCCAATGCATGTGTCAGATGGCCTTAGGTCACCCAAAGGTTTTCAGATTCTGAGGAAGATTGGTGATATGAAACATATCATGGTTTACATATTCTCCCAGTCTATTATTTGAAATGGTGAAATGATTAGAAGCTTCAGGAGGTGGCATATGGGAAAGGGAATCCAAGGTATTAGGATCTATGCAATTATCTGATGAAGGATCAATAAGTATAGCCTTTCTTTTATCTTGCTTGGAACTTGGATTTATGCCATAATGATAATTATAGCTTTGAAAATTGGCTTCAAGATGCTTGTAGTGTTCATATGGGTGTAAATCTCCTAGAATATTCACCTCCATCCCTAAGTGGAAAAACTTGATACATTGATGTAGTGTTGATGGGGCTGCACAAATCTCATGTAACCAAGGTCTACCTAAAAGTATCTTATATGATAGATTAATATCCAACACATGGCAAAGTGTATCATGGGTTAAAGTCCCAATAATAATTGGTAAACTAATGGTGCCCTATGACTCTCTTTACTGATTATCATAGGCTTTAATAGTTATTTTTTTCTGGTTGGAGATCTGTCATTATGTACCCAAGAAGCTTGATGAGCTTGAGAGACACTATGTTGACGATAGATCTATTGTTGATAAGGATACATTTCAATTTATGCCATCTGATAAAAACTTCTATGTACAATGGGTTATTATGGAGCAGGCCAAGGGAAGACATATTGCTTTGGTTGAATGTGACTTGTTGGGCTGGAGCTAAGTGTCCAACCAAAGCTTGAAAGTTATCAGGGGATATGTCACTAGTAATAGTAGATTGGTTCAAAAACTCATTTAAGATGTTTTTATGGATTATTGACATCTACAATAAATCTAAAATAGAAATTTGTGTTGGTGTCTTTTATAATTGTTCCACAATATCAAACTTCTTGTCTTAGTCAGTAGTGAATGGTTTATTTCAGGGCTGAATGATTGGTCAGGTGATAGGCAAAGTGGTAGATGATTGTTGGCCTAGGATAGTAATATTTGACCTCTAAGTTATGATTGCACAATTAGGACTAAATACTAAACCATTATTGCTAACTGATGTCAGAATTGGTGTGGGACCAGATAGGACAAGTCTCAATTGTTGGTGCACTTACATGTGGTCATGTGGCAAGAATGAGTTGTCACTATAAGATCCAAAAGTGGAAGTCCTAGTTTTCTAGTTTGCTTGTATGCACTCCCAGGTCAAAGAAGGATTATCCATGTGATTTGGCTAAATATTATTATTTAGAAATGGTCGAGGCTGATTAGTACTTGGTCTAGGATTAATGGAGATGGTATTAATGCTACCCCTTGTAATATGACCTACAACCCTATTGTAGTCATGTGCAACTGCATGGTAAATTTGTTGGTTGTTACCTTCTGACCTTGGTTTTTTCATTATTTTTTCATTGTGGATTCTATTACTGATGTTGTTGGCTCTACTAGTTCAACCTTTGAATCTGATACTGTTGATTTTACTACTATATTGGTTGTTGTTATTATTGCTGATTATTCTAATTTTGTTGATTGTTATGTCAGGGAAAGGGGTTTTGATAGATCCAAAGAGTTTGATTGGAAGTGGAAAAACCATTATCTAGTTTTATCTCCCCATTCTCTAACATATTTTTGATTAAATGCTTGATTTGGACACATCTTCATAAATTATGCCCATTGACCCGATGATAGTCATAAAATTCATTTTCACGATACCAATTAGGGTAAGGAATGCCTTGCAGATAATGATTTGGTATGGGCCAACAAATTAGATTAGTAGTGATAAGCTTGCAAATTAAAAATTCACTGGGTTCTCCTAGGTCACTAAAGATACGATGTGTAGGGATGGTTCTTCTAGGAGGAGGGGTTTGCAATCGTAAAGGTTGCTATATTTGTTGTATAGGTCTTGGTTGTTGCACTTGCAAAATTGGTTATAGAAGTTTCTAGGTGAGAGTAAGCTAAAAAGGTGGTACATATGATGTCTGCATAGTTTAGATATGACAAGATTTGGTTACTCCATTTCCCTCAATATTCTTATTGTGGTTGAATTACTTTAGTCTTTCTTGATTATTGGCTTGTGCTGGATGTAATGCTTACACTTGATTAGGATGTTGGTCATTTTCATGATTGGTACCTTGATTTTGATTATTTGAATTAAACTTGATGACCTCTTTATTGATGAGTGCCCTCTCGATCAACAAACTTTTATCAATGATCTCTTTGAACGTATGTGCACATTACTATTCTAGATGATAGGCTATCTCACTATGCAAATTTTTAGTAAACATAACAGCTAATTGTTTATCTAATAAACTATGGGTGAAATGGCTTGCAAGGGCTCTCCATCACTGTAAATAACTTACAAAACTTTCCCTAGATTTTTGCTTTGCTTGTGTCAGGTCCACTAATGAAATCTCATGCTCGAGATTATAGGAAAAGTGCTACACAAATTTATCAGAAAGATCATCAAAATCTGTTACTGAATTCTTGGGTAACTTTAAAAACTACTCCAAGGCTTGTCCAACCAGGCTCCTTGGAAACAATATCAGAGGGTATATGTCACTATATGCCATTGGTTGACATGCGATAAATAATTCAATCAAATGGGCCTTATGGTCACCTTTCCCTTTGTACTTATCAAATTTGGGTGGTTCGTATCTTGGAGAAAATGGTATCTATAAATACTCCATATTGATTGGATATGAACACATGTTATCCAGTTTGAATTTCTTAGTCTGCTTCGCCACTTGAATGGTAGAAATCACATCCTTCATCTGTTGCAAATCTTGGGATAAGAACCTGGAAGGGATATTAGTTTGAGGGAGAATTTTGGTTGGATAGATGGTTGGGAGGTAACAAGTGTAACACTTTGACCAGGGTATGATGGAGACACCTATTGGGGTAGATTGGCTTAGTTGGGAAATGGACCAGGAATATGCATACATGGATTGGGATGTACTTGAAATTACACATTTGGCTACATGATATTCTGGTTTGGGTTGACGATAAAGGTTTGAATTATAGGATTTTATGGTTGGGATGAAGGGATATAACTATATTGTGCCTATTGTGGTTGAAAAGAGATATGATGCTAACTAATTGAACCTTGTTATTGAGTAGGAACTTGTGGACCAAGACCCTATCTCTAAATTTATAGCACATTTTGAACCAATGGTTGTCTAGTAGGTACTTGAGAAATACGAGGACCTCTTTGTTGCATGAATCCATATGAAGAAGTGAAAGCATGTTTCATATTTGACATCTGTCACTGACCAATATTTGCATGTTGTTGATTAGTCATTACATGATTTTGAATTGGCATATTAATTTGTGACTGAAGAGGTATGTTCATCGTTACATAGTGAGGTGGAATATTTATGGCCCCTGATTGAGGTGACAATGTATTAATCCTTTATTGTGTTGATACATTATACTATGTTTTCTATTATGGAATACCACTTGATACTTGTTAAGGGGGAGTAGGATTCATCACATTCTATCATTGAGGCATAATATTAGCTGTTGTTGGATTATCTAATCTTGTAAGTGAGGAAGTGGCTAGTTGAGGCTAGGGCACAAAAACTCCTATTCCTTGGTATGATGATCTGCTCATGGGATTACCTATAGGCACATGTTTTTAGCTAATTGTTTATGTGTTAGTATCACTTTGATCAAGATTGGACATTGTTTACACATCATATACTATGTTTATCTGACTATTCAGTGTAGAAGCTGAAGACACTTCTTCAATTACTGGCATATATATCGAGTTATCTATCGAAGCAATTTGCCCAAATGGGTTAAAACTCATATTTTCTTATTAGTTAATTCCATCAACACTCCTATTGAAGGTACTAGTTTGATGAGGGGCTTACTCACCATGTTCATCTGATTGAAATTATGTGTTAAATTTAGGTAGGTTTGGTATGCTATTTGCATTTGGTTAAAGTGATCTTCCATGATGTTTTTGCCTCGATTGGATATATTGGGTTCTTGGTATGTTGTTTGGACTAGAGCCATAGGATTGCTAGAAGAAGCCTATTAATCATAAATGATATTATGGGGAACTCTTACTAGACTTGGTAAACTTTTATGGGGGAATTCTACTATAAAATTAGCTCCTACCTCTATGGCCCTAACTAAAATCTCATCTTTGTTCTTTAAAAAATGTCACTCAAACAAAAATAGATAATACATGGAAGCTGAATTGGTAGAGTATGACTGTTGAATAAATAACTCATCCACAGTGGGTATTATAGCTAAGTATTGCATGGTTTGTTCTTGGTCTTATTTTGTATAAGGTGGTGTGCTAACCAAATAGTTAGCCAATGAATCTTGGCTTTGTACCCTTGATTGAGTATTATAAGAGGGATAAGAATCCATCTCATAAGCAATGCTATCCATATAGGGGTCTTGCACCATTTCTTTTTGTGTAACTACATTACTAATCCCTAGATTTTACATGAGTCCACTATGAGTGTAGGAATACATGTTGGGATCCATAGTCAATGCTTGGCGATAAAAAGTCAAAGAGTTATACAAACTCTAAAAAGGATAGAATCTAAAACAAATGATGCCTTTAACTTGGTCTAGATTTGTCAAAAAGATCAAAGGTTTATGCAAATATTCATGAGGAAACAAGCTAGCATAAAGTATCTACCATTTTACTGTTCACACAAAGGTAAGCAAACATATGGGCCAAAAATCAGTATGCCAAACTCTAAGGTTGAAGTGTTTCAAATCAGTCTAATCTAGGAAATTAAAAGTTGTTAGGTCTTTTGGCCAAACACAACATCAAAAGCTAGGCTCAAACAAGGCATGTGTTAGGATTCTTGACCAAATGACATCAAAAGCTAGACTTTGAAAATAGATGAAAGTTTTAATCTAAAAAATTTGAAACACTTCTAACAAACACTAGGCATTCCATTCTTGGACATGAACTTAGTCAACTAGGTATAAGATATGAAACAAAAGGCACATTAATAATAGTTTATTTTCTCATAAATAATGGTATAAAACTTAGTTCTTTTTGAAAAACAAGCTAGACAAAAGTGAATAGTATAACTATGCTTTAGATAAAGGATCAAAAGTACACTTGGATCAGTCTAAATATGTAGGAATAAATTTGGAATTTTATGTAAGAAGGTCTATGAAACAATGTTTGAAATTATTTGGGCAATGTAATGATGCTATACTACCCAAAAGGTGTGACAAAAAGGTTTGCTTCAAAAACTTTATATGGAAAAGACATTTTCCCACAATTTTGATAGCATAACACTACCCTTCTTAACACAAAATATTGTGGTATATATAGACTTAAAGTGCAAGTGTTTATCACAAAATAGCTTAAGTCTATCAAGTGATGATAATGATTATGAGTCTAAAATGACTTTCAATATAAATTGGAAATTAAACCTAAGTTCCCTCAAGTTTAGTGAAAATGGCAAACCCACTTAACACATCAACCCTATAAACTTGTAAAGGTGTAATTATGAATTTAAATTATAAGTGAAGTACTTAAACAACTTTGGTAAATGTCTAGACTCAATTGGGCAACATTACTACCCCAAAGTGGATGATATGACTCTCAAGCTTTTGATGAACTTTGAACAAGGCAAATGGATGATCTCATGTGGGTAACATAATGCCTCTTTGTTCAAAGAAAAATGAGGACCATGCGTTTGGTTTGGGATTGTTTGTTTACACCAAATTTTGACTCCAAACAAGACTTTAATCTAAGACAAGACCAACTAATTAATCACCCTTAGATCCTAAATTGACAAGGTTTCTTGGTACTATTGGAATCTATCAATATACATCATTTGAGAGGATTTTAAATGTTCATCCAAAAGTAAATGCACATTATATAGTAGGGTTTTTACATCCCCCTTCTCTCAAATGACAGTACTGTGACATGGACCTTGAGGCACACCTTGCAACAACAATACTTCTATGGTAAGTGGGGATTTATCTAAATTCTAACATGTTTTTAAAAAATCTAGGGGAATTAATTGCATAATGACTTTCACACCATATAATGCAAAAGAAAATCATGGATTTTTGGTTCATATCACTCAACTTGTTGCAAAAAGTCTAGTCCTTTTTGCAACCACTACACCCTGCTGTTCGCTCAGTGTAGTGCAATGTCCAAAGTACCATTACGTTCTATGTGTAACTCTAAAAGAGTCAAATGAAGTCAATGCTTGGAGATGAAACCCTAGATCAAAGCTTCCCTAAAAAACTTGTAGGAGGTGATGAAGTCCCCCTCACAAGCCAAGATGCCTAAAAATAAAGAAATCATGAAAGTAGAAAGAATTTAGGGTCATTTTCAAGGTCACCTAAACTTTGATGAGTTTTTGGGGAGTGATTTATATGACTTTATTTCTAATCCTTGGAATAGGTTACTTATAATAGGAATGGTGCTTTTGATTCTAAGGGTTCCCTATAGGGGACAAATAGAAGAGCATACATGCAACATACCTCTTTTTTCTAAACAAGATTAATCTAAACAACTATTGCAAGAAAAAATTGATAAGTGTGTTTATTTTTAAACCCAAATGAAATGTTTGGTGGTGTTCTTTTGACCCCTTGGTATTAGTTTCAAAATTTGAATAACATTCACCAAAACATATAAAAATTCATTGTTAAGCACCAAAACAAATTTCCTAATCCAACTTTAAGCATGCACAAGTTATTTAAACATGTTTTGAGAAAATATCCCACTTGCTCCTATAACAAAATTGTTAGCATGTCCTTTAATTTGAAGCCCTTTTGAGTTTGAAACCAAAAAATTTAGAAGAGTAGGTCTCAGGTCTATATTTTTGAAAAAACATAGTGATCAATGTCGGTCAATACCACTGATGTCAGTTACAGGCAACTGAGATCTAACTACTGTCAGTTCTACTGACCGACATCAGTTAAGTTAGGTAAATGATGTCAACATTTTTGCTGGTGTCAGTTACTGTGTAAAAATTATGGAAACAAAAAATGGTAAAATAAAGTTGGAAAACCAATTTGCAAGAGTTTTAAAATCTCAAATTAGTTTTTTAAGGTTGCAAAAGGATCTCCTTCATGTGTAGGATGCATCTTATCCCACCGAGTGTGCCATTATGTGATCTAGGAATTTGACTCAAGAGAGTATGGTTTGTATGGTGTTAGTTCCAAAATGAAAAAAAAATGAAATAAACACACTAATAGCGTAACATCTCTAGGCCTAGACACTAGGGAGAGCTTAGTTAACAATCATGAATGAAACACATAACTAAAATGCAAAATAAAACTCTTTTACCTTCCTTGGATGCTCCAAAATGCTTATTTGGTGGCTTGCTCAGCTTATGCTCATGAAGTCCTTGTCAATGGAAGCTTGAAAGCCTCTATCTCTCCTTGGCACCTTTGACTTGTGGCTTGGCTTGGCTTGGAATCAATTTCGCATTATAACACTAGTTGCTTGAAGCTTTTTGGAACCAATCTTGCATTATAACTTTGCACAAATTAAGCTTAGAAATGATGTTATGAGGCCTCTTATTTATAGAATTTTGGATTTGGTTAGAATAAACCTAAACCATCCATCTCAAGATTGAGATGTGTGGTATAGGATTAATTCAATTTTTAGAATTAAGTTTATAATTATCCTCATCATGGCATTGGAAGAAGGGGTAATTAAGAGGCATGGAGGGCATTATGGAAGGCATTGATGAGGCATAGAGGGTATGAATCCTGACATTTGTGGTATTTATGGCTTAGGGATGTCTTCCCAAGAAATGAGGTCACTTGATGATGTAGGTATTCAATATTCATTTCCAAAAATAAGTATTGAACAAGTTCTCATGGAATTATTAATTAGGCCTTGATTTGGGTTAATTAAATCTTAAACATGATTAAGCACATTATGCACAAATTACTCAAATTGATCAGAATGCCCTGTTATTGGTCCAAAATTTGATTAGATTGGAATTGGAAGGTGCTATCTAATGAATTAGAACCATATTACTATTTAGGATGTTGCCAACAACAAATAATAAAGGCACACATCTTGTGCAGAAGATTTGATAGGAAAGAGCAGTCTAGAGCACGTAGGTGCAAATTTGGCATTTTGACTTGAAATGAACTAATCAAAGTTAGCTAGCCCAAAAATTGAATTGCCCCATTTAGGGATACCTTGGCCAAACTTGGCACTTGAATATGTCAGTTTCACATCATTTAGCATGTTTTAATTTTTGTAGGCCAAATTGTGCATTTTGGGTGGAAACTAGCCAAAATCCTGATTGGAGGTTATTGGTGGCCAATTTTAGTTGTCTACATTAATAACAACACCATTTTTTACCCACATTACCACATCACTATTATATTATTTTCTATTTACCTATTCATGAACTTGTTTTTACTTGGTTAGATCTTCTATAATAGGTAGAATAATAGTGGCTTGAGGTCCATTTTGACTATGTAGGTAACACACAATGCTTTTTGAGGTCAGCTTGACCACCCTTGTTTGAACACTCCCTCCATTTTTTGAGCATATTTAAACCATTCTCTCATTATTTTGTGACCATATTCAAGCCACACTCTCATCATTTTGTGATTTGGACTATTTTGTATCTCATAATTCTCAATTGAGTTGAGATAACTAGAAAATTTTAATAACATTTCACATAGTTTTGAAAACCCTTAAAATTTCAAAAAGGCCAAGGAAAAACCAAAAAATCCAAAAATCATGAAAATGTCTTAGAATTTTCATGCAAGATATAAATCTATCAAAAAACTCTAGGATGGACTTCCTTATCTAGCCAACTTTATTTCTAGACCATATTAGTCTTTTTCCTCCCATTTCTAGGAGAACTATATCAACCTGAGGTCCGCACAAACTATGTAGGTAGAACTTGGATACATGGGGTATCTTGGGTTAGTTTGATCACCTTCATTTTTTTTTGAATGTCTCTTTTACCTTAAGGATTTTAGGAATCTTAATTATTTCATAAGTAACCACTGTCTTTTAGTTTCCCCATCCTTATTAGCCTTAGCCGTACACTCTTACCATTTTGTGAGTTGATGTTGTGAGCATTGTGCATTTAAAATCAATACACTAATGACCGCTTGGATTTTATTAAACTCTCATCATTTTTTGAGAAATCACAACCTACACTATCACCATTTTGCAAAATTATTCTCATTTTGTTCCATACATGAAATACACACTATGAATTACCAATTTGGTTCATTAGTATATACTTGTCTCTTAACTTTTCATGTGGTTTTTGCCTAAGCCATGATCTCACACTTGCATTACTTTTTTACATTGATGATCTCATAATTGTGAGCATCACCCCCATTTGCCTACACACTCATAGTTTTGTGAGACCGTTCCTATTTTCCTCTACACATCAATCATGTTTTCTTATCATATTTTTATTCTATCCCATATCCTGGGAGAACTACATTTGTATTGAAGTTCATATTTGATCTCATTTCCATAGAAATATGTAGGTAGCATCCACTTATCTAGTGCATCTGGATTCAGTTCAACTACACCTTCCTTTTCTTCTATTCCCCTCATTTTATTTTTGTGTGTCATTGTTCCCTATAGCCTAGGGGTAACCATTTATTGTCTGAACTTTTATATTATTTCCCTATAGCCTAGGGGAAACATTATACCATTTGTTATTATGTTGTTTTACACATGTCACTGCTACCTAGCTTAGGGGTCACCCTATCTCCAAGAGTAAATCCTCTATTACACATGCACTAACAATTTGTATTATGTTTATATTAACATTGTAATTACCCATTTTTTGTATATTGTCATTTATTTATAATAGTTTATTTATTGCACTTTTCTTTACTTTGGATTGTTTATTTATTTTATGTTTATTTGTTTTGCTTATTGGTGTTTTATTGGTTTGTCTATTTCTATTTGATTTTTTTTAGTTTTTATCCATTTGTTTGTTTTATTTGATTAGTTATTAGTTATTTATTTATTTACTTATTTATATTTGCCTTTTTACCTTTTTATTTCTTGGTTTTCATAGGATCATTACATTTTATTTACACTTGATTCTTGATTACCCATATCTTATACTTGAGTTGTGAATTTGTGTACATTCCTACACTTAGTTTATTGCATTATATTCACTTGAGATTTGATTGTTCATATATTATGCCTAAGTGATTTGTACTTACATTTAAACTAAGTTTTCCATGATTTGGATACATATTATTATTTTAGTTGTCTATAATTATGGTACATAATGTCACAATATATAGTAAAAATCAAGCCAAAGGATCTATTACATGATGTAGTGGGAAGTAAATCTCCTTGTTCACACCTAGAAAATCTTAGACCTACCCAAACACTACTCAAATGAAGAGTAATTAAATCACAACTAAATAGTAATTACTACTAGTTAGGATGTGCATCTCCATACTAATAGGTAGCCCAAATTCATAACTATTTTCTGTGGTAACTTATTATTACTCCATGAATATGGATTCAATATTTAAGCCTCCTTTCTCAATTTTCCATACTGTGGTGAATTATGTAGACCTTTCCTAATCATACTTGCTCTACTAGAGCAAAGATGAATTATATCACACTTTCATCTTCCCTACTGGGGCACCTCACCGTGTGATGATTATAACTATCTTTGGGCAAATCATTATTTCACTCATTTTCCCTATTAGGGTACCTGACTATACTAATGATTATAACTACCTTTGGGAAAATCATTATTTCCACTCATCTTGCCTATTGGGGAACCTGACTTTACCATTGATTATAACTACCTTTTGGCAAATTAGTATTTCTGATCCCATTACCTATACGTCACATCATTTCCTTCTTTTCAAAGGATCTTTTGATGACTTTATTTTATACCTAATCCCTTGAGGGGGCATTTAGGGCTCATCCATCACCCTCTGAGGCATTAAAAAAGGCATTAATAACTTTATCATTCTTTGAAAATATGTTATTATGCTTATGTCTAGTAATGCCTTCTCAAATAGGGGAAAACTATAGACACCCTATTCTAGTCATAAATATGTTCTAACTGGGCTTCAGATTAATTTTTACTAATAGTAAAAATTAAGCTTAGGAATCACTGAATGTCTCAATTTCATCCACACATCAAATATTAGTACCCAAAATTATGTTGAGGCATACCTATTTAGGGTATTATCTTGTATGTAACATTAACCTCTCATGGATTCATATCTAATAAAATTATGACCTAATAAATTGATAGATTGGCTTTTAGACCCATTAAGTAGGGCACTTAAACAATTCTTAGAATACAAAAATGCTAAAAAGAATGAATTAACTAATAAAATCCAATCAAATGTTTAAGTTAAATTTTCATGTGCAATTAGTGAATATTAATTTTGTAAAAAATAAATTCTAATAAAATTGAGGTCATGATGATGCCACCATCCTCAAACTCAAAGAACTGAAAATATCTTCATTATAGACTCAAAATCAAAGAATTGAAAATATCTCCATTAGAGACTTAAATTAAAAAATAGAGAGTCATGCTTAATAGATGGGATATCTATCCAAAATATTAATTATTTTTCCCCTCCTTAATGTAATTAGGGTTAAACTAAATTTAACCACAGTTAAATATAACCTAACTGCACTTGAGTTAGAGTTAAATGGAGAACCTATAAATAGAAGTGCCAAGGCCATTCTAAAAAAAATATATCATGCCAAAGTTATAATGTTAAATTATTGAGATAAAATACTTTATTGTGTAATGTTATACTTAAAAATTATTAATAGATTACTACATCTTGCCAAATCCAAGCCAAACAAAGCCAAAGTGACAAGGAGAAATGATGCAAGGAGCACCATTGTTAAAGATTATTTGAGCATATGACCAAGCACATTTATCCAATGCCAACATGAAACTCTTGCTCATAAGGAAGGTGAATAATACTTATATTTTCTTCTTTTGGTTATTACTTTCATTCTTCTCTTACTCCTTGTGTAGCTAGGATTGTAGTGTTAATTTTTTTTTGGTGTTTTTATTTATGTTTTGTTGACCAATTTTTTGCTCACAGGCCAAAATCGTTCACCTTCTCCCTTTGCTTTTCGAAGATAGTTATTTCTGGGCTATACAGTTCATGCCATGGTTCTTCATTTTGATTTGTCTGTCTTCAACTTTAGACAGGCCTAGTTCAGCTGTTTGGCCTCTTGGTTTTCCATCTTCATCGACGTAGTTTAAATGTCCTAGTGGAGGGGCAACATTTTAAATAAGAGTACCCAAGTTCATTTCAATATGGTTCGAGGTCTACATTTAATTTTTTTTCAAAAGGTCTAAGTCCAAGTCCTTTTTTCCTTGCCATGGCTTAACAGGGAAGGTCAGGCTGGGTCGCATGAAGCAAAGGCAATTTCTACAGACTTTTTGTCCATGGAAAATGTCTACGGATACAAAGCCCATGGGAAACACAGGCCAAAAGCCCGTGGCTTGATACAAAAAACTACGGCTTAAACATTCAAAGCCCATGAAAAATACATAAGGCAAATAGCTCGGGCAAAATTTTGTGAACAAATTGTCTGTGGGAAATCATCTGTGGACAAAATTTCACGGGGAATTTGTCCATGGACACAAAGCCCCAGAACGGCCCACGAAAATATAAAGGCCCGAAAAAGTCCGTAGAGAACTTTCAAAAACACTGTGGAAAACATTTAACAAGTTCATGGGGATTTATAATGGCCCGGCAGACCAGCCCAGGCAGATAGGACCCATCGAAATTACAAAGGCAGAGGAGCTACCCAAGAGGGTGTTACAGAAAGAGCAGGCCGCGAAGAAGAGAAGGCAAAGCCGTAGAAGTTAATGTGGATTCGATGAAGCCAATAGGGACGAGGACGTCCTATGTGGATGTTAAGTTTAGTGAAATAGAGGATAACCACTTGTATTAAAAACAAAGAGATGCTAACCGAAAAGAACCAAAAAATGAAGCGACCAGTTGAAGGCTCGCCCCAGGGGCCGAACAAGCCAAGTAAGACAAAATAAAATAAAGACAAGGCAACTAGTATGGTCCCAATAGAATTTGTGACATCAACAACAATTATTTCCATTTCCAAATGAGGGACACGACTGGCCACTTGTAAGGAAAGTGCCAATGAGTCTCCTTTTTGCTTTTTGATATAAGTTCACGACCTTGTTCATTTTGTAGGGATCTTTTTATAGTTTAGTCAGGTGCAACCCTACTAAATTTTTTGCCTGGATCAAATAAAGATAGTTTTACCTCTTTCTTAGATGGATACCCTATGTATGTCTTGTGTGTTTTATTTGTGTTCAGTCATTGTCTTCTAATGCTCTCACAGGTTTAAGCACCAACACACCAGCTATCCACAAGGCACCATTTTTTTCAGCTGACAGGAGGAGAGCTCTATTTGGAAGTATAGAATAGAGGAAGTCATTTTTAGTATGTATTCCATAGCATCTTGGTGAGTCCCTGTTCCTGTGTTTTCCATAAGAACCTCCCTGTCATTCCCTTGCACCCTGGTCCTTCTGCCAAACCTGAGTGTATGTACATTGTTTTGTCTGATCCTGAGTGTGGATGTGGGAAGGTTGACTTGTTTTGGTGTATCACCTCTTTAAAGTAGGTTGTTTGTTTTCCTGTATCTTTCTCCCTTTCCCCCTTAGTTTATCTATATATCTATATATCTATATTTTGCTCTGCCTGAAACAAACTTGATACATCAAAGGGAGCTAGCCCTTAACTAGAGACTCTCCTCTCTTACTTTGCCATCCCACAGGCAAGGGAGGAGTTTCCATGTTGTGAAGAAAAGGCAAGAGTTTGACCTCCTTGCCCCAGGTGCAATTTTCTTACGTCAATAGTTCTGGCATGCCCAGTGGGACTACAAGTTTTTAATCAATAAAGTTTCAGGATTGAAGCTGGTCCTATTACAACAAATCGAGTTTCTTCAACATCTGGCGACTCTGAGTTATATCCACTGGTTAAGCAACCTAGTACCATCAAGAAGCACATTTTTTGGTATGTGTAAATTCCATCATTTTAAGCTATGGACTCTATTTTCTTTGGACAACATGGCTGTGATCCTTACCAGCCTTATGGTGATCCTTATCATGCCTAATATGGCTAGTCTCAACCCTGTTATGAGCTATATCAACCTTGCACTAAATCTTCTCAATATGTCACTTCTTCCACTCAGCCCAGTCTCTTTGCCAATCAACTCGTTTCCACTTTCAAGCAAGCACTGCTGGGATACAACAAATATGTAATTGATCTTAACACTAGAAAGGGATGCAACCAAGAAATTCCTGATCATGTCATCCATCAGGTGAGGAATGCGCTGGATCAGGTTAAGAAAGAATAGGCTCCTATTGAAAGAGTGAATTGGCATGGGCTTTCAAATGAGATGCTGGATGTGAGTGGTTTAATTGCATATATGGAGGAGAAGCTGAGTGTGCATGAGAGGTAGCCTTACCAAGTCTATCAACCTACATACTCGCTACCCAAAGCATCATATCAGTCATATACAACCCCTACTCTTGAGCCAAATCGAGCCTGTCAAAGTCCGTTCCCCAATTATGTTGAGGAGAATTTTGAAACAACAAATCTTGTGTTTAAGGCTAATCTAGATAGACAAATCAAATTGGAAAACCTTCAGATGTAGCAGTCCATTCAGGTAGTAGGGGAAGTGGAATCAAAATCTTTGTTGTCCTCTCACATTGAGATCCCATCAGCCCCAAAGGAAATGCCCAGCCTGAATTGCTTAAGCTGGAACAAAGTGGTCGAGTCATGGAACAACAAAGAGGAGAAAGATGTCATCCAAAATGAAGAAATGCAAAATAAGGATGACCTGGCCAAGCAGATTGAGGAATTAGAGGCTAAGATGAGAATGTTGAGAGAGAGAGAGATGGAGCTTTTGGACATTGCAGACCAGCCAATGCCAAAAGGTATCCCTTTCACCAATCCACAAGCTAGTTTCAATATTGACGAAGTGTTGGTGAAGTGGAGGGACAAAAATCAAGAAGTTTTGGCCTGGGGTCTGCCCTCTCCTATTTTAGAAAAAACTCCCCTTTGTGTGCCAAATCCTTTCTATCACATTGCACTTGCTCACTCCAACTCATCAAATAATGTTGCTCCCAATCCTGTGCACCTAGCTTTCTAGCACTCCTCTCTTCAGACGGATTTCCCTATGCATGAGTAGACCCTCCCAATTATTCTCTAGCCTCCTCAGGTCTTTAAACATGATCTCCAAATTCCAAGCTGGAAGGAAGAGCATCATAAACTAGGGACCTTCAAAATGATAAAGTTACTACCTGCTCACAAAAGCAAGAGTCTAATCTTAGGACCACGAGCTGGAAACAAACTATTGAATCTTGAACTAGCAAGGAGGAAGGTTTTAGTCTAATTCTTGAAGAAGGAGAGGCTGCTCCCACCCCTGATAATGATTATGACTTCTAGGAAAGGCTTTTCCAAGAAGATTTGGATAGGCAAATTGTAGAATTGGAGTCTAGAGCAGGTCTCCTTAGCAAACATGTGATGGATGTTTCAGATCAAATGATAGATTTCATGTCCAAATGCATTCCATCTATACACCTCCAAGAAAGCTATCAGGGCCTTCCTGATATGGATCATGCTTAGTTTATGACTGATGCGGGGGACCTCATGATTGCAACTAAGGAGGAGATTAAACAAGGTGACATGGAAGAGAATGGACAACCTTTTATTCATGATTTGAATAATTCTTTTGAAGGCATTAAGGTAGGCTGTGAGCTGGTTAAGAATGAAGAAGGTAGCATTGGGTTTCAAACAAGCATGCAAGGAGGTTGCATTTTTCTAGATTTAGTCCTTCAGAATGTTGGTGAATTTGAAGATACTTCCTCCAAAATCATCAAGGAGGATGGTCATATAGTGGAACCTGAGCATGAAGCAAAGGAGAGTGAGCCAGTCAATGATGCATATTATGAGGCTTATGGTGATGACCCAGTGGCAATTGATTTCTTGGTGAGGAGCACCAACGTGAAATACCAGTGAGAGGCAAGCTTCCAAGAGCAAACAGAGTATGTATATGTTGGAAGCATGTTCATTTCTGATCCACTCGGGTTCTGGCCAACTCAAGTGACAGGTAAAAAAAGCAAGTCACCAATTCTCTTTTCCATTCAGCTACTTATCTGGTGCCATAAGTCTTCTTACCAAGGAGGGGACTTAAGAAGTTTTCCATTTGATCCAGGAGGGAATAAAAAATGCCTAGTTAGCTATACATAATAGTTTGTTTCAGTTTCTTCTCCTACTTTCCCTAAGTGTAGTTACATAGGTAGTATTTTTTTTAGCCTTGTGTGTTTCCCTTCGCATGTGGGGTAAAAGCTTCATGTTTGATTCTCAAATATTCTGGGGGCTATTGCTAACTTTTGTTATAGCTGAATTTGACTCCGCACCCAATGGAATGTAAGGCAACTGGGTTCTAAGCATAGCATGCATGCTTCCCTTGTGAGTCACTAATATGTTGACCAATTTTTTGCTCACAGGCCAAAATCGTTCACCTTCTCCCTTTGCTTTTCGAAGATAGTTATTTTTGGGCTATACAGTTCATGCCATGGTTCTTCATTTTAATTTGTCCATCTTCAACTTTAGACAGGCCTGGTTCAGCTGTTTGGTCTCTTGGTTCTTCATCTTCATCAACGTAGTTTAAATGTCCTAGTGGAGGGGCAACATTTTAAATAAGAGTACCTAAGTTCATTTCAATCTGGCTTGAGGTCTACATTTCAAATTTTTTCAAAAGGTCTAAGTCCAAGTCCCGTTTTCCTCACCAAAGCTTAACAGGAAAGGTCAGGCTAGGTCGCATGAAGCAAAGGCAATTTTTGTGGACTTTTTGTCTGCGGGAAATGTTCACAGACACAAAGCCCATGGGAAACACAGGCCAACAGCCTATGGCTTGATACAAAAAATTGCGGCTTAAACATTCAAAGCCCATGTAAAAGACATAAGGCAGATATCCCAGGCAAATTTTTGCTGACAAATTGTCCGTGGGGAATTTATCCGTGGACACAAAGCCGCAGAACGGCCTGCAAAAATATAAAGGCCCAACAAAGTCCACAGATAACTTTCAAAAACATTGTGGAAAACATTTAACAAGTCTATGGGGATTTATAACAGCCTGGCAGACCAGCCCAGGTAGATAGGACCCATCAAAATTACAAAGGTAGAGGAGCTGCCCGAGAGGGTGTTACAGAAAGAGCAGGACATGAAGAAGAGAAGGCAAAGCCACACAAGTTAACGTGGATTCGATGAAGCCAGTAGGGATGAGGATGTCCTACATGAACGTCAAGTTTAGTGAAATAGAGGATAACCACTTGTATTAAAAACAAAGAGATGCTAACTGGAAAGAACCAAAAAATGAAGCGACCAGCTGAAGGCTCGCCCCAGGGGTTGAACAGGCCAAGTAAGACAAAATAAAATAAAGACAAGGTAGCCAGTATGGTCCCAATAGAATTTCTGACATCAACAATAGTTATTTCCCTTTCCCAATGAGGGACATGACTGGCCACTTGCAAGGAAAGTGCCAATGAGTCTCCTCTTTGCTTTTTGATATAAGTTCATGACCTTGTTCATTTTGTAGGGATCTTTTTATAGTTTAGTCAGGCGCAACCTTGCTAAAATTTTTGCCTAGATCAAATAAAGATAGTTTTACCTCTTTCTTGGATGGATACCCTATGTATGACCTATGTGTTTGATTTGTGTTTAGCCATTATCTTCTAATGCTCTCACAGGTTCAAGCACCAACACACCATCTATCCACAAGGTGCCATTTTCTGCAGCTGACAGGAGGAGAGCTCTATTTGGAAGTATAGAATAGAAAAAGTCATTTTTAGTATGTATTCCATAGCATCTTGGTGAGTCCCTGTTCCTGTGTTTTCCATAAGAACCTCCCTGTCATTCCCTTGCACCCTGGTCCTTCTACCAAACCTGAGTGTATGTACATTGTTTTGTTTGATCTTGAGTGTGGATGTGGGAAGGTCGACTTGTTTTGGTGTATCACCTCTTTAAAGTAGGTTGTTTGTTTTCATGTATCTTTCTCCCTTTCCCCCCTAGTTTATCTATATATCTATATTTTGCTCTGCCTGAAACAAACTTGATACATCAAAGGGAGATAGCCCTTAACTAGAGACTCTCCTCTCCTACTTCGCCGTCCCACAAGCGAGAGAGGAGTTTCCATGTTGCTGAGAAAAGGCAGGAGTTCGACCTCCTTGCCCCGGGTGCAATTTTCTTGCGTCAACATGTTTATCATACTAACACTTGAATAACTCCCCTCTTGGATTAATATCTCACAAAAATCACATTGGATGTGACATTTGGGATAAAAATAGTTCTAAATACATTCTATTTAATGTCCCAATCCTTACATTATAACTTACTTTTGGGTGGACCATGGATACACACAAAGGAAGTTTTACTGTCTATACTACATTGATGTGTAAAATTCATACATGATGGAACCTTGTAGATGATGTCTCTATATGATGAAACCTTAAAATTTTACAAAATGATATAGAGCATTTATAAATTGGTTTCACCTAAACAATGTATTCACCTCAAGAATATACAATCCTATGAAATGGATGAGTCAAGCATAATGTCTCATTTACCTCTAGATACAATCAAGGTACTAACCACCGAGGTACACATGGATGTAAATAAAGAACAAGATAAATTACCAAAGGAACCAATGATACTAAAACCAATATAAAATAAATTCTTTGAGCTTCCTTTACTATTCAACACTAATCAATAAGCTGGCCATGTTTTAGATTACTATGATATTGATGATGATTTATCCCATGATATGATAGATGATAAATTACAAAAGCTAGACTTTGATTCACTTTATCATATTTTACATAACCTATTCACACATACTAGTCCTAGCACATATAATTTAAATCCACCTTTAAAGGATACATAATTTAATCAAAATAAGGGTAAAGCCAAAATATATGATGTGCATGCAAATTCTTGTTATTCCATACATCCCTTTTAGATGCAAACATTGAGTCAACCTTAAAAAGTACAAATGTAAACACATCATGAAAATAATGTGAAGGTATCTCATAATAATCCACAATATATGTTATAGATAATATCAAACTAAGACACTCCATATACAATACTTTATATGTTACTTGAACATAGGATGATATCTTTATCTCCCAATAGGCATAGATCAAGTAACATACTTCTTCCAAAATTGGGATTTCCATATTCTAATTTTGATTAGATAATTTACCATAATATAAATCAATGTGAGGCATTACAAAACCAAATTCATAAATATAAGAATTAGGGCCACATATAAATTGTGCCTAAGAATCCAAAAATACATAATACTTCTGAAGGTCCACAATAAAACCATCCCTCAAAACAAATAAGGCACATAGATATAATTATTAATATTAATATTTTTGGGTTTATTTTCAACATCTCAAGTTTCATAGGAAAAATTGGGATACAATTTATAGCACCACTTTTCTTCAATAATGGGACATAATACAACTGATTTAACATACTCTCCATCGATGCTATAATCTTGTGGGTACATCCACCTACCAATCACATGTGGACCATAGGTGGTTCACTAAATCATATGGATATTATATTAGAAACTACTGACTCTTCAAGTCACCCTAGTCTATGCAAATATCATAAGACCCTATAGAAGGATTTTGTACTCGATCAATGTTGGGTTTATTAAAATATAAGTTTATGCACAAAATATTTCCTTCCAACAACTGAAGTTAAAATTTGATGTACATTTTCACATCAAATAAGTTCCAATTCATGCCTATGAATGGCTATTAGTGTACAACCTATAAATAATATCTTTATGTCTCTCCATCATGCAGAACTATTGGTATGGAAGTCTAGCATACAAAGTTCCCAGACTTGAGACAACATAGGGTGGAGTGCACAATGAACAATTCCTAATTGTAAGTGCACATCTAAGGGATTTGTTCTTATTGTCTCATCATGTCTAAATGATAAATTTCTACACCTAATCACAAATATATACAACTGTGCTCTCATTATTTTTAGACTATGATTTGTGTTGTGCATCCCTTCCCTCATAGATTAATGTAAGCTCACAGATGCAAGGTGTAGACTTGAAAAATCTACCAAAAGTATCTAAGTACATGGGTAATAAAGGCTTTATTATTTTTTTATATTATTTACATCTATTCCATCATGTAGGTTTTCACCTTCTCTACACTACTATGCCACTATGCTATAACACCCATCCTCCCATGCAAAGTTCCATGTGCACCCTTTACGCAGGTTACATCCAAGTGCCTAGGTGTGCATAGGAAAAATATTAAGCAAATGCACACTCAACCATTTTATTAAACACAGGTATTCAAAGTTATTAAGATAAATAGGTGCATATTACACACAAATATAAAACTAGACTATATGAATTATGTTCACAACTAGCACAAACTCAACAAACTATAAACATGTAAGGTTTAGTATGCACATGATCTTTAAGAGAGACATGTCCAAAACTTACTGTGTGTAAAAATATGACATAGCAAATTCTAAATAAAGCCTTCCTAGCCTTCACATCAATGAGTAGTCTAGGTGGATTGATAGGCGGCAACAATAATCAAAGGTGGTAGTTGTGCTTGATTAGATGTCAAGAGAACATAAATTAGAGTAGAATTAAAATAAAAGGTAATGGGTAGGTGAACATAACATGAAAACATGTCTTCTCTAACTACAAAAGCATAATTATGACCTCGATCCACATGTAGATCATCTAAAAATCCAAGAATTACCTTCTAACTACTTTTATGATCATATTTTCAACCCAAATTGAATGAACATGGTTCAAAGTATCTATTGCAAAGGAGTGTGGTTCTCTTAATTTTTGAGCACCAAATTTCAAATTAAGTTCCTATCTACCATCCCAAATGTTGAATTAATTATGCAGGGTCTTGTCTAGCTCTATATAAACCCTAATTTTCATTTTGAAGAGGATCCCTTTCCTTAGTATAATAAATCTCTACCCATTTGAGTTTGTAATATTGAACTAGGACTTGAAATTAATAATAACTGATTTGCCTCTCTTCATCATTTATGTTCTATGTGTATTAATGATTGTTCATCCTTATTTGTGGATGTTTGTATCTCTCATTATTTTCCTCTCTTCATACCTCTACATGGAATCGAAATACTCTATAGGTCACACATTGTGTATAAATGGATCTACATAGGCATTAACTATGGACTATTTTTCATCCCTTTTAACGTTGTCTTGTGTTCCAATACCTCAATGCAAAATACTTATGTAGTTGGTGTCTAGTTTGAAGAATATGTGTATTTGGTTCTTGAGTTTTATTTTGTCATCAAGTGGGTGAGGTTCATGTTATATTCTTGGTGCATCACTAATTTCCATTTCAACAATTCTCTTACTCTCTCTCCTCCCTTTTATTTTATCAATATTAGGTTTGTGCGCTATTCATAAACTAGGTAGACTTAGATTAGAAGGAAGTCATCCTTGTATGGAGGTTAATCCCAATGAGTAAAAGAGTCCCACATCTTTTGGGATGATCCCATTATTACATTGAATCATCAAATTACTCTCATGTACTGAGGTTTAAGGTGCTCAGTGTGGAAGTGTTCTGTGGTGGTGTGTGTGAGAGTCATTCTAACCACAAGTGCATGTTTTGAGTGAAAATAGTTTTTAGCATGCCTGATGAGACTAGATTAATTTAAATAAGGATTTGGTGACTCCAAGTGTTTCTAGTTCATAAGGATAAGTTATTCACATATATGCCAAGACAAACACGATCATATATGAGAGGTAATGATTTTAGTTTTATTGAATTAGTTATACCTCCTAGAAAAAAAAGAGTTAAAACATCCTTATCCCCTATCAAGAGGGCTAGTGATTCAAGATAATATTCCCATAGAGATCTGTCAACTCCCCCAACTGGATTCCTTACATCCAAAGGAAGACCATACCCTATCCCATTCATGGATGCTCTTAAAAATAAGCCCTTTATTCTATTTAATGGAAGTAGTCTATTGGCCCTTCCCTAATGTGATTATATTCTTGTATCTACTCTTAAGAGCATCCCCTACTTTATTGGAGAGAACTATAATACACCTATAGATCACATACAAAATGTTGTAAACATTTGCTCTATCCATAATGTAATCAAAGATAATGTCTTAGAGTGACTCCTTGCCTCTTATTTGAAAGGAAGAGCACTCCATTGGTAATGAGGTTTGTATCCTAATATTATTTGAAATTGGGATGAGCTAGGTTTGAAACTCTATATATAGTTTAATGAAAAGAGTGACCAATTATCATTGATGGAGAAACTTAATTCCATTAAAAGAGCTCTGCATGAGTAAATGGTCGACTTCAAATTTAAATTATAAAAGACTTGGGATCGAATTCCACCTTTGATAAAACCTTATCTTAATACTATGTTTTTATATTTTTTGATAACATTGAACAATGATATGGTAGTGATGATTCAATCCAAGAGTGGTGCAGTATTGCCTAACATATATGAAGTTGTTGTGCACATAAATAATTATTTGATCTAAGCAGGGAAAATTATGCCTAAACCCCCTTATACCTTTTTTCCCTAAGCCCCCATATACAAGTCAACCTACCTTACCCTATTTTATAACTCTATTACCCATACCTATTAAAAATATCCCACTAATTCCATCATTTCACCTCAAAGTGAGCTACATGAAGTTAAATCATTGTTACAGAGCTTTGGGAATGAACTAGTAACACTCAAAAGGTAACAAACACAACACTCTAGGCCTTATCAACCCTTCAACCAACTATATTAGTTTTATATCCTCCAAGTACTTATAGCATAATGTTTATCTTGGTGTTAATTGTTTATTTTCCCTAGATGCCTCTTGGCATAGTGTGGTGTCTTGTTGTTGTTTGTTTCTTATTTGTTATGTGTTTGGGAAGGTATCTTCAGTTGTTTCAACTTATGTCAATAGGGTTTATAGTCAATATTAAAGGCCTAAATCAAGTTTTTTATTGAGTTATGGGTGAATGCATATCCTAATGGAATGATAAGGCTATTGATTCAATTATTTGGTAGGCTAACCTACCCATGTGAGTCACCAAAAATGTTGACATTTTGGCCTCCTAGGCTAAAATGTCATATCATCTAAAACTTGATAATTACATGAGTTCCACTATCATCTCAAGGTATAAATAAGGTCCTAATAGGATGTTATCATCCATGCATGTGTTTTGTCCAATTAGTTATATGACATGATCTCTAAATTAAGTCTTTATCAATGTAGTTTAGAATAGGTGAAGTTAGGGTTAGTTTGTGCAAGTTAAGATAGACTTGATCAATGATGAAGACAAGGAGGTGGTGATCATATAAGATGAAATGGGGTTCCATAGCACATATTGACCTAGAAGCAAAGTAATGAAATATCAACATTGTATTTTTAAGCATTTTGAGGAGTTTAAGGTATTTTTGAGGAATCTAAGGTTTCTTTTATTTTGATATATTGGTTGTTGTAATAGTGTAATCTAAACCCTTAAAGAACATCAAGTGTGAGGAGTTAGTACCATGAAAAGGAGTTAATTTTGGCCATGTGACACTTGATAAAGGTCATATTATACTCCATCATGTTTGTACACCTATCCAAGAGGTCAAATACTCATTTTCTAATGTACAACTCACTTTGAAACCTCTTTACTTTATTGATTCAATTCAAAATATAGCATAATGGTAATTTGTAAGGTAGGAAAAAAGAGTTTTTACATTAAAATACCATCACCCAACCAAGGAATCCATGCAATGTATGATACATATCTACAATAGGTTATTGTGCTAAATAAACAAGCTTCATAGTAAGAGAAAACAAGTTTTGAAGAGATTATGTAGGTTTCATTTTGGCTCAGGCATTTTCAGCCAAGAGAGCATCGGCATGGGGTGAAAAAATCCTATATAAATCCTTTTACAACCTATTAAAACTAAAAACCATGAAAATACATAAGTTTTAAGTCCAAAATAGACAAAAGCCTATTCAACTTCTCCATTGGGTCATTGGCAAGCACATAAGGGTCATTTTCATGAGGTTATTTCATGGAGGAGAGAGAGTGTAAAGTCAAATTATCTTAGGGTATGTTGATCACCCCTATTACCTCTAAATTAATTATATATATATATATATATATATATATATATATATATATATATAAATGTCATGTGATTTATGAATCATTGTTAAGAGGATAACTACCTCTAAAACCCTTATATCTTAGTTTGCTCTTGTTGAATGCATTTGAGAGATAATTAATGAAAATGAAAGAATGTGAGGTATCTTTAAAGGTATGATAATAATTCATAAACCATATTTAATAAAATATCTAATGTATATATCAATCAGACATGAAGGTATGGGTCTACAGATTTTGAGAAAGTGTGAATTTTGGGCTAGTTTGAGGAAGTGCAAGGTTTTGGGCTCATGAAAAAAGATAAGACACATGATAAAAACTTTAATCCATCCCTCACATATCACTCCATGATTTTATAGGTCTAAATTAATCTCCAAAGTAATCTCATATTATTGGTTTAAGCTCAAAAGACTCAAATGGAATAAATACAGTTCATGGGTAGGCACACTTGACGTTTTAGAGAATGACCACATGAGATGTAGCTTTAGATAACTAGAAATAAGTTTATAATACACTTGAAGAACATAAAACAAATTAAAAATCCCTCTATGATCATTTTAATTAAAAAAGTACAAGTATACAGTCTTATTCTTGTTCTCAATCATGGCAAATTCAAAAGCCTAAACCCTACATGAAATCATGGTTGGAAAATTGCATGAGATCATAGACACAATGGGGAACATGAAGTTTTATATATAATACTTTTGTGTTTTTATACCTAGTTTTAAACCTTAAATTTTTGTGAAGGATCCTTAGCAAGGTGACTGCATCTAAACCCTACCAAACCTTAAAATATGAACGTGATGAAGGGAATGCATCATTTTTGGAAAATTGAAAGAATTTTAAAACATGTCCACAAATAATTATATATATCACACTTTGAGAAACATTATATTATCATATATAAGTTGGTTTGAAGAAGGAGAGTACACATAATTGTATATATACAATTGAGAAAGCATGAGGTTTATGGCAATTTGGTATGCACTTTGGACTAAAAGAAATGTTGAGAAGGATTGAAATACCAAGTAATGTCTCTTAAAAGACATATTTTACTTATCCATGATTTTTATGAGTTTTTAGTAGGGCAAGTAAATTATAATAAAGGTAAAAGATATAGTTGGAGTAAAGTTTGTGTATGCTTGAAAACATGCCTTCAAATATGTCTTGATTGTAGGTCCCTTGACTCCAAATATTATGTTATTATAAATGGAGAGAAAATAATAAATCAAAATAAATATATACCAAACTATTTCCAAATCCATTTAAGGTCATGAAGGTAGAGGAGTCAATCCAAGAGTAGGGTTACAGTGGTTAAGCCTAGAATGCCCATCTATAGGCCTACACACAAAAAATGAAGAGAAATGACTGATTTTGTGTGTTTAAATTAAATTTCAAGAGGTCATGAAAGGTTTTAGAGACTATGAATAATATTTCAATAATTATGGTACATATGGTTAAGAGAGGAAAACACCAAAAATGGGTCATTACGATCAATATTGTTAAACTACCTATAAACCTTAGGCATGGACAAATCAAGATTTAAGACTTTTTAAGGGATCAAATTATTTAAAGGACTATGTATATACCTCATATAATATGTATATTATATCATAGAATAAATATTTACCAAAAATAGGCATGAGAAGACCTTTTTTCACAAAACATTGTCTTGAGTAGATACCTACAGGTCTACAAGCTTGAGAAGGTCAATTTAATCATGTGATAAGTCAAAGGAGCAGATGCATGGGACTGAATTCCATTAGGGAGTGTTTATAAGCTATATTACTCCAACTTCATGGATTTTTTTATCAATTAAGGGCCTATATTCTATGAATAAACATTAAGAAGTTAAAGACCTAAAAACTACCTTTTTGACCCTAAGAGGAGATCAATGACTATACGTGACCTATAATGTATTATTATGCACATTTTTTAACTTATAATGGTCTATATGATGTATGAAAACCTAATGGGCACATTTTAGAGTAGTAATCTTGGCATGTGTGGAGTAAAATCATAGTCAAATGGTCTAGAAAATGCCTTTTTAGGCCTAATTTCATTAAGGTAGATGTGTAAAATCTTTTTGATTAGTTAGAGATGCCTCTAAAGCTATAAATAGGTCTAATATCCCTCAACTATATATCTAAATGAATTTCAAGGTGCCAAGATCAATTTTAAGCAACTAGACCAAACCTTGATGAAGACTCTCATTACTTTCATATGTTAAATGAACTTGCAGACATTCCTAAGGTCATTTGGGGTATGAAAATCTTCAATAAATCCTTGATATCATCAGATAGACCTATTATATATATCTTTAATTCATATAAAAGCCATTTTTAATGATTTTAGGTAGTGTTGAAGGGTTGGTTGTACATGCATCTTGTTAACTTCATGGTGGTGAGAGCCCTCTAAGATCAAATGCAACCCTCTATCAAATTTTCTCAAGATTGTATTAAGGTATTTTCACTTCATATCATGAATTTACAATTATTAAAGTGTAAATGTATTGATAAACCTCATTCTTGCCCTTAAGAAGGCTAGATAGAGATCTCAAAAGTTGTTCTAAACTAAGTGCCTTCATGAAAACCTTGTCTTAATTTAAGCATGCTCTTGAAAACATTAAGAGACATAATACACATGTACATTACTTATTAAATATGGTATACAAGTTAAACACATATTGTACAAGACCTACATGTAGTTAACAAGGTGGTTGTGACAATATTCAAGTAAATGCTAGACCTTAAAATAAGGATATACTTTTCTTAATTACACTCTTTTGGTTCAAATAGACAAATAAACATAAGTCACAGGTCCTAATTATAGAGAGAATAGTGTGAAGAAGTATAAATATTAAGTGTCACCCCCATAAAGATGAAAAATTCATTATAAATACCAAATATGGCATTGAAAGATGCCAAGGAGGTCAAGTATGCCATGTGTCAAAGTAAAAACTTGTAACTACTATTCAAGAAGTAAATTTGTAACTCCAAGACAAGAGAGTTAGTTTAAAGAAGAATCAGGTCATCCATGATGAACTTCTATGCCATCCCTTGTTGATAACTTGACCTAAACTTGGGATAACACATTGAGAACAATATGACAACACTTCTTTGCATACTTTATTGAGGGATAATTTTGTTTTGTAACTATTGACGACTGGAGATTGCACCCAGCGGTAGGAAAACAGGTTCCTACCCTCTCCCCGCAACATGGAAACTCCTCTCTCGCCTGTGGGATGGTGAAGCAGGAGAGGAGAGTCTCTAGATATGGGCTAGTTCCCTCTGATGTATCTTGTTTGTTTCAGGCAGTGCAAAATATAGATATATAGATATACTGGGGGGATGAAAAGGGAGAAGAAAATGCATGAAAACAAACAGCCTACTCTAAAGAAGTGATACACCAAAAATGAAATGACCTTCCCACCTTTACACTCAGGATCAAACAAAACATACATACACTGAGACTTGGCAGAAAGACCAGGCTGCTAGAAATGACAGGGAGGTTCCTATGGGAAGCACAGGAAATAGGGACTCACTAAGGTGCTAATAAATACACACTGTAAGTGACCTCTCCTATTCTATACGTCCAAAATAGAACTCTACTCCTGATAGCAACAGACAATGGTGCTTTGTAGATCACAGGTTTGCTAGTGTTGGACCTATGAGAGCATCAAAGAACAATGACTGGACATAGACCAACATTCAAGGCATACTCTGCACAATCTATCCAAGAAAGAGGTAAAACTATCTTTATTGATTCAGGTGGAAAATTTGTAGAGATGTGCTCTTTACAAAATGGGAGAAGATCCTTTAAAAATGACCAAGTTTGCATATTTATATATGGGAAGAGCCAAGAGGAGTCTCATTGGCCTTTGCTTGCAAGTCGCTACTTGAGTCTTCATTGGGAAGAGGGAAAACACTGTAGATGACATCATAAGTCTGCTGGGACCATGCTTGCTACCTCATTTTGTGTGCAGCCTACTCCTCTGCCCACTGGGTGGGCCTTTTTCTATGTTCGGCAGGCCTTTTTTGCTGCGTGATGTTGTGAGCGGTAATTTTATTGCCCACTGTTGTGGACTGTACACAGGATTTTTTCTGACGTCGGTTGATTTTCTACTGAGTGTGATAGTTTTGCTGACGTCGGCCATGTTCACATGTCTATTCTACCGATGTCGGTTGAGTTGGCTACCTTTCTTTTCTCCGATTGTGTTGTGAGTGGTAATTTTGCCGCTGACTGCATCTGTTTGTGGTCTCTTTTTACCTGTTGGTGTTGTGGGTGGAAATTTTGCCACCGAATACATTATTCTTGTAAACGTCTGCCCTCCTTTTGACTTAGTGTTAAGTGCCCCAGCCTTTTCCTCTCCCCTTGTGAACATTTGAAGACTCTGCCTTATGCTACTGTGAATGCCAATGAATGAGGCCGATGAGCCAATGCTTTGAAACGGAGCTGTTGAACCCTAAAGGTGGACCTTGCAACCCAAAATTAATTAGCCATGAAAAGCAAGTGCAGAAGGTGACTGATATTTTGCCTAAGGGGCAAAATTGGGTCAACAAATTGGTGACTCACAGGGGAAGCGTGCCTGCTATGCTTAGAACCCAGTTACCTTACATTCCATTGGGTGCAGAGTCAGACGATGACTTTGAAGAGAGTTCACAATAGATTTGATAATCCTAGAATCAAAAACATAAAATTTACCCCCACAAACGAAGGGAAACACACAAGCCTAAAAACAACTAGCTGTGCAAATTGCACTTAGAGAAAACAGGGAAAACAACTGAAAGCAAACTATTATATACAACTAACTAGGAATGTTCGCATCCCTCCTGGATCGAAAGGAAATTTTCTCAAGTCCCCTTCTTGGTGAGAAGATTTATGGTGGCAGGCAAGTAGCTAAAAGAAAATGAGATTTGGTGACTTACTCTTCCTGCCTGTCACCTGAGTTGGCTAAAAAATGAGGGGATCAAAATCAAACATGCCTCCAATATATACATATTTTGATTGTCCCTGGAGGCCTGTTAAATGCTGGTCTCTGATGTTGGTACTCCTCACCAAGAAATCAATTGCTACTGGCTCATCACCGTAAGCCTTCTGATCTGCACATTCCTTCTGCAATGTATCATGGTCTGATTTGTTTCCTTTTGCCTCACTGAAAACTTTGTCAGACTCATCCTCTGCTTCCTCTTGGCCTTCTTGAAGAAAGGCAGATGTGGTGATGTCTAAAAGGGACTCACAAAAAGATTGCTCATCCCACAAGACTTCACTTTCCTATTTAAAGCTCAGTTCTTCAAGGCATTCCTCCAAGAAGATGGACCTCTCCTTTTCCTCCTTGCTGATCAGGTTCTCTAGATTTTCAAAAATATTCCCCTGATCTTCCTCTTTCTCAGGTTCTTTAATGTAGTCACCCTCATCAAAACAACAAGGAAGTTCATCAAACAGAGGAGAAGGGAGCTTACCATGCATTTGTTCCTCCTCATACTGCTGGAACATCCGCATATATGCAAGCCCTACATCTTTTCCACTGCTGATAAGGTCTTCACAAGGAGCATCAATGATGATTTCTTCTTCGTTGTTGCTCATGACAACCTCCTGAAGGACTGCATATTGGATCTTTTGTTCCTCTCCTGCTTATTGCAAAATAGGTTCTTCCTTGAGAAGGGGTGAAGTGGAGAAAGCATGTGGAAGAGGAAGCAATCCTTGAGCTAGAATTGAATGATTCTCCTCTCTCCACTTGATCAACACTTCATCAATATCAGGCATGACCTGATAAGTCTCTTGAAAATGTGTAGGTGGGGTGTGTTTAGGCATGGAATGTGCTGTTTGGTCTAAACCATCCACCACACATTGGCTGAGGAATTTCTCTTTAGACTCCAACTCTGTAATTCTCCTACTCAGATCTTCTTGGAAAAGCTTTTCTTGGAGGCTGCCAACATCATCATAGGCAGGGGTAACTTTAGATTCTTCAAGGTTCTGAGAAAAACCTTGCTTTTCTTCTTCTATTCTGCCCCATGATTCCACTATTTTCCCCCAATTCAGGATTTCAAAATTTGAATTCTGCTCCTGTGAACAGGTAGCAACTTTGTTTTCAACGAGGTCCTGAGGCTCTTCCACAAGGTCTATAAATTTCCCCTCTTTCAAGAAGTAGCTTCATCCTAGCCTCTAAATCTTCAATTTGTTTGGCTAGGTTGTCCTAAAAGAGTCCTTCTTGGAGGTCACCAGCATTATCCTCAATGGAAGATTCCTGATCTAAGGAGTTAAAAAGATTGATCTCCATGGGAGGTTGCTCTGATGCCATTTGGTGTTGAAAAGCTAGGCACACAGGATTGGGAGCAGCTGTATTTGATGAGTTGGAGTGAGCAAGTGCAATTTGATAAAATGGATTTGGTGCAAAAGAGGGGGTTTTCAATAGGGTAGGAGTGGGCATGCAAGGTTGACTACCTTGAATAGATGGATTTCTCCATTTTGGCACCCCTTCCTTCATAGATCGTACGGCCTGCGCTTGCCTAAACAAGCACTCCTCTTTATACATCAGCTCCTGCTGATATTTATACTGCTCTTCCAACCTGTCGATTTCCATTGTCTGCCTCTCAAATTCCAATGCCACCTCCCTTATAGTTGCAGGGCAACTAGGAGAGCTACTTGAGGGGATTGCATAAATATCTGAAGTCTGATCACACTCACATGAAGGAAAACAAGACCCATGATTTTGAGCAAAAGAAGTATACATACAAGAAATGGATGATTTCTAATGGCACTAGGCTACTTAACTAGCATATTTAACTTGAAGTCACCAGATGCTAAAAATTTGAATCGACTGTGTCAGGACCAACATCAATCCTGAACTTTATTGCGTTGAAAAATATAGTCCCACCAAGTGTGCCAAAATTGTTGACGACTGGAGATTGCACCCGATGGTAGGAAAACAAGTTCCTGCCCTCTCCCCGCAACATGGAAACTCCTCTCTCACCTATGGGATGGCGAAGCAGGAGAGGAGAGTCTCTAGATATGGGCTAGTTCCCTCTGATGTATCTTGTTTGTTTCAGGTAGTAAAAAATATAGATATATAGATATACTGGGGGGATGGAAAGGGAGAATAAAATGCATGAAAACAAACAGCCTACTCTAAAGAGGTGATACACCAAAAATGAAATGACCTTCCCACCTCCACACTCAGGATCAAACAAAACATACATACACTAAGACTTGGAAGAAAGACCAGGCTGCTGGAAATGACAAAGAGGTTCCTATGGGAAGCACAAGAAATAGGGACTCACCAAGGTGCTAAGAAATACACACTGTAAGTGACCTCTCCTATTTTATACCTCCAAAATAGAACTCTACTCCTGACAGCAATAGATAATGGTGCTTTGTAGATCACAGGTTTGCTGGTGCTGGACCTGTGAGAGCATCAAAGAATAATGACTAGACACAGACCAACATTCAAGGTATACTCTACACAATCTATCCAAGAAAGAGGTAAAACTATCTTTATTGATTCAGGTGGAAAATTTTTAGAGTTGTGCTCTTTACAAAATGGGAGAAGATCCTTTAAAAATGACCAAGTCTGCATATTTATATATGGGAAGAGCCAAGAGGAGTCTCATTGGCCTTTGCTTGCAATTGGCTGCTTGAGTCTTCATTGGGAAGAGGGAAAACACTGTAGATGACATCATAGGTCTGTTGGGACCATGTTTGCTACCTTGTTTTGCGTGCAGCCTGCTCTACCCACTGGGTAGGCCTTTTTCTGTGTTCTGCAGGCCTTTTTTGCCGCCTGATGTTGTGAGCGGTAATTTTACCGCCCACTATCATGGACTATACATGGGATTTTTGCTGATGTCAGCCAATTTTCTACCGAGTGTGGTAGTTTTGCCGACATCGACCGTGTTTGCATGGCTATTCTGCCGACATTGGTCGAGTTGGCTGCCTTTCTTTTCTCTGCTTGTGTTGTGAGCGGCAATTTTTCCACTGACTGCATCTATTTGCAGTCTCTTTTTACCCACCGGTGTTGTGGGCGGCAATTTTGCCACCGACTACATTGTTCTTGTAAACGTCTGTCCTCTTTTTGCCTTAGTGTTAAGTGCCCCAGCCTTTTCCTCTCCCCTTGTGAACGTTTGAAGACTCTGCCTTATGCTACCATGAATGCCAATGAACAAGGCCGATGAGCCAATGCTTTGAAATGGAGCTGTTAAACGCTGAAGGTGGACCTTGCAACCCGAAATTAACTGGCTATGCAAAGCAAGTGCAGAAGGTGATCGAGATTTCACCTAAGGGGCAAAATTGGGTCAATAGTAACTAAAAAAGGACTATGGTGGCATTAATGGACTTCCTCCATGTCAAACCCTCTCTCCTCCATTATTATATATATTTGGCTTTTAATGGATTATAAATGTATCCTCCACATGATTATGGTGAATCCCTGCTTCTTTTGTAAGCCTTTTGAAGCAATAAAAGACTAATTTTTGCCTTCTTTTATAATTGTTTTTAGTGCGTATTCATGAATAGTTGATATTATCAAGTTATGAACTAGTTATCCTTAGTTTTTAATCTTATTTTCTCACTTATATATAGTTTTAAGTCATTATTATAGGTTGTAGTTAGTTCCATGTATAATTTATGAATTTATGACTAGTGGAGACCTTCCTCCCTCTTAGATGTGCATTTAATCTCTAGCCTTTCTAAAAAATATTGATGCAAGAGGATCATATTAGGATTTATGTAGTGTTAAGTATATCCTCTTTTTCACTTGTGCACTTAAAAATGAGTGGTAGTGATCAAGACATTTGGTGTATCACCTCTTTTGCTTTCATGTTAAATATTTATCTCTTTTCCTTGCAGTTGAGTAGGTGTAGTGTTAGTCTCAAGTGTAGCATCAAGGTAAATAAAATTCTCTTGATATTCACTCCATATTTTAGGCCATCCATAGTATAGGATTATTTCCATTATATAAATTAGGTGAGGATACCTGAAACACCTCAATGGGTGCAACTCAAAGTGAAAATTATTTTTGGCAAACCCAGTGGGACAAGTACTCAAAGTACTTCATCTATTAAAGGATTATTGGTGTTTTAATTCAATACATCAGCCTTTAGAGGCATCTATACAAGCATAAATGGTGACTTAGAGTTCATTAAACTTTTTGTAGTATCCCAAGTATTCTTTCTAAGCACTTACCCTTTGTTTATGATTTCCACATGAAGTTTGATGAACGAGTTTGAAGTTGGTTTCCACTTAAATCAAATAATTGGTCCATATCATCCATATGAAGATTCATACCATTACTATAAACATCACGTTTTCCCCTCATATGGATATAATTATGCACTTAACCAACATTATTAAGCATTTAAACCTTCATACCAATATTTCCAAGCATGTCATTAGTCTTATATATGCCCTTTTACTCCAAGTTATCCTTTTTATGATCTCATCATATCTCAAATTTCTAGTGATATGAAGGCCAAGCTTGCATTATTTGATCAAGAAGAATAGAATTTTGGAAACTTGGTTCCTAAAGCCCCTCAAAATCCTCAACCAATTAAGTTTCTAAGATTGTCATCTACTCCTCATATGCCAATCTAAATTTAAGAGAGGAAGAAGGTTGTATAAGCCAAACCAAGGAATGTTCCAAGTTTTTTGAACTCCTCAACTACTCCTAAAGTTGTAATAGTTCATAAGGATGAAGTTATATCATAATTTGATAGAATGATTACTAAATGGAAATAGGAGAATAAAAAACTTTAGCACAAGCCTTTTTTACTCTCCCTTAAGAGCTTGTAAATGAGTTCATTACCCCTAAGTTTCTAAGTTGGAAGAGTACTCCTTAAAACCCCAAACCAACTCATGATCATATTCATCCCACTCCACCAAAATTCATTTTGTCTTCCCACTATATCCCTTTTTGAATGAAGACTAGTTGTATGAAAGGCAAGTGAAGGAAAGCCCTTAATGACTCACTTTCTATGTGAAAATGAGTATTATACCCCTCCTCTACTAATTGGATCTTCTTTCCCTCAAACCATCTCCCTTTGCATTAGATGACCTATTGTATAGAGAGCAAATGAGAAGAATCTAAATGAGTATACTATTCCTTCAAGTGAGCATGATGAAGAGCTTTAATTTTTAATGGAAGCTATAAATGAGCCTCAAAAATATTATGATGAATATGTTCAATTTATATTTGTATTAGAGGTATAATTGAACACTGTTCAAGATGTATCAAGTGGCCAAGAAGAGAAGGAACACCTAAATGAAGAGAATTTAATCCTTCCTAGTCAATAGTGCATTTAAGGGAATGAAAAATAGTTTTATTGGATAAATGAGCTTTATTTCAACATGAGAGAGGAAGATAATCAATTAAATTTTCATGAGTATGATATTAAACAAGAATGAGATGAGTTTGCATTGGGAGACTTTGATTCTCATGATCAAGAAGAGGAGGATAAAGTAGTTGACTTAACTAGTGAACATGGGGAAGGTGTGAGTGAAGAAGTTTAGGATGCCCTTGCAACATATGATGAGGATAATATCATTTCAGTCCATGACATTACTCAAGGTGACTATGAAGAGGTCCAAGAATACATGGTAATTGATCAAGTTGCATTAAGGCATGAAGGAGACTCTAATGAGATGTGGCATTCTTATTTGGACATTTGTAAATAATTTTAGGATCTTAAAAGGCCTATAACTATTGAGGAGAAAAATGAGGGTGCCATATAGTTTAGTCCCCTCCTAAATAAACATTAATTTGACCATAACAAGTCAATACAATAACACTATAATTACATGGTAAAGTTGGAAGCCTTTGGTTGACCTACCTCTCCTAGAAGATATAATTAAGAAACTAATCAAGTTATAGAGGTTAATTTACAAAAATAATCTCCTTGAGTAGCCATGAATAGTCATAATCAATATTTATATGATGTAGAATTTGAAGTGTTGATGGAAGACAATCGGACTTGGGAAAGGTATGAAAGTCTTCTTAATATCCATGATCATGTAACATATGAAGAAATTAAGGAGATATGTATGATTACCGATCAATATGATCATGAACATGCCAACACATCTAGAGGTAAGGCATACCTCTCACCTAAAAATCAAGCTTCTAATGGACACCATTTATCAAGTGCCAATTTACTCATATGGAGTCAAGAAGGTTCTAATAATTTCCCTTTTGATCTAGGTGGAGTAGGTTTTTTATGTCTTATACTTAGTATATTAGTTTTGCTTCCTATAAGTGCTTCTAGCATAATGTTTGTTTGGGTGTTAATTATTTGTTTTCCCTAAATGAATCTTGGCAAAATGTGGTGTATTTTTGCTATTTGTTTCATGTTTTTTGTGTGTTTATTCAGGTATCTTCAGTTGTTTCAACTTGTGTCAAGAGGGATTACAATCAATATTCAAGGTTTAAATCAGATTTTTTATTGAGTGATGGGTGATTCCATAACCTAATGGACTGACAAGGCTACTGATTAAATCATTTAACAAGTTAACCAACCCCTGTGAGAGACAAAAAATGTTGACATTTTTTCATCCTAAGCCAAAATTCAACCCCATCCATTTAAAACTTGATAATTGCATTAGTTACCCTATCATTCCAAGGAATAAACAAGGTCCTAATAGGATATTAGAGTCCATGTGCGTGTCTTGTCCAATTAATTTTATGTCATGATCTCTAAATTAAGTCTTTTAGAATGTAGTTTAGCATAGGTTAAGGTAACTTAGAAAATGTTAAGGTTATCTTGTGAAAGTTAAGATAGACTTGATCCATGATCAAGATAAGGAGGTGGTGATCATCTAAGAAGGCATAGTGTTCCATAGTGCATAGTGACCTAGAAGCAAATTAATGAAATATCAACATTATATTTTAAAGCATCTTGGGGAGATTAAGGTATTTTTGAAGAAATTAATAGTTATTTTATTTTGATATATTACTTTTTGTAACATTATAATCTAACCCCTTGAAGAACATAAAGTGTGAGGAGTTATTACCATGCCAAGGAGTTTATTTGGGCCATGTGAAACTTGATGAATATCATATTATACTCTCTCATGTTTGTAAACCTAGCCAAGAGGTAAAATACTCTTTTTATAATGTATAAATCACTTTGAAACCTATTTGATTTATTGATTCAATTCCAAATATAGCATAATGGTAGTTTTTAAGGTAGGAAAAAATATTTTGTACATTACAATACCATCACTAGCCAAGGACTCCATGAAATGTCTAATACATATCTATAATAAGTTACTACACCAAATATACAAGTTACATAGTAAGAGGAAGAAGGTTTTGAAGATATTATTTAGGTTTCATGTTAGATCAAGCATATTCAACCACAAGAACATTGGCATGGGGTGATAAAATACTATTTAAGACCTTCTCTAGCCTCATCAAACTCAAAACCATGAAAATATAGAAGTTACAGGTCTAAGAAAGACAAAATCCTATTCATCTTATCCATTGGGCCATTGGAAAACATATATAGGTCATTTTCATGAGGTTATTTCATGGATGAGAGATATTTTTATGTCAAATGCTCTTAGAGGATGTTGACCACCCCTAAACCCTCCTAATTCATGGAATTGTTTTTGAGATTGAGGGCATATGCTTTATAAATCATTGTTAAGAGGATAATTACTTGTAAAACATTTATGTCTCATTTTTATCTTTTTGAATACATTTTATAGCTTGTTAATGAAAATGAAATACTTTGAGGGATATTTTAGGGTCTAATAATCCTTCCTACACCATATTTAATCAAATATCCAATGTGTGGATTAGTTAGACATGAAGGTACATGTTTATAAATTTTGAGAAAGTGTGAATTTTGGTATAGTGTGAGAAAGTGAAAGGTTTTGGGCTCATGAAATAATATAAGACACATGATACACACTTTAATTAGTCCCTACATCTCAATCCATTATTTTCTAAATCTGCATTCATCTCCAAAGTAATCTCCTAGTGTTGGTTTAAGATCATAGGCCTCAAATGAAATAAAGATAGTTCATGGGTAGGCACATTTTATGTTTTATAGAATGACCCATTTGAGATTAGGCTTTATATACCTAAAAATAAGTGTATAAGACACTTTAATAACATCCAAAAAGTTAACAAACCCTTTGTGATCATTTTTGTTAAGAAATTGCAAGTATACAGTCTTATTATTGTTCTCAGTCATGGCAAATTCAAAAGCCTAAACCCTACATGAAATCATGGTTGGATTATTGAATGAAATAATAGACACAATAGGTAATGTGAAGGTTTCATTTATAATATTTTTATGGTGCTATACCTAGTGTTAAACCCTAAAACTTTGTGAAGGATCCTTAATAAGGTGATTACATCTAAACCCTGCCTAACCTTAAAATGTGAACCTAATGAAGGGAATGCATTATTTTTATAAAATTAACATTTACATAAAATAATTATTTATCTAAAACTATAATAAATCTTATATTCTCATAGATAATATGGTTTTAAGAAGGAGAGCACACATAACTATGTATAGGAAGTTGAGAAAGCATGAGGTTTGGGGCAGTTTGGTATGCACTTTGGAGTAAAACAAATGTTGAAAAGGATTTAAATACCAAGTAATGTCTCTATAAATAAATAATTTACTTGTCCATGAGTTTTATGAGTTTTCATTAGGGCAAGTAAAGTATAATAAAGTCAAAAGATACAGTTGGAGTAAAGACTGTGTATGCTTGAAAATAGGCCTTCAAAGATGGCTTGATTGTAGGTCCCTTGAACCCAAATATTGTGTTATTATAAATGGATATAAATTAATAAAAATAAATATATCACAAACTTATTACAAAAAAATTTAATTTCATGAAGGCATAGGATTCAATCCAAGAGCAAGGTTACAATGGTTAAGCCTAGAATGCCCATCTATAGGCCTACACGAAAAAAATGAAGAGAAATGATTACATTTGTGTGTTAAATTTGACATTTTAAAGGTAATTAAATGTTTTAGATACAATTAATAATATTTAAATAATATTGGTATAGATGGTTAAGAGAGGAAAACACCAAAAAAGGGTTATTAGGGTCAAGATTACTAAATTGCCTACAAACCCTAGGCATGGATAGATTAGGTTTTAAGATTATTTGAGGGGTAAAATTATTTGGAATAATATGTATATACATATTATAATATTTTTCAGACATAATATAATAATATTTACCAAAAAAATGCATGAGAAGACATTTTTTGTAAAAAAAACACTATCTTGAGTAGACACTTACAGGTCTACAAACCCGATAAGGTCAATTTAATCATGTGAGAAGTCAAAGGAGAAAATTCATGGGAATAAATTAAATTTAGTGGTTATTATAAGGTATATTTAATCCAATTTCATGGCATTTTTTGATTAATTAAGGGCCTATACTCTTTAAACAATTGTTAAGAAGTTAAAGACCTAAAAACTGCCTTTTTAAACTTAAGAGAAGATCGATGTTTGTTAATGATATATAATGAATTATAATTCACATTATTTGTCTTGGAAACATATGGATGACATTTATAAACCTCATTTTCACCTATTGGAGTATTAATCTTGGCATGTGTGGAGTAAAAACATAGTCAAATGGTTTAGAAAATGCCTTTTTAGGCCTAGTTTCATGGTCTTGGTTGTGTATAAGCTTTTTGATCAATTAGAGAGGCCTATAAAGCTTAGAATAGGTATATTATCCCTTATATATCCATTGAAAATGATTTAAAAGTGTAAATATCTATTTTTAATTAACAAGACCAAACCGTGATGAAGACTCCCATTGCTTGCAAATGGCAAATGAATTTGCAAACCTTCCTAAGGTCATTTGAGGTATGAGCATATTAAATAAATCCTTGAGAACATTAGATGAACCTATTGAATATATTTTAAATTTATATATAATCTAATTTAAATTATTTTAGGCAGTGTTGAAGGGCTAGTTGTACATGCATCTTGTTAACTTCATGGTCGTGAGAGCTCTTCAAGATCAAATGCAACCCTTTGTCAACTTTGATCAAGATTTTAACAAGGTATTTTAACTCCATATAATGAATTTATAGGAAATGACTAAATTTATTGATAAACCTCATTATTTCCTCTAAAAATCCTATAGAGAGATCTCAAAAGTTGTTCTCAGCCAAGTACCCTCATAAAAGCCTTGTCTTAAGTTAAGCATACTCTTAAAAACATTAAGAGACCTAATACACTTGTACATCAGTTATTTAAGATGGTATACAAGATAAAAATAGGTTATTTGATATTTTAAAAGACCTACATGAAGTTAAAAATGTTTTTGTGATAATCTTAAAGCAAATTCTAGACCTTAAAAGAGGGATATACTTGTCTTCATTGCACTCTTTTGGTTAAAATAGACTTACACATGCAAATTGTAGGTCATAATTATAGAGAGAATAGTTTGAGGAAGTATAAGTCATAAGTTTCACCCCCATAGATATTAAAAATGCATTATAAATACAAAGGATGGTGTAAGAAGATGCTAGGGAGGTCAAGTGTGCCATGTGTCAAAGTAACAACTTGTAATTGCCCTTCAAGAAGTAGATTCGAAACTCCAAGAAAAGAGATTTAATTTAAATAAGAATTAGGTCAGACATGAATGAAATTATATTCCATCCCTTTTTGATAAATTCACCAATACTTATCCTAATGAGTTAAGAACAAGATGACAACACTTCTTTGCATGCTTTATTGAGGGATGGTTTTATTTTATAACTAAAAAGGACTGTTGTACAACTTTGGGAATGAGCTAGTAGCGATAAAAAGGATGTAAGCACATAAATCCATGCCTTAACAAACCTTTAACCATCCATATAATCCAAATAAGAATATTTATCAAGGTGGTGTGTAAACTCAACACAAGCTCTAATATAATAGACTTCCTTATGTAAAAAAATTGAACATTGTTAGAACTTATAGAGCCCTTATTCCTATGTATAATAACATAGAATAGGACCATGAATGGTGATTATATAATATCAGTCACATAATATTTTGAGAAGTTTTATCATTGATGTAAAGGTTGATGTCATTAATGTCAAGGTGCATTTGGTGAAGATGCATGGTGAGTTGTCTTTAAGATATGAAATTGTGAGCTTGATGTGACAAAGTGAGTATGTTGAAATTTATCTTATATGTTGGTTAATTTCAAGGTTTATATCAATGTTTAGGTCAACATGAAATTCTTAGTGTTGTCATTGAAGGTTCTTGTGAAGGATGATGATAAATAGGTCTACAAGAGTGTTGTTGAGAGCAAGGTCAGTTGGCAATGACAAAGTTAGTTGGTAGTGAGTTATGTCAAAAAGCTTAGAAGACTATTGTTGTATGAGAGTAGTGATATGAGTGTGTTATTATTATTCTTATTTCATCTTGAGTGATATCATTTAGGTCAGTATATTTGAGCATAGTCAAATTGTCTTATGAAGCCTAGTATAGACCTTGTGAAAAGGTATGTGCAGGTAGCATGATGGAGTAATGTGGGCATATAAGGTACAGGTCATGTAATATATTTAAATATAACTAATGTATATATAGGAATCATAGTGTATGAAGAGTTTCAGGGTAATCCATGTGACATGATGCATTTGAAGGCAAGATAGAATTTGAAGGTAAAAGAGAATTTGAAGGCAAGAGAGAATTTGAAGAAAAAAAGAATTTGAAGGAAACTAATGCATTTTGGTTATATTAATGTATAGGTAAAAGTGTATTATGAATTATTTTTTATTTTTTTATTGAGGTCATGAATGAAAAGAACATGTCAAGGTGTCAAGTGTATTTGAAGATTGAGCCTAGTCATAACATGGTAAAGGTATGAGTTGGTGACATAATGTGGTGAGTGATCTTAGTCATGTGAGAGCTTGATAAGGTTGTATGAGAATGAGTATGAGGTTTTGATGCACTCAAAGGTATTTCAAAGTGAGCCTACAGGGGTAGTATTTTTAGTCTAGATCTGCATCTAGACCTCTCTTGGACACTACTTGGCCTAATGAGGTATTATGATCTATTTTCAAGGCATGTGAAGGATGTATGGTAGTGTTTAAGCATGATAGAGTTTATAATGAATGAGACTGATATTTTTAACATGAAAATGAGTTGTTGTGATCATGGAAAGAGGCATGAAGGTCAGTTTAAGGCCTAATAAGGTATGGAGACTATGGTGTAGAGAGAGAGAGAGTGTAGCCTAATGGGGTATCAAAATAATTTTTCAAGTAAAGTATGAGTATGTGATAATTAAATTTTTTTATTTAAGTTTATTTAGGCATGTGCATGAATTTTTATATTCTATTTTGAAGGACAAGGCATGAAAAATTGTTTAGACGTCTCTCTAGTGCTCAGAATTAAGGGTTCTCAACCTGAGAAGGATTTTCTTGTGATTATTAGCTCATAAAAAAATTTCATGGGAAAATAATTAGTTCATGGTATATTATTAATGGTATTAGATCAAAATTATAAGCATTATTTTTGGATTTATGGGCTATGCTTTAAGAATGATCATTAAGAGTGAAAACTAGTTTAAACCCTATTAGAACCCTAATAAAGACCTGTTGTTGAAGATGCTACTAAAAAGTGATCAATATGTATTTAATTGCTTAAGTAAGTGTTTGGATATTGTAGTTAACTCTCCTAGGTACCTCTAGGTGGTGGTGTTTATAGATATGAGAGAGAAAATATGCATATATAGGCTTATTTCTGAAGAAGTTATTATAGTTATCAAAAATTATATTGGAAAAAGTTTACAAATGATTGGATAGATAAGGTAGAGAATTTTATTTTATGTACATGGTGGTTTTTGGATTGGTTATAGTCCTTAAGTGTATAATTTTGGTGATCCAAATAGGCTAGTCACTAACATGCCTAATAGAGCAAATTATGCAAAACCCAGGCAGTAATGAGAAGTTGGTTCTATCTATGTTTTCAACATATATTTATAGATTAAAGTGCATGGAGTTGTTTTTTGTGACTTATAAATAATTTAATTGTATTATATGAGTTTTAAATATAGCGTAAGTGGTGAAAATGATGAAGCCAAAATGGCTTATCTGGCTCATTAAGGTTTATGTGTAGTGAGGTCAATAAATTGGTTTGTAAGACCAATAGTTGCCACTATACCATATGATGTTTATATTTGAATATGGTTTGGATATGTCATAGGATAATTTTAATTCAATATAATTACTTTAAAGTCCCTATATAGGTGTTAAAATTACAATGTTTCATGACTATGTTTTTGACAGTCTTGGCAGTTTTTAATAAGCAAGTTATAGTGATGAAAAGTTGGATTTGAATGTAATTTCATGAAATATTGATGGAATTTAGTAAATGGTGTTGTATTTTATGAATTTAAATTATTTTTAATTATTTTTAAAATCTTGTAAGTCAATGTAAGTGGTTGAAAATTTGAAGCCAAAATGGCTTTTCTATTTCAAGTAAGACTATGTGAGATAAGGTCAGGAGATTAGTCTGCAAGACCAATGTTTTCTATTAAATATTATGGTTTTTGTGATTGAGGTTGTTATAAATATGTTATATAATATTTTTAATGTATTTATAATCATCTAAAGTGTCCTTTTAGGTATTGTATGTTAAGTACTTTCATGATTGGTTTTTTATAATTATGGCAGTTCTGAGTGAGCATACTAAAAAAATGAGTTTAAGCCTTTTTGCCCTGAGTTGAAGTGTTTCAATAATATGGTTATTTTACCTTGAGGTTATATATATTATATTTATGTGTTTTATTGATCATTTTTTAGTAGCTTAAGTGAGTTTGATATTTAGTATTGAAAGGTAGATTTTTGGTATACACAAGCCTAATAGGACTGAGTACTAATGAGGGGGTTCAAGTAGTGATTTGTTGTAAAATGTCTTGTTGATCCTAGAAGACATTAGTGGTGGTATATTTTATTATTATATGATATTTTAATACCATGTTTGGAGTTTTAAAGTGTTCCAAAGAAGACAAAGTGTAATGTGTGTCTAAAGAAGACCTATTAGGTCTCTGTAAGGCCTAAAGGAGGATAAGGACTAATAAAGGTGTGACATACTAATTTGTGTGATTTATTAATATTTATAATGTGTGTTAAGATATATTTAATACCCAAGCTAAGTGGTTAAGTTATTTTGGCCGACCAAGAGGTGTGTGTTCATAAATTATGTATATAAACAAGGTATATTAGGCTTATTTGGGTATGAAGAAGATTGCATTGAGGAGCATATGAGATATAATATAATTGAGTGAAAGGAGGTATTATATAAAATTAAAATAAATTATAGATACTATCATGAATATATAATAGGAGGTCTGAGTATGAATATTAAATTCATATGACCTAATCAATCTTGAAGAGAACTAGTTGAGCGAAGAAGCCTAGAAGACAGTTTGAGAGGGTTAAAGAGTGTGAAGAGATGAAGAGGTGGTCATAATATATTTGTTGAAAAACATAGTGTTTTGAATATGATCAAATATATTAGGTGGATAAGTTGGTGTTGAGTCATCTAGGGGGTTTGTGCCTCCTTACAAGTGGGTGCTTTTTAAAACCTAGTAAAGTGGGTGCTTAACTAGTTGGGGTTGGTGCTCCATGTGGAGTTGGTGATTCAATAAATTTTTTCTTACAGGACTATATTCCATTTATAAATATCAGTGGGTTTTCTTCCCCTTGATGGTTTACCACATATGTGATGTGTTCTGGTATTTCACATTCATATGTATGGTTGCTTGTGCTTTGATTGATCTATATATTTTTATGAATGGATCATGAATGTTAAGTGGAATTGAATGAATATTTTGAAGAATAATTCACCCCTATCAATAATTATGCTTCCAATAATTGTTATTAGATCATATTCCTTTGAATTAGGCCTAATCTCCTAAAGGATATTCTAGAATCACAAGCATGGATTGTGATGATGATAATGATTATCATGATAGCAATAAAGATCAATTCATTTCATAAGATAAGTATGTAAGAGAGATGTTGAATAAGTTTTAGGGAAAGAAGAAGTAATCTAAGGTAAGTGATAATAATGTTTCTAATGATGATGATGATGACTATGTTGATCAAGTTGGTAATAGAGTTTTTATTCTTGGCTAAAGAAGTAGGTTATTCTAAGGAAGAAAATATGTATGATGAAGAAGTTTACTATGATAGTGAAGAAGAAGAAGCTAAATTTGATCTTAAATTTGAGATCATAAGTACCCTAGATTATTTTAAGCACCGAAATAAGAGGAATCATGAGTTAAGTGTTGACACAGTGGATTGCACCCAGGGGTAGGATGCCTAGCTCCCGCCCTTCCACATGCAACAATGGAAACTCCCCTCTTACTTATGGGACAGGCAAAGCTGGAGGGGAGAGTCTCTAGATAAGGGCTAACTCCTCTGATGTATCATTTAGGCCCTGGTTTCTCCTAAATCTAACAAATAAATGTAAAAAAGGGGGGGATGAAAAGAGAGAGAGAGATGCTGAAAATAAAACCTAAGCCTAAAAATGAAAAGGTGATACACCAGAAAATGTTTGATCTACTCAGGCCCAAAAATACACTTTTCACCAGGAAGAAACACCCATACACTTCATCTGACAAGGGAAACTCTTATATTTCAGTGAGTCAAGGGTCCGTAGAGATACAAGGAGGAAGGAACTACCAAAGGTGCTCTGTAACACACTTAGGCAACCTATTCACATGCACCTATATTCCTACTGTAGACACTTCTAGCAGCTCTACAGAAAAGATACTTCACAATGCACTAGACATGCTGTAATTGATTTATTGAAAGCATGAAATACAATGAATTAACACAAAAGAAGAACATAGACATATACTTTAAAGTGCAAGTCCAGATAGAGGTAAAAATGCTAAGTCCTGATTCAAGATAAAATCTGGCAGCTTTGCCTTACAAGCTCGAGAGATTTTTGGGTAGAGTTTTGCTTTAAGGCTAAGAGAATGGATCCTTCTCAAAATGAGAAATTTTACAATATATAGAGGAAGAAAAGAGGCCTTTTGTCACCCTTTTCACAAATGACCCATGTGCCTTTTGATCATTGGGAAGAGCAAGCCGCTTAAACATCATATGAGAAATTATGGGCCGCACCATTTGTCTGCTTACAAGACCGCTCCTTCAAGGCAATTACATAGCTTGTCTACTCATTAATGAAAAATGAAGAAAATGGGTCCATCTGTTAGCCATTTATGCCTCCCAATGATCAATTTTCATACACTATATCACCTGCTGGAGTAAATCCTTGAGTTGACACCTTCTTTTGCCGCTTGGATGCTTTGTCCACTTCTTGCCTTGTCTCATCCTAGCTTTGTCTCTTTCTGGCTTCTTCTGGTGGGTCACTACATTCCTTGTGCTCTCATTACTTGCCTTGGCCATTTTTTGCCAATTCTAGTGAGTGACACGTGGTGCGTTCTACTATGAAATGGGTAGGGCGCATGGCTGCATCCGCTTGACTCATGGAATCTTTAGGCATCCTTTGAAGGTCCTATAGAAGAGGACATGTGTCATCTTTTGCTCTCTTTAATAATTTATTTAGGGCCCACCATAATTTTTGTAAGATAAAAGAGAGAGACTACAGGTGTTGACACTTGTCAGCTTCTACCGAGCCTTGCATGGAACATGTGGCACGTTCTGCTGCTTTTAGAAAAGCATGTCAAAGCCTTCCATGGTTTCCACTTGGCACCTTCCATGCTCTAGATTTCTTGGTGTATAATTTGATGTTTGTAGGACCGTCACTGTGTTTGAAATTCCAACAGCTAGTTCGTTGTGCTTGATTTTGACGTATCCGGGCCCATCACCCTTGGACTTTCCTTTGACTTTCTTGCTTCGGCCTTCCTTCTTCATGGGCTTTTCCTTCAGACAATTTTCCCATGGAGAAAATTTCATGAGAATCATCTCAGTTGCTTTGATTTCTTTAGAATTTTCCCCAGGTCCTCTTCTTTGGAATTTTCTAAACTTTTTTCTCTCCTATGGCCTCCCTGAATTTCTTCAGACTTTTTGTCTGAAGGAATTCCTTCAGATAAAAAGTCTGAAAGAATTCATTTCAATGCTTAAGTCCTTTCTGAGGGATTTTTTCAGGTAGCACTTTTGAATTCCTTTGGGCTTTTTGTCTGAAGGAATTCCTTTAGACAAAAAGTTTGAAGGAATTATCCTGTTGCCTTAACGAAAGTCCAAAAAACTTACCTTTACAACTCTTTTTCTTTGAAGTGCTCCTTGCCCTCCGCAAGGGCTCTTGAACTTGGAACTGCCCTCAACAAGGGCACTTATCCTTCAGGAGGTTTGAATTTTTTTTTGAACCACTCTTTTAAACCAATCATTGAACCAATTGATCAAACCGATTCAATGGTTCAAACAATTGTTAAACCAAGGCTTTGAATCGAGTGATGAACCAAGCTCGTTGAACCGTTTGATAAACTGACTGAGTGAACCAAAGCGTTGAACCAAAGTGTTGAACCAACTAATTGAACTTAAGCATTGAACCAAGCCGATGAACCGACTGAGTGAACTGAGTGATTAAACCAAGGATTTGAACCGAGTGATAAACCAAGCTCATTGAACCATTTGATGAACTTGGTGATTGAACCAAGGCTTTGAATCGAAGCATTGAACCAAGGTGTTGAACTGGTTTAATGGTTCAAAGATGCTAACCTTGTAAATTTTTAGACAAGATTCCAAAGAAGCTTTGCAAAACCTTGCACTCTTTGAACTGGTTCCTCATGTGCTGAAAGGCTCACCTGTAGAGTTCATAGAAATGGCCTTGCAGAGTCTGTAGAAATTCTATAGAGTTCGTAGAAATTGCAAGACTCGTGCAAAATCAAAAGTACTGGCTCAAAACAACATAAAAAAGAAGGTGTAGACACCAATATTGTGTCAACCCTCCCTTGGTCAATTTCTAAATGTTAACACTCCTAACCCACACTTGAACCCCTTTCACCTTGGACACCTCACCTAGACACCTCACCCTAAGACCATTTCTTAGCCTATGAGTCACCTTGAGACTAGGTCTTCTAAATCCTAACTACCCATGACCTATTCTCACTCCCTAACCAACTCTCGTGCCTCATAAGCCCATGTTTTGACTATTCTCTAATGGAAAAAGCACTTGGTAGATGGAGAAATAGGAAAAGGGCTAAAAATAGCCCTTTTACCTATTCTCTCTCTACCAACGTCAGTCAACCGTCGGCCGACATCGGTCAACCATGGTTGATGCTGGTGGGATCACCGACGTTAGTTACATAAGCCAAGCTCTAAACATTGAGCTGGCCCCCCGCCTCCTCGCACATTCACATGCACATTCTAATTCAAGCACTGAAACTTGACTATCATTCTCCTGGCTACCGATGCTCTGCACAAGTCATTCCAAGAGACTGGATTGAAACATTGTATGAGGACCTCAACATCAACCACAATAAGAATCTCCATTCTGACACCTCTGGTTTTTCATCTAATAGAGCTAAGTATTTTGCTTTTCATTTCAATATTTTAGAATACTTTGTTAATTAGTTTCCATTTAAATATTTCTAAATACTGTTGAGAGACCTAACTTCTTTCGAGGAGGGGCTGAAAGGCCTTCCCCTTATTCTTACCCTCTTTTCACACCTATCCTCTACCCTTTCCCTTCCTCAGACCTTATTCACCTTCTCGCAACCCTGCACAAACCTCCTAATTCTCAAAAACTCTTATGTCCATCACAAAAATATTCTGAAACCCATCCAAGGCCCACTGCCTCGACCGACATCGACAACCCAACTGATGTCGGCACTATTTTCCCCACTGACCTCGGTAGGATAACTGATGTTGGTGATTATGTTAACCAAAAAACCTATCCAAACAGCCCATAAACCAAACAAAACCTTTGGCCATCATTTTGTAACATTCTGAGACTACAGGAAAAAGGTACACAACATTCTACCTTTCCATTTTTTAAAGTCTTTTATCATTCCTTTTTATACAAAACTCTTTTATTTAAATAGTGGACTGTCATCCCTCAAGGAACTTCATGCTTTCAGGACCAAGTGCATAGCTTGGCAGTCCACCATATCCTCCTCTAACATTTTCCTTGTTTGAGTTTTTTTCTTATTGCAGGTGTTTTCTCCACAACTAAAGAGGATCTCCCACAAAGCTTGGATACAGTGTGCACTAAATCCGGGTAACGTCAAACCCAAACCCCTTAAATTTAGCTTCTTCCTTCTTTAAATGCAATTAGCAAAAATATAGAGAAACATTCTGGCACGCCTGGTGGGACCTTTGGAGTTTTCCTTGGGTTCATTCTTCTTCTTTTAAAAAAATCAAACTTTCATATAGATGCATTAGAAAAATATTCTCTTCTTGCATCCCCTCTTCTATCTTCTTGTTTCAAAAGGAAATCATTAGCAGAAGTTAAAAAGAACATCTCTTTTTCTTCTTGTTACCTCTTGCATGCATCATAGAGTAGTGAAAAAACTCATACTCTTTACCTCTTCTCCAATTGTTTGCATTTGAATAACATATTTTTATTTGGGTTAAAAAACTATTGCATTTCATTCTTGCTTGGATGCATACTTAACCCACTTAGTAATTAAAGCATTATGAATGAATTGTAGTGCACAAATGTTACACAACCAAACCACAATAACTTCAAATTAAACACATAAACTTACTTGAGACAAGGCCCATCTAGGATTTCATCGCCTAGCAGATACCTTACCCCAACTGGTTATCCTACTTGGACTTCACTACCAAGAGGAGGACCCACTCTGTTATCTGGTAGAGTATAAACTATAGGGAAGGTATATTTTGGCTAAGTGGCCCAGCTTGGCTCTGGGTTCGTGAAGTGAAGGGAGCAAGCCCTAGCACTAGGCCACGTACTGAACCTAACACAGATATTTTTGAGCAACATAACATAACCTAAAACCAGCCATAGACTTCCTCTCTAGGACCTATTCTACAAGCCCAACTCCCAACATATTCTCTTAAGGCATAAGCCACCATGACTTTAAAACTTATTCCTAAGAATCTAATGTTTTAGAGGTTGCTTGCCTATTCATCTATTCTGCTATTTTTTATCTGAGTGTTTGAACTGGTAAGGTCGTACCATTCTGAAGTCCAAAAATAACTCAGAGTATCTTATTCCAAAAACTACCAATTTTTTGTGTTTTTGGAATTACACAAAAATTGACATCAATTTTTCCACCGATGTCAGCAACCAACATTAACCAACATCGGTTAACTGACTGACATCAAAAACATTTTCTAATTGATATCAATTAAACAACTAACATTGGTCACTATCAATAAATTTTCTTTCCAAACAACAAGCTTAAAACCTAACTTTCTTGCTGTTAAACACAAATTTTAGTTTCCTAAAACTAAAACACATAGTTTTTGGAACCTGAACCCATTTCACCTTGGATGGTCCTAACACGCAGTCAAGCCAAATCTCTTGTTGACCACACAAGTCAACAGCCACCCCTGCCTTCTCGCACATTCACACGCACATTCTGATTCAAGCACCAACACTCGACTATCATTCTCCTGGCTATCGAAGCTCTACACAAGTCATTCCAGAGACTGGATTGAAACATTATACGAGGACTGCAACATCAGCCACAATGGGAATAAGCATTTTGACACTTCTGTTTCTTTACCTAATAAAGCTAAGTACTCTAGTTCTTATTTCAATATTTTAGAATACATTGTTAATTAGTTTCCATTTAATATTTCTAAATACTATTGAGAAGCCTAACTTCTTCCAAGGAGGGGCTGAAAGGTCTTCCCCTTATTCTTACCCTCTTTTCACACCTATCCTCTACCCTTTCCCTTCCTCAGACCTTATGCACCTTCCCGCAACCCTGCACAAACCTCCTAATTTCTAGAAACTCTTTTATGCATCACAGAAATACTCTAAAACCTGTTTAAGGCCAATTGCCTTGATCGACATTGGCAACACAACTGACGTCGGCACTATTTATTGACTGACCTCGGCAGACAAACCAATGTCGGTGACTATGTAAACCAAAAAACCTATCCAAACAGCCCATAGACCAAACAAAACCTTTGCCTAGCTTTCTGCAACATTCATAGACACACAGACTGCAATCAGGGAATAGGTACAAACATTCTACCTTTCCATTTCTTTAAGTATTTTATTATTTATTTTTATACAACACTCTTTTCTTTAAATAGTGGACTGTCATCCCTCATGGAACTTTACACTTCTGGGACCGAGTGCGTAGCTTGGCAGTCCACCATATCCTCCTCTAACATTTTCTTTGTTTAAGTCTCTTTCTTATTGTAGGTGTTTCCTCCACAGCCAAAGAGGAGCTCCCACAAAGCTTGGATACGCTGCGCACTAAATCCGGGTAACATCAAACCCTCAACCTTTTACCTTTAGTTTCTTCCTTCTTTAAATGCAATTAGCAAAAATATAGAGAAACATTCATGTAGAAGGGGCCATCATCCCTCTACTTCACCCTTTAGAGGAGCCTTCCTCTCCTATTTTTCCTCCACCGATGGAGGATAGTCCTCCATCCACCCCCTTTCACATGTAGGAGAGTCTACTTTGACCTCTCCCATATTGGAGGATGATTTGATGGCACCAACGCCAGTGGCCCCGCCCTTATCTTTCTTATTGTTTCTATTCAAATTTTGCTTTCTATATTCAAAGAATAATTAAGAAACTAAGAGATGGTCAAGGCTAGATGTGTACCTGGATATAGTCTGTGCACCGTAATCTAGACGCTATGAGGACTCCTCTTTGGCTTTGGAGGAATGACACCTGTAAAAAAAAGAGACTTGGACAAAACAAGGCATTAGATGGATAGATGGTGGGTTGCCAAGCAAAAGCTTGATCCCAGAAGTATGAAGACTTCCTTAAGGGATATCAACCCACTAGTCAATAAAAAGAAGTGTCTGATAAAAAGTAGAATATTAAAAGACTGAAAGTGATAAAATATGGAAATGAAAAGGAAGCAAAAGCTTACCTGAGAGATGCTGTCAGACTGGTCACAGTCGCCGACGTTGGTGGTCCTACCGGCGTCAGTTGATCAAGGTGCCAACGTCGGTTAGTCTGGCGATGTCGGTGGGGGAAGCGACCGGCATTGGTCGGGGCAGGAGGCTTGAACGGGGTCTAGTCGAGTCTGTGGTCCGTGGACAAGGTCTGGTTGTGCAGAATGGTTTATGGATGGGGTCTAGTCAGGGTCTGGGTTTTAGTTTGGGCCTGGTTGAATGGTCTGGGGTCTGGGTCTGATAGTCTAGTTAAGTGGGCAGAGTGTATGGTCTGAGGACAGAGGCAACAGAGAGATGGGGAAGTAAAGATTCAGCTCTGGTCTGGTTAATAGTCTGGTCTAGGGAGATATTGTTTAAAATTAATAACTGAAGAGAGAATAAAAACACAGACAGTATACTTACCTGTGCCTTGTGAAAGGTGTGCTACTGATGATTCCTGTACCTGTTATTGACGTAGCCTATGTGGAGAACCTGTTGCTGATGGAGAACTTAAAGTTGTTGCTGCACTTAAAGGAGAGAGTGAGTGGCTTGACTAAGAGATTTTGTAGATTCACGGATGGTCGAATACTGAAGGACTCATGATTTGCTTCCAGAGATTCGCTGATTCCTGATTGGGATCCCCAAAGAGTTTGAAAAATTGGTTAAGTATAACCGACGTCGGCGATTCTGCCGGCGTCAGCCGACATTTGATCGACGTCGATGGGTTTAGAACGGGCAAAAAGAGCCACTAAGCCCGTTTTTCATTTTCCAAGTGCACTATCCATTGGAGAATGTCAAAGGTTGGGCTAAATACGCACGAGAGTTTGTTAGGCGGTTAGAGAGAAGTAGGAATAGGTCTTGGGTGAGTCATAGGATGGGAATTAGTCCAAGGTGAGGTGTCATGGGTGATGTGTCCAAGGAGGAGGGTTAATTCAAAATAAGTTAATTATTTTAAATTAGTAATTGTTAGGAATGGGTTAAGGGGGAAAGTGACCAAGGGTTAGACACTATTTAGGTGTCTACATTTGCCCCTTTTTGTCTTATTGGTTGCTCTAAGCGAACTGTAAGACAAAAATAGGAGTCGGTTGCCCCAGGTATGGGATAAGGTTGATTTCATCTTGTTGGTTGTTCAAGTGAACTGCAAGATAAAAATAGGCGAGTGTTGGTTGTCTCAATTATGGATGAGGTATCCCCCCTCAAAGCAGGAGTCGAGAGAAGGGAACCTGAAATCGGGTGCTGATTTGACAGAGAGTGGATGAAAAAAGAGAAAAGATAGTGGGAGAATGCTACAAAATTTGTGATTGCACGTACGCCACTTCACAAGGATGGTTAAGTCAAATTGTCGCAGGTCGAGGGTCAAGGAGTGCCAAAATTGAAATAACCGGTCCCCAGCATTTAGTCATCTGCTGATTGGGTTATTCAATCTAGGCTAAAGCTCCAATGGTCATCGTGTTCCAGGTATCCCAGGCTTAGGAAGTGCTCTTGAAAACACGAAAAAGTCACAAGTAGTGCGGATCAACTGGCTTGCGATCCTATACTTGTGAAGGTCAAAAGTGTGTGCACAATTTTGCTAGCCAATCATGAGGTAGCATACATGCAAAATCAACCAAGGCAAAATTGCTTTGGAAGTAGTCACGGTTTTTAGGAGATGGGCATGATCTCTAATGTCTGGTGGTCGATGGATGGAGGAAAAAGTGATCCAAGTGTGCCCCAGGGAGCTAAAATGATGTGGTCTGAAGGACTGACTGATGTTGGGCATGATTTTGGTCATTTTGAAGAGGGATGAAGTTTTAAGGCAGCCGAATCCAACAAAACTGGATTGACGACCCACCAAAAGTCATTTGTGACATTTGACCAAGAGAAAAAGAGAGCTCTGGAGTGGATTTAGTGAAAGTGACCCAAGTTGATCAGTGTAGCAGCGTGAGGTGGCAGATAGGTATTAGTAAAGAGAAGGAGTTGATTGGACGTGGAAGGGATGCGTGTGGGCTAGGGGAAGTGTGCAGAGTCATTAGCATGGAAAAGATGGCAAAGGGGAGTAGAGGACCCGCAGGAGGTCCACCACCAGTGGCACCCATTGTGCCACCACGCCGATGATGCCGTGATGAGGTAGGAGAGTCTCTGAACCCTATTTGATTCATTTTTGTCTTGAAGTTAGTTTTTGAAATTTTTGTTGTTTTAGTCAGAAATCGAGGGGGAGGGTAGCTAGGAAGGTGGGTAAAGGGTCTAAGATAGGTTAGGAGTGATTTAGGAGAGTTAAGGAGGGTGTGGGGGGTTTAGAGGGGAAGCCCTAATTTTTAGGGCTCACCTCGTTCAGCCCTAGGGCCGAACCAGTCACTGACATCAGCAATTCCGCTGGCATCAGCCGACCAGCGACCGACATTAGTCACTAACCTGATGATGTCGGTCACTAAGTGATCGACGTCAGTTAGGTGAGTGCCATTGCCGGCACACTAATCGATGTCAGTGGCTACCTGGTCAGAAAGAGTGGTGAAAAATGGTCAAGTCAAAAGGTTGAAGCTAGGCCAAGGGCGTCTCGGGTGTCGGGTTAGGCATAGATGGTTGGAATGGTTGGTAAAATAGAAAGAGTAGGAACAATTTTAACACGAGATTGACTGTGGATGGATGTAGGCGAGGCAGACTCTGATGCTGCGAGATCGCCTCCCGACTTTGCTGACGTAGATACACGGAGGTGTGATGGTCGATGAGTGGGCGCGAATGAGCACAGTTGGACTCGGCGGGCTATGATGCTACTGCAGAGTGGCACGAGATGTGAGCTTAATGGTGGCATTGATCGAGCGGTGGGATCATTCCACCAACACCTTTCACTTGCCCATGGGAGAGATGATGGTCACAGTCGAGGATGTGTACCAGATTTTGCAGCTTCCAGTACACAGAGCAGACCTGTATGTGTGCTCGAGAGAGGCACACAACATTCATATGGTTACGCTATTTGGTGAGCATGCAGCTGAGGTGAGCTACCATTCAGCCAGTTTTGCTTATGAGCCTTTATACGCGGCGGATGAGGGCACACATCGGTTGGTTGTCCTGATGATGATCGGCATCACAATCTATGCGTTGCCAGATGCAGATGGAGGTAGGTTTCTGGTTGGCATGACCAGGGTTTTGTCAGAGATGATAGAGTAGTAGACAGTGTTTGCCTGGGCACCTGTCTTTTTGGCCCAGGTGTATAGAGAGTTGTGGGGCATTAGTCAGCGGTGATGGTATAGTTTGTGTGTCGGCCACCTCTTGCATTGCTGGGCTTACGAGCACATCATGGTCACACGACCTCTCAGCCTCCCAGTGGTGATTCAGGTTGGCTTTAGGGTTGGATTCAGGTGATGGCGTGAGATGATGGCGCAGACACATGTGGATGGAGTGGTCAGGGATATTGATCACTATCGAGGCGTACTGGAGGCCCTGATTCCAGTAGATATCATCTGGAGACCATACTTGGTTTATCCAGCGTTCAGAGACCAGGGTGAGTAGATGGTCGGGATGCAGAGCAGGAGATGGGTCAGAGGTAGGTGAGCCGGCGAGCTCGAGAGGATTCCAGCTGAGAGAGTGCGGCACTAGTATGGGCTGCTATAGGATGTTCCTCCCGCATTTTCACAATACAGGTGGGATGACATAGAGGCGCCGCTCCCACTGCCAGAGGAGACAGAGGAGCCAGATTTTGAGGAGTTGCCTACAGGACCTGGGATAGCCAACCCAGGGTGTACAAAGGCCTACACAACATGCTGGGCAGGGTAGTATAGAGGCATACAGGTGGGTCCCCAGCCAGATCTATAGGCTGTCACGAGGGAGCGGGATACAGCTCGTGAGGAGAGGGACACTGCATGGCAGGAGAGAGACGTGGCTCAGGCCTAGGTCTCAATTTTACAGGGACAGCTAGCAAGAGTTACAGGGTAGCTGATGGAGATGACAGGACAGGTGGCAGCATTGACAAGGTAGGTCACTCTATTACAGGATAGATGGCTGTAGCTCAGGCACAGGCAGTGGCAGGTTAGAGCTTTGGAGGGTAGGGCCCATTGCAGCAGCCATCTCAACAGCCAGCATTTTCATAGGGGGCAGGACCGTCGACATCAGTACAACTTGGTCAGCCACAGCCACAAAGGTTAGGACAGGGCATAGCAGCAGGGCAGATGGGTCTGCCGCAGACTGTATCTATAGTTAGATATAGTGATGCACTGGACGAGATCGCATACTATGAGAGGGCCATCAGGGGGTTCCCTCAGATACAATGATACTTAGAGATGCAGGCAGAGCAGAGCCGATAGAGGTCTATGTCTCGAGCGATGGCTTCAGGGTCGCACAGATGGCACAGATCAGAGGGAGGAGAGGATACAGCATCTTCCCGGCCACCACCACTGCCACCTCAGCCACAGCCTTGAGGGCAGCCCTTGAGATTCATTTTTGATGTATATACCGGCCTGCGAGCCGTTGATGCGAGATGTATGAGAGAGAGACAGGGGCACATATTTGTGTGATTGTATAAACTATTTTGATATATATATGATGATGGTTTTGGATCATTGATGTGTTATGGATGTTGTTTAATGTTTAATGTATTGAGCATTTTTTATTATGATGATGATGCATGTTTTGATATTATGTTTATGATAATTAAATGTGATGATGATTAATGTAATGATGAATGATTATAATGATGATGATTAATATAATGATGCATTATGATAATGCTAATGATGAGAATGGTCATGACTAAAGATTATGAAAATATGTGCTTGTTTGTGATGTGATTGGCAGGTGACAAGAGAAGGAGATGGAAGAAAGTGACGAAGAGAATGGCCGAGCTAACCCCAGAAGACCCCATGTCAACTGAGTGCTGCCTACATAGCCCCTATCGTTAGGGCCTCAGGCCAATGTAGTTCTATTCAAATTTTGCTTTCTATATTCAAAGAAGAATTAAGAAACTAAGAGATGGTCAAGGCTTGATGTGTACCTGGATATAGTCTGCGCACCGTAATCTAGACGCTGTGAGGACTCCTCTTTAGCTGTGGAGGAATGACACCTGCAAAGAAAAGAGACTTGGACAAAAGAAGGCGTTAGATGGATAGATGGTGGGTTTCCAAGCAAAAGCTTGATCCCAGAAGTATGAAGACTTCTTTAAGGGATATCAACCAACTAGTCAATAAAAAGAAGTGTCTGATAAAAAGTAGAATATTAAAAGATTAAAAGTTATAAAATATGGAAATGAAAAGGAAGCAAAAGCTTACCTGAGAGATGCTGTTGGACTGGTCACAGTCGCCGACGTCGGTGGTCCTATCGGCATCGGTTGATCAAGGTGCCGACATCGGTTAGTCTGTCGACGTCGGTGGGGGAAGCGACCGGCGTCGGTTGGGGAAGGAGGCTTGAACGGGGTCTGGTCGAGTTTGTGGTCCATGGATAGGGTCTGGTTGTGCAGAATGGTTTGTGGATGGGGTCTAGTCAGGGTCTGGGTTTTAGTTTGGGCCTGGTTGAATGGTATGGGGTCTGGGTCTGATAGTCTAGTTAAGTGGGCAGAGTGTATGGTCCGAGGACAGAGGCAACAGAGAGATGGGGAAGTAAAGATTTGGCTCAGGTCTAGTCTAGGGTCATAGAAGTGTCGAAAGGGGGAGATATTACCTGAAAGCTATAATTCCAAAGATAATGAAAACACAGATAGTATACATACCTGTGCCTGCCAGAAGAGTGTTGTTGATGTCGTACCTATTGTTGGTGTTGCTAGTGATGAAAGTCCCATCGTTGGTGGAGTTGCTGAAGCCAGAATACCTGTTGTTACACTTGAGGGAGAGAATGAGAGGCTTGGCTGAGAGATTAGCAGATTGGCAGATGGTCGAAGACTAAAGATTCCAAGATTCGTGATTAGACACGTGATTTTGTGATTGTGGCGAGAAATTGTGATTCGGCGAGAAATTGTGATTAGCCAAGAAAGAGGTTAGACGCCGATTTAAGTAAACTGACGTTGGCAATCCTGCCGACGTCGACCGATAGTTAACCGACGTCGGCGGGTGCAGAACGCGTAAAAGGGCCAGCAAGCCTGTTCTACATCTGCCAAGTACATAATCAATGGAAGAATTGTCGAAGGTTAAGATAAATGCGCACGAGAGTTTGTTAGGTGGTTAGAGAGAAGTAAGAATAGGTCTTGGGTGAGTCATAAGGTGGGAAATGGTCCAAGGTGAGGTGTCCTAGACGAGGTGTCATGGAAGGAGGGGGGGTTAATTCAAAATAAGTTTATTATTTTAAATTAGTGATTGCATGGTTTAGGAATGGGTTAGGAATGGACCAAAGGGGGGGAAAGACCAAAGTTAGACACTATTTAGGTGTCTACATTTTTCCCTTTTTGTCTTGTTGGTTGTTCTAGATGAACTGCAAGACAAAAATAGGAGTTGGTTGCCCCAAGTGTGGGATGATGTGGATTGCCCCGAGGTATGGATGAGGTATTCCCCCTCAAAGCGGGAGTCGAGGGAAGGGAACCTGATGTCAGGTACCGATTTGACAAAAGGTGGATGAGAAGGAGAGTGAGGGTGAACGCTGCAAAAGTCATGATTGTGCGCATACCACTTCACGGGATAGGTAGGTCAAATGGTCGCAGTCAAAAGGTCGAGGAGTGCCAAAATTGAAATAATCAGGCCCTAGCATTAGTCGTAGCTGATCGGGTTATTCAATCTAATCTGTAGCTCCAAATGGTCATCGTGTTTCAGGTATCTCGGGCTCAGGAAATGATCTTGAAAACACGAAAAAAGTTACAAGTAGTGCAGATCAACCGGCTTGCGATCCTATACTTGTGAGGGTCCAAAAATAAGGTCTGCGTACAATTTTGCTATCTATTCATGAGGTAGCATGAGTGAAAACAAAACCAAGATAGAGTTGTCTCAAAAGTAGTCAGGGTCTAAAGAGATATGCGTGATCTCCATGGTCGCTAGTCGGGTTGAGATATAAGTGATCTCAAATGTGCCCCATGAGGAGTCAGAAATGACTTTGACATTGGCAGGGCTAGTTGATTGGTCATAATGAAAGATGAAAGGTTGACGTTTTGAGAAAGAGACAAATGAGCAGATAGGTGGACAAAGGAATGGCCGAGCTAACCTCAGAAGACTGAGTGCTACCTACATAGCCCTTGTGTGAAGGACCTCAGACCAATGTAGTTCAGACAGAGGGTCAAAGAGGTCGATAGGTTGGTTTTGGTCGAGGTCAAGGTCGAAATGATGAGAAGAAAATGATGCTACAGCCTTTTCCAATGGTGTATGCTGTAACATTGGTTGAGTGGTCTTTCATCCCTAGAAATTTTCCATATTCGTGATGGATGTATACTAAAAATGAATTGAGGTCTATTTATGCTTCAGCAAGTAATGGTTTATGCTTGACATAAATTGTGTCAGGTCGATAGTTTCCATGTGTATTGGTGTCCACAGAAACTATGTGAATGGTCTAGGTCATGTCATTGGTCTGAAAATGTTTGATTGGTTTGGTGTGAGTTTGGTTGGATAGATAATGATTTGGTTGAATGCGTGACCAAAATGTGTCAAAAGTGAAAGGCGAATTGCTCTTGCATTGACAAGGACCAGAATGACAGCATAGATAAGGGTTGTTTAGAAACAAAAGCCTTATTTATGCATTGCATCATTGACCAGTGGTTGTGTTAGAGCGGTAATCGAATCACTTGACGATAAGTGAACTCGAAGTCCCTTGAGCGGGTGATATGATAGGAGAGGAAGGGGTAACCCTATTTGTGGCAGGAAGAATCTTGCCCCTTTTATAGGTGACCCAAGAATGACTATAGACAAGTCCATGACTCTAAAGTTTGTCAGTCAGTTTTTTTTTTTTTTTGAAGGCAGACTGATCGATGCGGGAAGCCTGCGATGGGATATTGTCTTGCTTTGTGGTCATGTCGTGAAGCTGATCGATGCGAGAAGCTTCAAAGATAATGCTGTGTATGTAGCAAAATTTATGCATAGCCATCCTTCGAGGGAGTGGTCTATATTCTGCTTTATATGTTTTTGATATGACTTCGGCCTAGCTGTCTTTCAAGGGAGCAGTCTAGTAAATACAACAATGATGATGCAGCTATCCTTTGAGGGAGCAGTCTACATTTATAGTTTTATGACCTTGGAATATGCATCCCATTTTGATATATATTTGATTGATTTTGCTGACTGGACTTTTGGTCATGGACTTGACTATAGAGGTTTAGAGGGTTTCCATTTTATTAGGACAAAGCATTCATGCTTGCCAAAAAGGTTAGGATTGAGGGTTGAAGGAGATAGGAATGATGGTGACAGGGAGTGCTCAAGGGACCGAGCTCAAGTTAAACGTCAAATGAATAATTATTTGACTAACATTAGACTGGTCAAAGAGGCAAGACATAAAAGGGGCTCAGGTTCTGACCAAATCTTGACCCATGATGGTGTTAAGGTCCGAGTCAATTGGGAGCAAAGGTGCCCCATTTGCTTCGTTCTAAATTGATCACAATGATTAATGGCAGTTTGAAGAAGTGATAGGTGTTTGGTTGGTCGATGTTTGATAATTGAAGTTTGGTCAATGTTTGGTTGATGCTGGTCGGGGTCATGATAAGAAGGTTGATTGATGGTTGGTCGAGACTTGGTCGAAGTTTGGTCGAATGTCTGGTCAAAGTTGGTTGAATGTTTGGTTGACTGTTTGGTTGAGGTCAAGATAAGGTTGGATTCCCCCAGTTGCTTAGGGAGAATGTTGGATATATTGGTCAAGGTCGGTTGAGGCTTAGTGGCTAAATGGACTGTGTTGATGTCGAATAATGGGGTCAAAGGCGGCAAAAGGATCATAGTCTGGCGTGGAGATCCCGATTTAGGCGATGAGGTTTGAGAGGCATGGGTCGGTGTTGATAATTTGTTGAAGAGGTGGTCAAGAGGGTCCTTGATAAGAAGGGTATCCTTTCTCCGTTGTTGACGAATGACAGCTTTGAGAGTGCAACAACGCTCAGTGTCATGTCCCAGAGTGTGATGATAATGATAGAATTTAGAGTTGTTGAACCAAGATGGCCTTGATCCGAGAGTTGATGAGTGGGATGGTGTTGAAGGTTTACTGATGATATGGTCGAGAAGAAGGGTGTCATTTCCCAGACATTGGTGAACGACAACCTTGAGGGCACAACAATGTTCAGTGTCATGTCCAAGCGTGCGATGATATGCACAAATGCAAGTGTCATCGAACTAGGGCAGTTTTGGTCTGAGAGATTGATATGGTTTAAGAGGCGGGAGATAGATGCGAGAGGACTACAACAATTGCCGTAACAGCAAAGCATAAGAACCTGCTAACGGGTCTGGAAGTTTTGTTACAGTGGGGGTTGATGACTTTGGTTTGAGAGGCAAAAGAGGCATTGGTCGATGGTTTGGAGGAGATATATGTTTGAGGGGTTGAGGGAGTAATGGAGGTGACTTGCCTCTATGAAGTATGGGAGTAGGAAGAACTCCTATTAAAGTGGATGGATGCGGGCCCAAGATTGAAGGTAATGAAGAAGGTGGGGGAGGAGTCCTCTGGTGTGGTCTAGTGGCCTTCTTTGATATGGTTTGAGGGCCATTATTGCGAGAGGTGAGGTTAGATGTGGGGTGAACACCAAGAGGTTCAATCTCTTTTGGTAAGGTGGGCGCTTGTGCAAGTTTAGGCTTAGATGTGGACGGAGGTGAGTGAGACGTAACAATCTCAGGCAAAAGGCAAGAGGAAACCATGTCTGGGTCTTCCTCGGTCAAAATGGGTGGAGAGACTGGGTCTTCTCTTGGTGGAGAAGAAATAGGAGAGTGCGGCTCCTCAAGAGAGAAGAAGGTAGGGATGATCGTGCCTTCTGCTTGTGCTTGAGGAGTAGGCAAGGTAAGGTCTTAAGATGAAGGTAAGGCTAATGGCGTAGGCATGGTCGAGGTGTCCTCTAGTATGAGAGAGGTAGATGGAGGACTAATAGGAGAAGAAAGTTCTTCATCCTGTGATGGAGGAGGTTGGTCAAGGACAAGAGGCAAAATAGTGTTGATTGTGTGAATATTATGGTCATGAGAGTCATTAGTCGTGGTTTGGATGGTGTTTTGAGTAGGTGGATGGTTTGGAAATGGTTGTTTGAAGATGTTGATGTTTTGATTTGGCGGGGTGTTCGGGTTATCTAAAATAAGATCCCCCTTGTCGATCATGTCTTGGATGATGTTCTTGAAGGTTCGGAAATTATCGATGTCATGGCCATGGACGCGATGAAAGTGACAGAAGTCGGCCTCCCTATACCATGTAGGGAGGGCTTTTGAAGGGTTGAATTGAGGTGGTCAGATTGGAGGGAGATTGAGGACCCCATGCTTGAGTAGTTTTTCCAAAATGGAAGCGTATGATTCTCCAAGTGGAGTGTATGAACGCTGGATGTACCATTGTTGGAATTGTTTGGTGATGCTTGGAGATGTAGAAGGTTGAGAGTAATCAGTTGTCGTCGATGATGGTGATCTAATGACCACAGTGTTGGCCACTCCTTTGGGTTTGGAGTTGGCAGAAGAAGAAGGTCTGGAAGAAGAATGGTCATTGGTTTTTGCATTGGTATTATGCAATTTGACCTTATCCTCTTCAAGGGCGCAGAGTTCAAGCTTTCGAGCCATGGTGAAAGCTTCGTCGAAAGTGCGAAATGTCTGAATCCGCAAGGTAGAAGAGATGTGCTTGGCACATGCTCGAGAAAAGAGCTCGATGAGCTCAGGTTGAGGTAAGGAGAAAGAGAGCTGGTTAATCAAGCCTCTCCAATGGCGACAAAATTAACTATTGATTCATCGTCAAATTGCCTGATGGAGTAGAGGTCTGTGATTGAGACTTGTTTGGTGATGTTGATAGAAAAATGGTCGAGAAATAATTGGGCAAATTGAATGAATGAAAAGATAGAATGTCTGGCAAGAGAGCTATACCAGTCAAGGGCAGAGCCAGAGAGGGACATAGGGAACGTGCGTAAAAGTAACACATCGTCGTGGGCAATAAGATAGCAGGCATGTCTGAATGCCCGTAGATGTTGTTGCGGGTCCTCCTTACTCTAGAAGCAAGTGAATTTAGGAAGCTCCCACTGGTTGGGGTATGGTCTAATAGGAACAGAAGGATGAATAGGCTCATTGCAAATTTGCTCATACGAGAGAGCATTGCATGAACCAGAGATAGAGGTCTCAAGACTGGACATCTTATCCATCAGCATTTTAATGACGTCTGCTGACGGATTGATGGATGGAGCTCCCCCTAGGTTGTAGGGCACTTGAAAGAGGCTAGAGGAGGCATATGACGTACTTGGTTGTGTTTGTGTAGGCATAACATAAGGGTAGTGCATCATAGGGATAGATGTCGTGGTCAAAGGGGCTTCTGTCATGAAGTTGGAGGACACAAATTGACTAGATACCATCAAAGGTGGTTGAGTGATGACACTGGTAGAAGATAGGTTGGCACTCCTGCATTCATGTGCGCAAGAGTGTGAGGGGTCGAGACAATCAAGTTCTGGTATGATGTAGAACTTGGTTGAATTGCGTGCGGTTGAGGGGGTAATGGAAAACCGATGGAGGTTGGTCTAAAAATGGATGGGGAGGCCAAACTTTGCGTATTGGCCATGGTCAGGTAAATGGTTGAGGCAAAAGGCTGGGTAGCGGATGGTGTTAATGTCATCACTGCTTCACCCGAAAGGTCTCGCGTTGGGTCCCTTGCGAGATAGTTTTGGAGGACTGTGACGTTGAGGTCCAAGAATCTTTCAAAATCTTGGTCCCCTTCAGGGATGATGGGAGTTTGAATCGGGGTCGCTCCTGTAGGAGTTCTTTCAATCTCTAAGTGGAACTCCATGATAGGATTGGTTAGGGATGAGAGAGCGTGGTCAAGAAGAGGGTCAGGTTCCAGAAACTGTGTGTTTTTAGTTTCAGAGACTCAGAATGAGGTTTTGGCAGAAAAAGGGGTCGGGTTTTAAGCTACTATTTTAAAGAAAAGGACAGTGACAGAGACCGATGTCGGTTGAAAAATTGATGTTGGCAAGAAAGATGGCCGACGTTGGTCAGATAACCGATGCCGGCAAGAAAAGGAAACTGACATCGGTGGTAACACCGATGCCGGTGAATGTGTTTTCTAGAAAACCAAAAGATTTGGAAAAACAATGAAGAAAGTGTCCCCACACACTCAAACAAGTAGATGAGAATAGAAAACATAGAGAGACAGACAGGCCCTAAGCGTGCAATCCTAAGAATCAACTTTAGAATCCTGTGGCTTATGCCTTAGAATGATGTTTGGGGAGGTTGGCTGATAGAAGGGTCCTAGAAGAGGCAATATATGGATGGTTTTGGGTCTTGTTTAGGTGCTCAAGAAGTCTGTATTAGGTTTGGTACGTGGCCTGGTGCTAAGGAGCAAGCTCCCCTCACTTCATGAGTCCAGTGATGAGCTGGTCTCACTTAGCCAAAATATACCTTGCCTAGAGATTATCCTCTGCCAGAGAACAGAGTGGGCTTTTCCTTTGGTGATGAAATCCAAGTGAGATTGCCAGGTAGGGGTAAGGTATCCGCTGGGGGATGAAATCCCAGTCGGGCCTTGTCTCAAGTAAGTTTTATGTTTGTTTTAGTGCATGTGGTTCGGTTGTGTAACATCAAGTGATCTACGATTTATTCAATATGCGTTTGTTAATTACTAAGTGTGGTCTAAGAGAATGCAAGCACAAGCAGAAATGTAATGCAATAAGTTTTAAAGCCCCAAATCAAAATGTTAAATTGGAATGAAAACAAGTTGGAGAAAGGGTTGAAGAAAATGATTTTTTGTCTAGTCTAGAAATGCAAGAAAGGAAAGAAAATTATTTTTATTCCTGCTTATATTGTCATTTAGAAAAGAATGAAGAGGTGAAAAGGGAGGATCCTAAATGCACCCTATATGAAAAAAGAAGGAAAGGAACCCAAGGAAGGCCCTAAAGGGGTCCCACCGGGCGTGCTAGAATGTTTCTATTCAAATTTTGCTTTCTATATTCAAAGAAGAATTAAGAAACTAAGAGATGGTCAAGGCTTGATGTGTACCTGGATATAGTCTGTGCACCGTAATCCAGACGCTGTGAGGACTCCTCTTTGGCTGTGGAGGAATGACACCTGCAAAGAAAAGAGACTTGGACAAAAGAAGGCGTTAGATGGATAGATGGTGGGTTGCCAAGCGAAAGCTTGATCCCAAAAGTATGAAGACTTCCTTAAGGGATATCAACCCACTAGTCAATAAAAAGAAGTGTCTGATAAAAAGCAGAATATTGAAAGACTAAAAGTGATAAAATATGGAAATGAAAAGGAAGAAAAAGCTTACCTGAGAGATGCTATCGGACTGGTCACAGTCGCCGACGTCGGTGGTCCTACCGACGTCGGTTGATCAAGGTGCCGATGTCGGTTAGTCTGCCGACGTCGGTGGGGGAAGCGACCGGCATCGATCGGGGCAGGAGGCTTGAACAGGGTCTGGTCGAGTCTGTGGTCTGTGGACAGGGTCTGGTTGTGCAGAATGGTTTGTGGACGGGGTCTAGTCAGGGTCTGGGTTTTAGTTTGGGCCTGGTTGAATGGTCTAGGGTCTAGGTCTGATAGTCTGGTTAAGTGGGCGGAGTGTATGGTCTGAGAATAGAGGCAACAAAGAGATGGGGAAGTAAAGATTCGGCTCTGGTCTGGTCTAGGGTCATAGAAGTGTCGAAGGGGGGAGATATTACTTGAAAGCTATAATTCCAAAGATAATGAAAACATAGACAGTATACATACCTGTGCCTACCGGAAGAGCGTTGTTGATGTCGTACCTGTTGTTGGTGTTGCTGGTGATGAAAGTCCCATCACTGGTGGAGTTGCTGAAGCCAGAATACCTGTTGTTACACTTGAGGGAGAGAATGAGAGGCTTGGCTAAGAGATTAGCAGATTGGCAGATGGTCGAAGACTAAAGATTCCAGGATTTGTGATTAGACACGTGATTTTGTGATTGTGGCGAGAAATTGTGATTAGCCAAAAAAGAGGTTAGACGCCGGTTTAAGTAAACCAATGTTGGCGATCCCGCCGACGTCGGCTGACAGTTGACCGACGTCAGCGGGTGCAAAATGCGTAAAAGGGCCAGCAAGCCTGTTCTACATCTGCCAAGTACATAATCAGTGGAAGAATTGTCAAAGGTTAAGATAAATGCGCATGAGAGTTTGTTAGGCGGTTAGAGAGAAGTAAGAATAGGTCTTGGGTGAGTCATAAGGTGGGAAATGGTCCAAGGTGAGGTGTCCTAGATGAGGTGTCATGGGTGATGTGTCAAAGGAGGGGGGGTTAATTCAAAATAAGTTTATTATTTTAAATTAGTAATTGCATGGTTTAGGAATGGGTTAGGAATGGACCAAAGGGGGGGAAAGACCAAAGTTAGACACTATTTAGGTGTCTACACTTATTACTAATGGAGGATCATACTTTCTATGCTCGTAGACCACACGTGGAAGAGATGATCATCCCTGTGCTCTATTTGCTTGAAGAGCCACATTCTCCAATCCCTTCTCCACTGAGAGAAGAACTTGCCACCTCACCCACTTTGGCCGAGGAAGATCCAGTGATGGTTCTCTCTAACCTTTGGCCCATGATCGTTGTGTCCCACATGTATCCACTCTCGCAATTGCCCAAATCCTCTAAAGGACCGACTGTAAGGCCTCGCGCAACGTCATCTAAGCCCTTCTCTTGATTGTTTCCTCCATTCTAGGAATCTAGAGTATGAGGCATTATGGGAGTGACTTAGGGCTCCTTATCCTACACATCTCACTTTGACTTACACGGCCAACCCTTTCGCAATGATTTACCCCAAAATCTCTGACAAGGATCGGGTTTTCACTTCTAAATCATTAGAAGCTCAGTCTTCCATGTCTAAATCCAAACCCTCGTAGGCATCCACCATGCTGAAATAAATTAAATCTCTCAGAGTTCACCCTGCATCAAACCTCACTTACCCACAAGTGCAGTTAGATTTGAACCTCACCCCGCGTAATAGTGGTCCTCACACCAAACTAAAGGAGAATGCTAAACCACATTAGTCTATTCCTCCCCCACCTTCACCATTTCCCTCTATCTTGGGTCCACATCCTTCCACTTTAATAGGAGTGCTCCCCATTCCAACATCTCACAAAGGCAAACTGCCTCTATTACTCCCTCTAAGAAATTCAACACCTCTCATCAAGAAAGTGCCGTCTACGTGTGTGGCCACACCACCAACCAAAAATGTGGTACAAAAAACTCCCCCTACAACTCCTAAATAGAATTTGTCAACCCCTATTGCAACAATGAGCGCATACCCATTAGTGGGTTCCTATACTTCATTATTACACTAATTATTGCAGTCTTCTAGCATCATTCTCTTGCCCATTAAGTCATACCAACCTCTTAGATCAAAACCTTCTTGGTTTGATGATACTCAAATCTACGCATATCATCGCACACTTGGACATGATACTGAGCGTTGTTTCACTCTTAAGGTTGTCATTCACCAACACCTAGAAAAGGACACCCTTCTCATTGAGGATTCTCTTGACCATCTTTTTGACAAACTACTGACACCATCTCATGCCTCTCAAACCTCCTCACTTGAATTGGGATCCCAACACGAGCTTATGGTCCCTTTACCACCTTCTCCCCCTCTATTCAAAATCAACACTATTAATGTGACCACCAGGTTACAAACCCTAAAGGATAAAGGAAAAGAGCATGTTTTTACCCCTTAGACATATCCATTCATTGAGCCTTCTCAACCACCAAAACCCAATATTTCTATCTTGGACACATCTCAACTAACATCTTCGAGAGAAATTCCTCCTAACCTCTCTAGTCCATATGATGTTTGGTATAAAAAACTTGTTGACTACTTGACTTATTCTATCATTCCTCCTAACCTCTCTAGTAATGGACGATGGGATTTTATCAAAAGTACTGCTCGATACACCATGCTAGGGGGTCTTCTTTACAAACAAGGTTTTGACAGCCTCTTTCTCCGATGCCTAACCACCACTGAGACATCTCATGCCATCAAACAAGTCCATGATGGGATTTGTGGGGGACATTTCAGTGGTAACTCGATTGCAAAGCGCATCCTCTGCCTGGGTTATTATTGGCCCACTCTTAACCAAGACTGCAGTGACTATGTTCGGTATTGTATCAAATGCTAGCAACATGCTAACCTACTTCACGTCCCTAGCCATGCCACTCTTAATCATCTCCATATCTACCAAGATTACATCAAACGTGCCTACAACAAAAATCTGAAAGAGCGAGATTTTAAAATTAGAGATCTCGTCCTTAAAGAAAACCAACACGTGACCAATATGGAAAGAAGCAAACGAGGCAAGTTTGCTCCTAATTGGTTCAGACCTTATACAATAACGCACAAGTATGGATCAAGTACTTATCATTTGTCTTCTCTCGACGACTGACCAGAACTTGAGCCCCTTAATGCCTTACATCTACGACCATTCTACCGTTAACCAAGTAATCATTCACTTGATGTTTAACTTGAGCTCGTCCCTTGAACAACCCCCATCATCCTCATTCTTATTCCTTTCAACCCTTTTCCCCTATAACAATTAGTTAACCCTTTTTTAAAGTAGTAAATGCGTTGTCCTAATAAAAAGGGAAACCCCTAAACTTCTATAGTCTAGTCCATGACTAAAATTTCAGTCAACAAAAACAAAAAAACAAAAAATTGGGATGCCTAACAAAATATTAAAAAGTCATAAACTATAAATGCAGACTGCTCCCTTGAAGGACAACTGCATTATTGTTGTAATTACTAGACTACTTCCTTGAAGGACAACTATTCAAAGATAGATATTTTTGAGCACCATAACATAACCTGAAACTAGCCATAGACTTCCTCTCTATGACCTATTCTACAAGGTTGACTCCCAACACATTCTCTTAAGGCATAAGCCACCACGACTTTAAAACTCATTCCTAGGAATCTAACATTTTAGAGGTTGCTTGCCTAATCATCTATTCTACTATTTTTTATCTGAGTGTTTGAGCTGGTAAGGTCGTACCATTTTGAAGTCCAAAACAACTCAGAATATCTTCTTCTTCCAAAAATTATCAATTTTCTATGTTTTTAGAATTACATAGAAACTGACATTGGTTTCTCCACTGACGTTGGCAACATTTTCTAACTGATATCGGTTAAACAAATGACATCGATCACTGTCAATAAATTTTATTTCCAAACAACAAGCTTAAAACCCAAATTTCTTGCTGTTCAACACAAATTCTAGTTTTTTGAAACTAAAACGCATAGTTTTTGGAACCTGAACCCATTTTGCCTTGGATGGTTTTGACACATAGTCAAGCCAAATCTCTTGTTGACCACACAAGTTAATAACCACTCCCACCTTCACCCTTCGTGCCAAGTCATATAATAGAGTATACTTCAGACACCGTGCATACACCTATTCAACCTACCCCCGATCGACCTCCTATTGTTCTTGAAGGGGATCAAGAATTTGAGAGATTCCTTGACCACAACATCAAGGATCTCCAACACTATCTCACTAGAAGCCAAACATGAGATCCTTTGGGTAACCCTATTTATGGGATGCCAACTTCTTTGGTTGAAGCGGTAATGATATCAATAGCATTCACTACCCAACCTATGGTCACTCAGGCCACTACCCTGACCAATAACCCAACCATGGCCAATGTTCAAAATTTGGCCTCCCCTTCCATCCTTTCTGGCCCTACCTCCATTGGGGTTTCAATACCCCCTCAACCGCAAACAATTCAACCAAGTTTGACACCTTTATAGAACTTGATTGTCTCTATCCCATTCACTCTTGCATCCATAAACACTAGAGTGACCACTTATCCTTTAACTAGTCTTACCACCATTCAACCACCCTTGGTGGCATCTAGTCAAGTTGTGCCCTCCAACTTCGTGGCACAAGCCCCCATGGCCTTAACATTAGCCCCTATGATGAACTATCAGTATGTTACACCTACACAAATACAACCAAGTATGTCATATGCCCCTCCCAACACCTTTCAGGTACCCTATAACTTAGGGGGTGCCCCTCATGCCAATCTATCTACTAATCTAATTAAGATGCTGATGGATAAGATGTCCAACCTTGAGACATCTATTTCAAGTTTGAGGAATGTTCTTTCGTACAAATAAATCTACAACAAACCTATTCACCCTTTAGTTCCTATTCAACCATACCCTATCCAGTGGGAAATCCCAAAATTTACTCACTTTCAGAGTAAAGAGGACCCACAACAACATCTATGAGCATTTAGACACGCTTGCTACCTCATAGCACATGATAATGCATTATTACTTCACACATTCCCTATGTCACTTTCTGGCACCGCCCTTGACTGGTATAACTCCATTACCAATCATTCTCTCTTCTCCTTCATTCAACTCACTCAGCTATTCCTTGATCATTTCTCAATCAATATTACCAAGAAGGTCTCCATCACAGACCTTTATTTTATTAGACAATTTGAGGATGAGTCAATAGTAGACTTCGTCACCCATTGGAGAGTTGTGATCAACCAACTCTCCTTCTCACTACCTCAACCTGATCTCATTGAGCTCTTTTCAAGAGCATGTGCCAAGCACATCTCATCCACTCTGTGGGTTCAAACTTTCTGCACATTCAATGAAGCTTTCACCATGGCCCGAAAGCTTGAACTCCGTGCAATCGAGGAAGACAGGGTCAAATTGCGTAGCAAAAATACCAATGCAAAATCCAATGACCCTTCTTCCAAACCTTCTTCTTCCCACTCCAAGTCTAAGGGATTGGTGAATGCTATGGTCTTTAGGTCACCATCTTCTACCACAACTAACCAATTTGAGCCGTCCACTTCACAAAACATCACTAGACAATTCCAACAACGGTATGAATAGTGACGATACACTCCAATAAGAGAATCATATGCTTCTGTATTGGATAAATTAGTGAAGCAAGGAGTTCTCAACCTCCCTTAAATATGACCACCTATCTAATTTTATCCCTCACGAGCCATCCCTACATGGTATAGGGAAAATGACTTTTGTAACTATCACCATGTCAAGGGTCATGACACGGATAATTGCAAGACCCTCAAAAAAATTGTTCAAGACATGTTAGACAAAGGGGACCTTGTTTTGGATAACCCTAATGCGCCAGCCAACCAAAACATAAATGTCTTTAGGCAACCATTTCCTAACCATCCCCCGAGTTAGAACAATGTTCAGACCATGGCCGATGACCCTCAAGAATGCAACATACACACGGTCGACATGGTCTTTCCTTTCATTCCTAACCAACCTCTCCCATAATTTGAAGAGGTTAGTCAACCCATTTCTCCACCATGGGTAGAAGAGCCTATTTTACCCATATCACCCCTACGCAATGAAGAGCTCCCTTTGCCTCACCCTCTTCTTCACATGGATGAACCCCTCTCACCTATATCACCCCCATGACATCAAACACCTCCTCTACTCATTCTTCTACCTCGTGAGGATCCTATATTACCTATTCCTCTTGCCCCTACTTTCCCTCCTCTTCTACTATTGGAAGAATTTACCATTCATACCCCACACCCTCATGTAGAAGGGGCCATCATCCCTCTACTTCACCCTTTAGAGGAGCCTTCTTCTCCTATTGTTCCTCCACCGATGGAGGATAGTCCTCCATCCACCCCCCTTTCACATGTAGGAGAGCCTACTTTAACCTCTCCCATATTGGGGGATGCTTTGATGGTCCAACACTGGTGGCCCCACCCTCATCCTTCTTATTACCAATGGAGGATCATACTTTATACACTCCTAGACCACACATGGAAGGCATGATCATTCCTGCGCTCTATCCGCTTGAAGAGCCCAAATCTCCAATCCCTTCTCCACTGAGAGAAGAACTTGCCACCTCACCCACTTTAGTCGAGGAAGATCTGGTGATGGTTCTCTCTCACTTTGGCCCATGATTGCTGTGTCCAACACATTTCCACTCTCACAATCACCCAAATCTTCTAAAAGACTGACTATAAGGCCTCGCACAATGTCATCTAAACCCTTCTCTTGATTGGCAAAAAACTTAGGATTTCTTCATTTTAGGAACCTAAAACATGAGGTGCTATGGGAGTGACTTAAGACTCCTTATCTTACACGTTCTGCTCTACCTTATACTACCAACCCTTCTATGATGATTCACTCCAAAGTCTCTGATGAGGATCAGGCTTCCACTTCTAAATCTTTAGAAGCTCAACCTTCCACATCTGAATCCAAACCCTCACAAGCATCCACCATGATGAAACAGATTAAGTTTCTTGATGTTGACCCTGTATCAAACCTAACTCACCCACAAGTGAAGTTAGATTTGAACCTCACCCCGCATAGTAGTGGTCCTCACACCATACTAAAGAAGGCTGCTAAACCATGTTGGAGAACTCCTCCCCCACCTTCACCATTGCCTTCTATCTTGGGTTCACATCCTTCCACTTTAACAGGAGTGCTCCCTATTCCAATACCTCACAAAAACAAACTACCTCCATTACTCTCTCTACCTATCAAAAACATATTTCCTCTAATAAATTCAACACCTCTCATCAATAAAGTGCCATTTATGCATGTGGCCACACCACCAACCAAAAAGGTGGTACAAAAAAATCCCCCCACAACTCCTAAACAGAAGTTGTCAACCCCTACTACAACAACGAGTGCAGACCCATTAGTGGGGTCCTATGCTTTATTGTTATGCCAATTGTTGTAGTCTTCTAGCATCGTTCTCCCACCCATTAATCCATACCAACCTCTCAAATCAAAACCATCTTGGTTTGACGACACTAAAATTTGCTTATATCATCGTACACCTGGGCATGATACTGAGAGTTGCAATGCCCTTAAAGTTGTCATTTTCCAACATCTAGAAAATGACACTCTTCTCATTAAGGATCCTCTTGACCACCTTTTTGACAAATAACTGACACCATCCCATGCCTCCCAAACCTCTTCACTTGAATCGGGATCCCAACGCGAGATTATGGTTTCTCTACCACCTTCTCCCCCTTTATTCAAAATCAACACTATTCATGTGGCCACTAGGTCCCAAACCCTAAAAGATAAAGAAAAAGAGAAGGTTTCTACCCCTTGGACATATCCATTCACCAAGCCCTCTCCACCAAAAAAACCTAAGATTTCTATCTTGGGCACATCTCAACCAACATCTTCAGAGGCAATTCACGACTCCATGGTGAAACAACTTCACCAAACGCCTATGAAGATGTCTTTATATGATTTAATACAAATCTCTCTGCAACATCACCAAGCCTTGATCAAAGCTTTATAGGTAGTGGAGGTCCAACTTGAAGACCCCCAACCATTGTCTGCTTTATTCAAATCCTTACCCACCATTGCCTCCATCACCTTTAGTGATTTTGAGATTCCTACCTCCAACCTGGAAGATCAAGATGCCACCCTCTTTATCATGGCTTATGTTGATTGAACTCATGTTAAGCGGGTTATGATTGATGTAGGTGCTAGCGTCAACATCATTTATACCCATGCATATGATCAACTAGCCCTTCTACAGAATTGCATGTCAAAAACTGATGCAATTCTTCATTCTTTCAACGACGCCACCGCCACTACCATTGGCACTGTGGTCTTGCATGTTCATGTTGGCCCACGTACAATTTTGGAACTATTCTATATCATCAAGGGGGAGTTATAATATAACATGTTATTGGGATGACCTTTGATACGTGCCATGACTTGTGTCCCTTCCACGTTGCATCATTGTGTCAAGTTTGAACATGAGGGGCAAGTTCATGTCATTCCTGCTAACCCTTCCCCCTTTAAAACATGCAACATGACCTATCGACCTAATGATGTTCTCATCCCTTTGAAAACATCCACCCAAACACCACCTCTGCCCTTAGAAGCCTTGACAAGCTCACAGACACCAGTCACACCTACACCTATTCCCCAAGTGACCACGAAAGATCTTATGGAAGATACTTTCCAGTGCCTTTCACTTAGGGAGTATCGTTTGCTTACCCTTGACATGTTCCAAACTCCATAGGAATATGGACAACTTCATCACCACCCTAACTACGACCATCACATCAGAATGGTTATCCCATATGGTCTTCCCAATCTCCAAACTAATCTCATTAATGGAGGGCTAGATCAGACTCCTACTGTTGGAAATCCTCTCTCATCACCCCAACTATTCACTTCCAATTTCTCCTTCCTTGGCAACCCTAGTTTTGTTCACACCTATCTTTATAGGTGTGCATGGAAGGGTTTTGGCTTTGGGCATTATGAACAAGGTCCCCACAAGCCCATTGAGCCTCTAAATGATGAGGCAATCAAAAATGCCAAGAAACGACATGGCGTGGGTTTTAAAGAACCTATAAAACCCTCTAAGATGCCTCACCATGAAATTGTCATAGAGCCTTCTCCTCTAACCTTGCCTAGTCCCCCACCCTCACCTACGGAGTCGGTGGTCTCCATCCCTCCTAGTTTTTTTTTCATAAACGCCATTCACTTGGAACCCCTAACCTATCAACTAGGTGGGGCATCAAGGTTTCTTCCTCTCATTTATCTAGACATGATAGATAATGAATCTTCTAGCATCAACACTGTCTAATGCCTAGATGATGATGCCATACTCACCTACATGGGTGCGAACGACTCCATATAATGATCACTTCTTTCAGAAACACAAGTTATGTTAAATGAATCAACTGTTGACATTAATCTCCCATCTGTTGATGTTCCTCACATATTAAATATTGGTCAATCTTTAGATGCCCAAGAACAAATCGACTATACCACATTCCTTACAGATCATAGCAAAGCCTTTGCTTGGTCTTATAGCGATATGCCCGGTATTGACCCTGACATTGTCATCCACAACATCGTCATAAACTATGAAGCTAAGCCTATCAAGCAAAAGCTTCATAGGATGCATCCTCACATCACACTCCTTGTCAAAGAGGAGCTTCAATGTCTTCTCTCCGTCTCATTTATCCAACCCATTGATTATCCACAATGGGTATCAAACATTGTCCCTATCACAAAAGCAATAGGGGGAATTCAAATTTGTACTGACTATCGTGACCTTAACCTAGCTTGCCCAAAATATGACTTTCCTTTGCCAAACATTGACCAACTTGTTGATCTTACAGCTGGTCATGAGATGCTATCCCTCATGGATGGATTTTCAAGATATAACCAAATCTTGATTGCTCTATAAGATCAACATAAAACCACCTTCATCACCCCATGGGGGACATTCTGCTATAGGGTCATGCCTTTTGGCCTCAAAAATGTAGGCGCTACATACCAATGTGCCATGATTTATATCTTTCATGATCTCCTCCACAAAATCATGGAAGACTATGTGGATGACCTGCTGGGGAAATCCAAACTTTATCGTGACCACCTAACCATTCTCAAAATAATATTCACTCGCGTACTACAATATAACGTTCAACTCAACCCCAAGAAATGCGTCTTTGGGGTTCTCTCAGGGAAGCTTTTGGGTTTCATCATTTCTCTCCATGGCATTGAGGTAGATCCAGCTAAGATTTGAGCCATACTTGAGATGCCCCCACCAACTAACCTAAAACAACTTCGCAGCCTTTAAGGGAAGCTTCAATCCATTCGTCGCTTCATCTCGCAGCTATCTATCCGATGCCAACCCTTCCATCACCTCCTCAAGAAGGATGTCTCCTTTAATTGGACTAAAGATTTCCAAGAGGCTTTTGAGGCTCTTAAACATTATCTTATATCTCCACCAGTCCTTATTCCACCTAAAGATGACTAACCCTTCTACCTTTACATTTCGACAATAGATCATTCCTTAGGTGCCATGATTGTGCATTGAGATGAACAACATCATGAGCAAGTAGTTTATTATATAAGCTAAATACTCATTGACTACGAAACTCGATATACTTATATTGAAAAACTTTGCTTGGCATTAGTCTTTGCCACCTCCAAACTCTGCCACTATCTCCTCAACCACAAAACTTACATCATCACCCACACCGACCCTCTCAAATACATGCATTCCAAGCCATACCAAAACCAACGTATGGCTCATTGGCTCATGCTTCTCATAGAGTTCAATTTGGAATTCATTCAATAAAAGTCTATAAAGGGGTAAACGATCGCTAACCAACTAGCAGATGCCCCTTTACCTGATAACCAACCCTCTAACTGTGAATTTCCTGATGAGTCTATCACCATGCTATCCATCGATGACATTCCCTACCAAATGACAATTTTTTTTGATGGATCTAAATGTCAACTCAGTGGGGGTGTGGGGGTCATCCTCATCTCTCTTGAGGGTGAGCCCATGCCTCTATCCTTCAAACTTGACTTTGAATGCACCAATAACATGGCTGAGTATGAAGCCTTGATTTTGGGGCTTCAAACTACCATTTCCCTAGACATTAAGAAAATCAATATCTTTGGCGACTCGCAACTAGTCGTTAATCAGATTAACAGTTCATATCTTTGCAAAAACAAAGTTTTGTAATGATATAAACATCATGTTGACACATTGTTAGGGTCTTTCAACCGTTATCTCTTGCAAACTGTTCCTCACTCTATGAATAAGTTTGTCAACACAATGGCCTCTCTCGTCTCCCACATCCCATCTTCATCTACTTCCTTAAAAATCTATGTCACAATCCACTGTTTGGCATTGCCCTCATATATCTCAACTGACATCAACTTTGTTGGCAATATCGATTCTAGTCCACATGATGTTTGGTATAAACAACTTGTTGACTACTTGACTTATTCTATCATTCCTCTTGACCTCTTTAGCAATGGATGGCGAGATTTTATCAAGAGTACTGCTTGATACACCATGCTAGGGGGTCTTCTCTACAAGCGAGATTTCGATGGTCTTCTTCTTTGATGCCTAACCACCACTGAGACATCTCATGCCATCAAACAAGTCCATGATGGGATTTGTGGAGGACATCTCAGTGGTAGCTTAGTTGCAAAATGCATCCTCCGCCTGGGCTATTATTGGCCCACTCTTCACCAAGACTGTAGCGACTATGTTTGGCATTATATCAAATGCCAACAACATGCTAACCTACTTCACATACCTAGCCATGCTTTATAAGTTGCTAAGGATTTCTAGCCCTTTTCACAATGGGGCTTAGATCTAATTGGTGAGATTAACCCTCATTCGTCTCTCTGACATCAGTCTATTATTACAACCACTGAATATTTCACTAAATGGGTGGAAGTTGTTCCCCTCATCTCCACTAAAGCTGACAAAATTGTCGACTTCATTAACCACCACATCATCTATCATTTCAGTGTACCTCATAAGATAATCACTGATAATGGCAAATCTTTTAAAAACAAAACTGTCCAAAAGCTTTGCGATGCTTTTGGCATCAAACTCAGCTTCTCATCACCTTACTATCCATAAGAAAATGGATAGGCAAAGGATTATAACAAAATCTTAACTAAAATCCTAATGAAGGTGGTCAACGACACTTGAAGGGATTGGCACACTCACATTCCCTTCACTTTGTGGGCCTACCGCACTAGCATCTGAACCCCTACAAGTGCTACACCTTTCTCCTTAGTGTATGGAACCGAGGCCATCTTGCCTCTTGAAGTACAAATACCTTCTCTTCGCATCTCCTTGCATGACATCCTCTCTAACAATGACTTTCATCAAGATCGATTAACACAACTCAAGTTACTCGATGAACATCATCTTGCCACTCTTAATCATATTCATATCTACCAAGATCGCATCAAGCATGCCTACAACAAAAATCTAAAAGAGCGAGATTTCAAAATTAGAGATCTCATCCTTAAATAAAACCAACACGTGACCAATATGGAAAGAAGCAAACCAGGCAAGTTTGCTCCTAATTGGCTCAGACCTTATATAATAACACACAAGTATGGATCAGGCACTTATCATCTGTCTTCTCTCGAAGGCTAGCCAAAACCTAAGCCCCTTAATGCCTTGCATTTGTGACCATTCTATTGTTAACCAAGTAATCATTCACTTGATGTTTAACTTGAGCTCGTCCCTTGAGCAACCCCCGTCATCCTCATTCCTATTCCTTTCAACCCTTTTTCCTTACTAAAATTAGTTAACCCTTTTTTAAAGCAGTAAATGCTTTGTCCTAATAAAAAGGGAAACCCCTATACCTCTATAGTCTAGTCCATGACTAAAAGTTCAATCAACAAAAAAACATAAAATTGGGATGCCTAACAAAATATTAAAAAGTCATAAACTATAAATGTAGACTACTCCCTCGAAGGATAGCTACATTATTGCTATAATTAATAGACTACTCCCTTAAAGGACAGCTATTAAAAGACATCAAAACATACAAAGCAAAATATAGACCACTCCCTCAAAGGATGGCTATGTCCAAATTTTGCTACAACAACAACACCCTCTCAGAAGCTTCCCACATCGATCAGCTTCACATGACCACAAAACAAAACAACATCTCCAAGTAGACTTCTCGCATTGATCAGTCTACCAAAAAAAAAAAATTGACTGACAAAGTTATGGACTTGCTTATAGTCGTTCTCAGGGTCACCTATAAAAAGGGCAAAGTTATCCCTACTAAAAAGGGTTACGCTATCCTCACATATCACATAATCACACCTATTACCCCAAAATACCCAAGCGATTTTGAGCTCACTTAACGTCAAGTGATTAGGGTACTTCTCTAACACAAACCAATGGTCAACGAAGTAATGCATGAATAGGGATTTTGTTTGTAAAAACCCTATTTATGCTATCATTATGGTCCTTGTCAATGAAAGAGTAACGTGCCTTTCACTTCTTACACACCTTCGTCACATGCCAATACAACCAAAACATTTTTTTACCACTAACATAGCATCATGATTTATTTAATGCAAATACCACTTTGTGTTATATAAATTATCATAGCCCATTCACATTAATTTCTATGGAAAACAATACGCATAAAAACTATCAACCAAACATAATTTATGTCAAGCATATACCACCACCAATATGGAAACCTGTTGAAGCATAAATAAACTCATTTCATTTTTAGCATACACCATCACCAATATGGAAAATTGCTAAGGATGAAAAACCACATAACCTATGTTACAACATACACCATCACACAATATGGAAAAGGATATAACATCATCATACACTCATCATTTCAAGCATGTACCATCAAACATATGGAAAATGCTAAAAACACTAACATAACCAAACCAACTACCAACCTCTTTGACTCTTCTTCCCTTTTTGGGGAGAACTACATTGGCATGAGGCCCTTAAAATAGGGGCTATGTAGGTAACACTCAGTTGACATGGGGTCTTATGAGGTTAGCACATTCATTCATTCATTCATCTACCTAATGGACCAACTATCTAAACCTTAGGCTCATTGCCTACCTTGAACCCTAGGCTCACCGCCTATCCTGAACTACCTCATTTTTAACCATCTAACCTTTAACCATGACCTAACCTAGTCAAACCCAATCCATAACCTACCCTCTGCTTTCCCTTTTTGGGGAGAACTACATTGGCCTGAGGCCCTTAAAACATGGGCTATGTAGGTAACACTCAGTTGACATGGGGTCTTCTAAGGTTAGCCCAGCCATTCGCTCATCTGTCTACCTAATAGACCAACTATCTGACCTAAAAACATAGGTCTTCTCTAAAACTGCCCAAAATCATGACCAAACAACCAGCCCTGACACTGTAGAAGTCACCTTAGACTTCTCATGGGGCACATTGGAGATCACATACATCTCCCTAACCACAAAAAACAACACTTGAGATCACTTATATCTCAGCTCGACTCAACAAACGACCTCAGAGATCGTAACTATCTCCTCAAACCACGACCACTTTCGAGATAACTTTGCCTTGGTTGTTTTGATTGCATATGCTACCTCATGAATAGTTAGAAAATTGTCCATGACCCTCACACCTATTGTTGGATCATGACCAAGTTGATCCCCAATATTTGTGGCAATTTCATATTTTCCAAGAGCACTTCCTAGCCCAGATACTTGGAACACGATGCCTACTATAGCTACAACTTTGATCGATCTAACCCAATCAGCAATCATTAATAAGCTGGGGATTGGTTAGTTCAATTTTAGTCCTCCTCAACCATTAGAGCTATAGCTTTGATCATTTAACCCAATCAGCTACCACTAATAAGCTGAGGACTAGTTACTTCGATTTTAGTCCTCGACCTTGCCTGTGATAATTTGACCTGCCTATCAAGTGAAGTGGTATATGTGCAATCTCAACTATTGCAGTGTTCACACTCAAACCTCACCCTATACATCCACTACCTATCAAATCGGCACCCGATTTTGGATTACCTTCTCTCAATTTTTGCTTTGAGGGGGAATACCTCATACCATACCTGGGGCAACCTACACCTATTTTTGTCTTGCAGTTTGTCAGAACAAACCACAAGATAAAAAGGGGCAAATGTAGACACTAATATTGTGTCAACCCCCCCTTGGTCCATTTCTAAACATTAACACTCCTAATGCACACTTAAACCCCTTTCACCTTGGACACCTCACATAGACACCTCACCCTAAGACCATTTCTTAGCCTATGAGTCACCCTAAGACTAGGTCTTCCAAATCCTAACTACCCATGACCTATTCTCACTCCCTAACCAACTCTCATGCCTCATAAGCCCATGTTTTGACCGTTCTCTAATGGAAAAATCACTTGGTGGATGGAGAAATAGGCAAAGGGCTAAAAATAGCCCTTTTACCTATTCTCTCTCTTCTAACATTGATCAACTGTCAGCCGACGTTGGTCAACCACAGCCGATGTTGGTGGGATCGTCGACGTCAGTTACATAAGCCAAGCTCTAAACATTGAGTTGGCCCCCCACCTCCTCACACATTCACACGGACATTCTAATTTAAGCACTGGAACTCGACTATCATTCTCCTGGCTATCGATGCTCTACACAAGTCATTCCAAGAGACTGGATTGAAACATTATACGAGGACCTCAACATCAACCACAACATGAATCTCCATTTTAACACCTCTAGTTCTTCATCTAATAGAGCTAAGTATTCTACTTCTCATTTTAGTATTTTAGAATAATTTGTTAATTAGTTTCCATTTAAATATTTCTAAATACTATTGAGAGACCTGACTTCTTCTTAGGAGGGGCTGAAAGGCCTTCCCCTTATTCTTAGCCTCTTTTCACACCTATCCTCTACCCTTTCCCTTCCTTAGACATTATTCACCTTCCCACAACCCTGAAGAAAGCTCCTAATTCCCAAAAACTCTTCTGTCTATCACAAAAATATTCTAAAACCCATCCAAGGCCCACTTCCCCGACTGACATCGGCAACCCAACTGACGTTGGCACTATTTTCCCCACCGACCTCGGCAGGATAACTTACGTCGGTGACTGTGTTAACCAAAAAACCTATCCAAATAGCCCATAGACCAAACAAAACCTTTAGCCAACATTCTATAACATTCTAAGACTACAAGAAATAGGTACACAACATTCTACCTTTCCATTTTTTAAAGTCTTTTATCATTCCTTTTTATACAAAACTCTTTTATTTAAATAGTGGACTGTCATCCCTCAAGGAGCTTCACGCTTTTGGGACCGAGCCCGTAGCTTAGTAGTCCACCATATCCTCCTCTAACATTTTCCTTGTTTGAGTTTCTTTCTTATTGCAGGTGTTTCCTCCACAGCCAAAGAGGAGCTCCCACAAAGCTTGGATACGATGCGCACTAAATCTGGGTAACATCAAACCCAAGCCGCTTAACTTTAGCTTCTTCCTTCTTTAAATGCAATTAGCAAAAATATAGAGAAACAGAAGGGGGACCAATTTTTTTGGCCTATTGGGCAAAAAATGGTCAACAAATTGGTGACTCCCAGGGGAAGCATGCTTGCTATGCTTAGAGACCAATTGCCTTTAAGTCCATTAGGCATAGAGTCATATGCAACTTAAATAAAGTTAGCAACAGCCCTAAAAGATCCAAGAATCTAACATGAAGCCTTTTACCCCACACACAAAGGAAAACACACACAAGGCTAAAAACACTACTTGTGCAAATTGCACTTAGGGAAAGCAGGAAAAGAAACTGAAAGAAACTATTATGTACAACTAACCAGGTATATTTGCTTCCCTCCTAAATCAAAGGGAAAATTTCTTAAGTCCCCTCTCTGGCTAGGAAACTTATGGTGCTAGATAAGTGGATAAATGAAATGGAAGCTTGGTGACCTGCTCCTCTTACCTGCCACCTGGATTGGCTCGTATCTGAGTGGATTAGATTTAAACATGCTTCCAACATATATGTACTCTATTTGTTCTTAGAAGCTTGCCTCTTGTTGGTTCTTTGTGCTGGTGTATCTCATCAAGAAATCAATCGTTGCTGGCTCATTACCATAAGCCCCTTGATATGCATGATTGGTTGGCTTGTTCTCTTCTGCCTCATGGTCGGGTTCCATGGTATGATCATCTTCCTTGATGGATTCAAAGAAAATATCTTTAGATTCATCGACTTCTTGAAAGGACAAATCTAAAAGCCTGCAACCCCTTTGCATACTTATTTGAGTCCCAATGCTACCTTCTCCACTCTTAGCCAGCTCATATCCTCCTTGAAGAATAGTGTAACCTACCCCAATGACTTCAAACAAATCATTCAAAGCATGGCCAAGAAAGTGTCTATGCCCCTCCACAACATCTTGTAAAATGAGAAAAGGGGTAGAAATCACTTCTTCATCATCAGAGATAGAGGCAAAAGCTTATGACTTGTCTTCTTGTTCATCAAAGGGGGTACCTATGGTGATCTCTTCCTCATCCACACTCATGAAGTCTCCCTGATCAGTCATGAACTGAGCATACTCCTCTTCACTTACTTCCTTCAAGACAGGTTCCTCCTCGAGAAGGGGGGAAATGGAAGGCTGACAAATGAACTCATGTGGAAGAGGAGGCAGTCCTTGAGCTAGAATCGAATGATTCTCCTCTTTCCATTTGGTTAGCACTTCATCTATATTAGGCATGGCCTGATAGCTATCTTAGAGGCGTGTAGATGGAGTGTGTTTAGACATGGGATCTGCTATTTAGTCTGAAACATCCACCACACATTGGCTAAAGAAACTTGCCTGGACTCTAACTCTGCAATCTGCCTATCTATATCTTCTTGAAAGAGCTTTTATTGGAGGTCACAATCATCATGGTGGGTAGGGGTAGCCTCATCTTCTTCAAGGTTTTGAGCAACACCCTTCCCCTCCTCTTCCTTTCTGCCCCAAGACTCCACTGTTTGCTTCCAACTCATGACCTTGGGATTAGAATTTTCCCCTTGTGAACAAGGAGTAACTTTATCCTCTTTAAGGTCCTGGTCTGGTTCATGATGTTCCTTCTTCCAACTTGGAATTTGGAGATCATGTTGAAAGACTTGAGGAGGTTGGGTAAGATTTGGGAGGGTCTGCTCATGTACAGGAAGAGCTATCTAAAAAGAGGTGTGCTGGAAAGCTAGGCACACAGGATTAAGGGCAAGATCAATTGATGCATCGAATGAGCTAGAATGAGAAAGTGTCATTTGATAGAAAGGATTTGGCACACAAGAGGGAGATTTATATAGAATATGAGGGGGCACACAAGGCTTATCAAAATTAGGTTGTGAAAAGGAAACAGGGGATCCTTTTAAAACCTCATGAGAAAACGAGGGCAGACCTTGGGCCAAAATCATTTGATTTTCATCTCTCGACTTTACCAACACTTCATCAATATTTCAATTTGCTTGAGGATTGGTAAAAGGGGTATCTTTTGGCGTAGGCTCCTCTAGAAGGTCTAAAAGCTCCATCTCTCTTTCTCTAAGTAGTTTCATCCTAGCTTCTAATTCCTTAATCCGCTTAGCCAGATTATCCTCATTTTGTACATCTTGGAGCTCATAGGAATCATCATAGAGATGGGGAGTGCATGAAGGTTGCCATGAAATGCAAGGAGATTCTTGAGGAAGGGTGGGAGGGACTTGAAAAGGACTAACCTCATTTTGTACCTCACACTCTTGGACAATGTCTTTCTCCTCCTTGCTGTTCCATGACTCAATCACTTTATTCCAGCTCAAGATATCAGGACCGAGCATCTTTTTTGGGGGTGATGGGGCCACAATGTGAGAGGATAGTGAGGGTTTGGATTCTATTTCCCTTGCTGCTAAAATAGATTGCCGCATTTGAAGATTTGGCAATTTGATCTATCTATCAAGATTAGCCTTAAACGCAAGATTTACTATTTTGGAACTCTCCTTAACATGATTGGGAAAAGGAGAGGATTGACTTGGCTCATAAGCAGGTGTTGTGTATGACTGATATGATACTTGGGGTAGTGAGTATACAGGTTGATAGACTTGGTAAGGCTGCCTCTCATGAATACTCAGCTTCTCTTCCAAAGATGTAATCAAACAACTCACATCCAACATCTCACTTGTAAGCCTATGCCAATTAGCTCTTTCAATAGGAGCCCATTCACTCTTAACCTGATCTAGTGCATTTCTCACTTGATGGATGACATGATCAGGAGTTTCTTGGCCACATCCCTTTCTAGTGTCAATCTCTATTACATACTTTTTGTATCCCAGTAGTGCTTGTTTGAAGGTGGAAATAGGTTGATTGGCAAAGAGACTGGGTTGAGTAGGAGAAGTGACACATTGAGAAGATTGGGCATAAGGCTGATATAGCTCATGATAGGATTGAGAATGGTCATATTGGACCTAATAAGGATCAACATAAGGCTGGTAAGGATCATAGCTAGGATAGCCAAGGAAAATAGGGTCCATGGCTCTGAATGATGAAATTATACATACTAAAATACTACTTCTTGATGGCACCAAAACTGCTTAACTAGTTGATTTAACTCAGAGTCACCATTGGTGTTGATGTAAAAGCCTCTAAAGGCTAGTTGGTTGAAGAACACACCAAAAATTCTTCAACTCTATGGACACAACTTGTCCTAGTTGGTCCCATCAGGTGTGCTAAAAACTGTTGACACAGTGGATTGCACCTAGGGGCAGGACGCCTAGCTCCCGCCCTTCCACACACAACAATGGAAAGTCCCCTCTCACCTATGGGACTGACGAAGCTGGAGGGGAGAGTCTCTAGATGAGGAATATCTCCCTCTGATGTATCATGTAGGCCTTGGTTTCTCCTAATGCTAACAAATAAATGTTAAAAAGTGGGGGGATGAAAAGAGAAAGAGAGATGCTGAAAATAGAACCTAAGCCTCAAAATGAAAAGGTGATACACCAGAAAATGTTTGATCCACTCAAGCCCAAAAATACACTTTTCACTAGGAAGAAATGCCCATACACTTCATCTGACATGGGAAACTCTTCTATTTCAGTGAGTCAGGGGTTCGTAGAGATACAGGGAGGAAGGAACTACCAAAGGTACTCTGCGACACACTTAGGCAACCTATTCACATGCACCTATATTCTTGCTGTAGACACTTCTGGTAGACCTACAGAAAAGAGACTTCACAATGCACTAGACATGCTGTAATCGATCTGTGAAAAGCATGAAAGACAATGACTTAACACAAAAGAAGAACACAGACATATACTTTAAAGTGCAAGTCTAAATAGAGGTAAAAATGCTATGTCTTGATTCAAGGTAAAATTTGGCAGCTCTACCTTACAAGCTCAAGAGATTTTTGGGTAGAGTTTTGCCTTAAGGGTAAGATAATGGATCCTTCTCAAAATGAGAAATTTTACAATATATAGAGGAAGAAAAGAGGCCTTTTGGCACCCTTTTTACAAATGACCCATGTGCCCTCCGATCATTGGGAAGAGCAAGCTGCTTAAACATCATATGAGAAATTATGGGCCACACCGTTTGTCTACTTACAAGACCACTCCTTCAAGGTAATTATGTGGCTTGTCTGCTCATTAATGCAAAATGAAGAAAATGGGTCCAATCATTAGCCATTTATGCCTCCCAATGATCAATTTGCATACACTATATCACCTACTAGAGTAACTCCTTGAGTTGACACCTTCTTTCGCCACTTGGATGCTTTGTCTACTTCTTGCCTTGTCTCATCCTGGCTTTGTCTCTTTCTATCTTCTTCTAGCGGGTCACTGCATTCCTTGGGCTCTCGCTGCTTGCCTTGGCCATTTTTTGCTAATTCTAGTGAGTGACACGTGGCACATTCCATTTTGAAATGGGTAGGACACGTGGCCGCATCCACTTGACTCATGGAAGCTTTAGGCATCCTTTGAAGGTCCTACAGAAGAGGACATGTGTCAGCTTCCACTCTCTTTAACAATTCATTCAGGGAACATGTGGCACATTCCACTACTCCTAAAAAAGCATGTCAATGCCTTCCATGGTTGCCACTTGGTGCCTTACACGCTCTAGATTTCTTGGTGTAAAATTTGATGTTTGCATGCCCATCACCCCTAGACTTTACTTGGTCTTTCTTGCTTTGACTTTCCTTCTTTGTAGGCTTTTCTTTCAGACAATTTTCTCACAGACAAAAGTCTACGAGAATTGTCTCAGTTGCTTTGATTTCTTTAGAATTTTCCCCAGGTCCTCTTCTTTGGAATTTTCTCAGCTTTTTTCTCTCCCGCAGCCTCCTCAAATTTCTTCAAACTTTTTGTTCAAAGGAATTCCTTCAGACAAAAAGTCTGAAAGAATTCATTTCAATGCTTAAGTCCTTTCTATGGGATTTTGTCAGGCAGTGCTTCCAAATTCCTTCAGGCTTTTTGTCTAAAGGGATTCCTTCAAACAAAAAGGTCGAAGGAATTATGCCATTTCCTTAACAAAATTCCAAAAAATCTTACCTTTGTGGCTCTTTTTCTTTGAAGTGCTCCTTACCCTCTGCAAGGGCTCTTGAACCTGAAACTGCCCTCCACAAGGGCACTTGTCCTTCGGGAGGCTTAAACTTTTGTTTGAACCGCTCCTTTGAACTAATTGATCTAACTGATTCAATGGTTCAAATAATTATTGAACCAAGGCTTTGAACTGAGCGGTGAACCAAGCTCGTTGAATCGTTTGATGAACTGTTTGATTGAACCAAAGTGATGAACTTACCGATTGAACCAAGGCTTTGAACTGAAGCGTTGAACCAAGGCGTTGAACCGGTTTAATGGTTCAATGGTTCAAAGATGCTAACCTTCCTTGTGAATTTTTAGACAAGAGCCCGAAGAAGCTTTGCAAAACCTTGCACTCTTTGAATTGGTTCCTCATGTGCCAAAAGGCTCACCTACAGAGTCCATAGAAATGGCCCTGTAGAGTCTATAGAAATTCTACAGAGTCCATAGAAATTGCAAGACTCGTGCAAAATCAAAAGTACTGGCTTAGAACAACATAAAAAAGAAGGGGGACCAATTTTTTTGGCCTGTTGGGCAAAAAATGGTCAACATTAAGATTTATGGTCAAGGGTATTAAGGAACAAATATGTGCCTTGGAGAGTGATTAGGTCAAAGAAGCTAAATGGCATGAGAAGATCATTAAAGATCTAAACATCAATTATTATGTGTCAATAAAATTTTTGACCAAAATATTTTGAGTATGATTAGTTGAAGATAGAGATAGATTATTTGAAGGTTGAACATGAGCAGTTCATAAACAAGATGAGCAAGTTTTAGAAAGAGCATGAGAAGCCAGAACAAGCTAAGAGCACTAACATGAAAGTCAACATGAAGAGACCAACTAGGCAGTGCAATGTAATGAGGTATTCTAATTATTTTAATGGTTATTTTTTTCTTATTGTATCTTTGGTCATAGAACAAGTGATTGTAAAACAATCTTAAGGGATGAGTTGTGATGGGACCATGGGAGAAGGAGTGATCAGTCAAGAGGTAAGATCAATAATGTTATTTTCTATAATTATCATAATGTAGGACACATTACAAGATTTTATCTTAATAGAGTTAGAAGGCCCTTAAGACATAAAAAGGTATATGGATCTCCTAGAGTGCATGAGAAGGGTTAAACATTTATATGGAAACCGAAGACAGTCAAGGTGAGTCATGATCTGTATACTAGTCAAAATGGACTATTTGATAAGGTAGAGTAAGGATTAGATGTGAAGGAATGTAATGAACATGTGTTATCTACATATATTGACAATGAAGTAAACTAAAATAAGAAATATGATAAGGTGGATGATTCAAATGCTTCAGTCAAACCTAAGTGGATTCTAAAGAGGGACTATTAGTCTCATGATTGCAAGATGGTTAAGAAGAGTAGATTGGATATCTAAGAATCTCCTAATTTAATGGTTTTCTAGTGCCCTATGGTAATGGGTGACTCCATTAGGATTCATGGAGACACTCATTATTTAGTGGAAGCTTGGTAGCTATCATGAAGATATGTTAAAGAATGTTGACAAAGCTAGAAGTGTTGTTGGTATATGAGAGGTAAGAAAAAATTTGTTTCTTGTTTTTAGTAGTTGGTATTTGAGCTTGATATATGTTGAGAAGTGGTATTAGTATCAAGATATTTGAATGAATATGAGGATGGTCTAAGAGTCCTAATGACTCATGTGGTGAGATAAAGTTGTGAATACAAAGGGGGAGTCCCTAATTCTTTAGTTTATGTCAAGAATATGGTGGCCTAGTATGTGATCAAAGGTTTGAGTCATATCAGTCATGTAAAGGATAAGGTGAGTGTTCATGTGATCTAAGTTAATTTGATGTGTTAGTGTATACACAAGCTCTAATACCACTTGTTAGGATCTTAGATCACAATTGATTACTTTTTGTATAAGCAACTAAACACAGAATTAAACCAAAAGTAATAAGTAACTAGAAATTAGAACAACAAAGAATAGGAGATACGAGAAACAACCAATCTGTATTAAACTCTTCCAGAAAGAAATAAAATGAAGAAATCTCTCTTCTTCTCACACCTCTAAGATGTACAATAATTCTCCCTCAAGAGTTCTCTCTCTCTCAATCAATTACAATCACAATCAACCCAATTGTTGTTGTATCATATTGTCTACATGCTATGAGGATCTAATCCTATTATATAGTACTAAGGTTCATGAGCCATGCATTCTCCACTGTTAGATGTACCTCTTAATCAAAGGTTCAAATCTGTTTTGCCAAAAATAGAAAAGTGGACTCAAGACTAAAATTAGTCTTTACTTGCAAACTAACTGTTCTCCTAAAATTAGAATAGTTCAAGAAACGCACAGATGACCGATGTCAGTTCCTGTCTGACCGATGTCGGCTAACCCCTAACCGATGTTAGTTTTTGTAGCTAAATATAACCAATGTCGGTTGACCCCTAACTGATATCGATTGGCTCTAACTGATGTTGGTTACTGTGTAACCCAAAAACCTCCATATTTGCACATTCAGTGAAGCTTTTAGCTCCATAACTCAATAATCTTCCACTTGGAGATAAACAACTGCACCTGTACCTGTACCTATATAGTAACATCCTCTAATTTGTTTTTGGCTTGTTTCTCCATCTTCAAGTTTAATCTTGAAGACCAATAAAAGTTGAATGAAGATTCAACTTCTCCTTTGTTATCGGCTTTGTTAACATATCAACAGGGTTCTTATCTGTATGGATCTTTTTTATCTTCAACTGACCATCCTCCAATACCTATCTAATGAAGTGGTACCTAAGCTGTATATGTTTGGTTCTTGAATGAAAGGCTTAATCCTTTGCCAAATGAATTGCTCTTTGACTATCACTGTACAATTTTCAACTCTCTTGCTCCTTTCCCAACTCTTCCATGAACCAATTCATCCATATCATTTCCTTTCTAGCTGCTATGACTGCAACAACCTTCTGCAACTTTGAAATCTGGCTAACCACCATTCCACCAATAATGAACACATATCTTGTGGTTCTTCTCCTACCATCCAAGTCACCTGCCATATCCGAATCTACATACCCATGTAGAGAAGTGTTTGACCCTGCATAACATAAATACCTGCTGCTGGTCCCTCTCAAATATCTGAGAATCTACTGAACTGCTTTCCAGTGTTTCTTTCCTAGATTGGCCTTAAACTTGCTAACAACTCCCACTGCTTAGGCAATATCAAGTCTAGTACATACCATGTACTCAACCTCATCATGTGATTTAGGACACTGTTCTTTGCTCAACTTGAAGTGTCCAGCCATAGGTGTGCTTACTAGTTTTGCATCCTGCATATTAAACCTCTCCAACACTTTGTCCACATAATTCTCTTGAGACAAAATCAAACTGTTATTTTTCTTGTCTCTCTTAATACTCATGCCAAATATTTTCTTTACTGCTCCTAAATCCTTCATGGCAAATGTGTGAGCTAATTTTACCTTAAGCTCAGCAATTTCTTGCATGTGTGAACCTGCAACAAGCATATCATCTACATACAGTAACAAGATAATATAACTACCATTATCTAATCTATTAAAATAAACACAATGGTTAGATTGACATTTACTAAAGCCATGCTCTGTCATAAACCTGTCAAACCTCAAATACCATTGTCTTAGAGCTTGCTTAAGACCATATAAGCTTTTCTTCAACCTGCACACAAGTTTCTCCTTACCTTTGACCTTAAAACCTTTCGAATGATCCATATATATCTCTTCATCCAAATCTCCATGAAGAAATGTTGTCTTAACATCAAGCTGCTCAAGGTGTAAATCCTCAATAGCAACTAAAGACAATACAGTCCGAATAGAAGTCATCTTTACTACAAGAGAAAAAATTTCACCAAAGTCAATACCTAGTTTCTGTGCAAATCCCTTTACTACCAACCTAGTCTTATGTCTCATTTTTCCATTCTCTCCTTCTTTTAACCTATAAACCCATTTTTTTTCAGTGCTTTCTTTCTGGCTGGCAAATCAATCAAATCCCACATATGGTTCTCTACCATGGAATCAATTTCCTCATTCATGCCATGCTCCCACTGTTTCTTGGATTCTACTTGCATTGCCTCATCAAAACTTTCTGGTTCTCCACCATCAGTGAGCAACAAGTAGTGTAAAGAAGGGGAATAATGAATTGGAGGTTTACTTACCCTTTCAGACCTCCTTATGGGCGTTTGAGACTCATTAACAGCTTGTTGTCCACCCAAATTTCTTTCTATCAGTCATCGATCTCGATCATCTCTGGTCGATGTCAGTCTAAACCTGATTGATGTCGATTCTACCTGACTAACCTAACTGACATCAGTTCTTACCTAACTGATGTTGGTTTCCACCTACCTGACATCACAAACTTTGGTCTCCATCGAACCGACATTGGTTCCTTTCTGATCGACGTCAGTCTCTGACTGACAGATGTTGGTGTCGGTGTTTTCTTGTGAGTGATGATTTTTACCCATGAGCTCATTTTGGATCATAACCTTGTCTAAATCAACATTGCCTTGCTTAGAATTATTTGGCCTCTTGAGCTGATCACTATCCATTACCTTCTCCTTGAAAATTAAGGCTTTCCAGTTCTTAAATGTGTCAAAAACATCAGATTTCCTCTTTATGTAATAAACCTATACCTTTCTTGTAACATCATCAATGAAAGAAACATAATACCGTGATCCTCCAATAGAAGCTCCCTGAGCTAGTCCCCACACGTCTATGTGAACAAGCTCTAATCTGTGCTTCTTCTTTGTTGACCTAGTCTTGATAAATCTCACTTTCTCCTATTTCCTAAAAATACAGTGCTCACAAAAATCTAGTTCTATCAAATTTGAAAGCTTACTTTTTGACTTAAGAACATCCATTCCCTTCTCACTCATGTGACCAAGCCTACAGTGCCACATCTTTGCATCTAAATCTAAAGTAGATAAAACAAAAAGAGAATTAGTAATACAAGTAGATAGATAAAGTGTACCTACTTTCTTACCTCTTGCTAATACAAGTGCACCCTTGGAAACTTTCCAAGATTATGCTATGAGAGTTACTATACAACCCTCATCACCCAAATTTCCTACATAAATTAGATTCCTCTTCAGGATGGGCATATGCATGACATCCTTCAACACCCATGTGTTGCCATTCTGCAATTTTAGCTGCACTTTTCCTTTGCAAACAATTTGACAAGGCTCACCATCCCCTAAATAAACTTTTCCAAAGTCTCCATGGACATAATCATTGAAAAATTCTCTATTTGGGGTTGCATAGAAAGAAGCACCAGAATCTAAAACCCATGATTCTACCTGACTATCCAAAGAAAACATAAGAGCATCTTGTGCAACAATACCTACATCATTTGCTTCTTTATTACCTTCATGCTGATCTTCTTTCAACCAAAAATCTTTCTTTGCATGTCCTTTCTTTTCACAATTCCAACAGATTATTCCTCCATTTCTGGATTTGAATCTCCTTCTCATTTTTGACCTTGATCTCCCTTGCTTGCCCTTCTCTCTTTGCCTTCCCCTACTTTCAATACTTAAAGCATTACCTGATGTTTCCCTTGTGCTTTTCCTACAATTTTTTTCATTCAAGATTACACTAACAACATCAAATTTCAAGATATTTGAAGCAGATGTAGTATTACTAACTGCCATTACCAAACTATGCCAAATTTCAAGTAAAGAGCGTAGGATTAAGAGAGCCTTAATTTCATCATCAAAAACTATTTTGACTGAATTTAACTAATTTACTATTGCATGGAAATCATTAAGATGACTATATATAGATCCACCTTCCTGCATTTACAAATTAAATAATTGTTTCATAAGATATACCTTATTCGAAGTTGAGGGCTTTTCATATAAATTTGCCAAAGTATCCATTAACTCTACCATTGTCTTTGCCTGTGATAAGTTGGAAATCACTGACGATGCTAGGCTCAACCTTATAGATCCAAGAGCCTTTCTATCAAGAACATTCCATTCTTCATCCTGCATATTTGTAGGCTTGCTTGAAACCCCACCCAACGGTAAGTATAGATCTTTCTGATATAGATAATCTTCTATTTGCATCTTCCATAATTGATAATTCTTGCCATTGAATTTCTCCATTCTTAGTTTACTTTCTTTTGCCATTGCTTTACTCCCACTCAATCAAAAACCCCTGTGAGTGAATTCTGTAATCAACAAACACTAACCTGCTCTGATACCAATTGTTAGTGTATACACAAGCTCTAATACCACTTTTTAGGATCTTAGATCACAATTGATTACTTTTTGTATAAGCAACTAAACACAGAATTAAATTAGAAGTAATAAGTAACTAAAAATTAGAAACAGTAAAGAATAGGAGATATGAGAAACAACCAATCTGTATTAAACTCTTCTAAAAGAAAATACAATGAAGAAATCTCTCTTATTCTCACACCTCTAAGATGTACAGTAATTCTTCCTCAAGAGTTCTCGCTCTCTCTCAATCAATTACAATCACAATCAACCCAATTGTTGTTTTATCTTATTGTCTACATGCTATGAGGATCTAACCCTATTATATAGTACTAAGGTTCAAGAGCCATGCATTCTCCACCATTAGATGCACCTCTTAATCAAAAGTTCAAATCTGTCTAGCCAAAAATAGAAAAGTGGACTCAAGACTAAAATTAGTCTTTACATGCAAACTGATTGTTCTCCTAAAATTAAAATAGTTCTGAAAATGCATAGATGACCAATGTCAGTTCCTATCTGACCGATGCTGGCTGACCCCCTAATCGATGTCAATTTCTATAGCTAAATACAATCGATGTCGGTCAACCCCTAACCGAAGTTGGTTGGCTCTGACTGATGTCGGTTATTGTGTAACCCAACAAACTCCACATTTGCACATTCAGTGAAGCTTTTAGCTGCACAACTCAACATGATTGAGGTATGCATAGAGTAAGGGGAGAATTTTCCTATAATGCTTCATATTTTGTGTGTTGATATTTTATTGCAAGAAGGTGTGATTTCATATGTTGTAGGTGTGATCATGTTTATTTGAGAAAAGAGCTAGTTTTGGGAGAATGAATACTAGAGGAAGATGTATCTTTTTGAGAGAATGATCATTTTTTAAAAGTTGTTGTCATCTAGTGTGTATGAGGAGAATCATCAGCTCAGGGGGAGATTTAGAGCTATATGTTTTAAAGGGTAAAGATAATGAGTTATAAGTCATAAGAAGCATGGTTTATTGAGGTCCAAGGATTAGATGAAAATTTATGGAAGACCCTTTGTCATTAATATCAAAGAGGGAGAAATACCAAAATGGAAGAGATGAGAATGATTAGGTTTTAGTGTGTTTTCCATCAATGATAAAGGGGGATTTTATTAAGAAGTGTTGTCATTGATGTCAAGGTGCATTTGGTGAAGATGCATGGTGAGTGGTCTTTGAGGTATGAGCTTGTGAGCTTGATGTGATAAGGTGAGTATGTTGATATTTGTCTTCTTTATTTACTTATGTCAAGGTTGATATCAAGGTTTAGGTCAACATGAAGCTATCAGTGTTGTCATTGAAGGTTCTTTTGAATGTATGATGACAAGTAGGTCTATAAGAGTGTTGTTGAGACAAAGGTCAATTGGCAGTGGCAAGGTTAGTTAGCAGTGAGTTATATTAAGAATATTGGAAGAGTATCAATATATGAGAGAAGTGATATGAGTGTTATTATGTTAACTTGAGTGATATCATTGAGGTCAGTATGTTTGAGCATAGTCAATGTGTCTTATGAATCCTAGTCTAGACCTTGTGAGAAGGTATGTACATGTAGCATGGTGGAGTGATGTGAGGATGGAAGGTATAGGTTATAAAATATATTTGAATAAAACTAATTTCTACGTAGGAAGCATAGTGTATGAAGAGTTTTAGGGTAATCCATATGACAAGATATATATGAAGGCAAGAAAGAATTTGAAGGCAACTAATGTCTTTTGGTTTCATTAAGGTAAAGGTAAAAGTGTCTTATGACAACTTTTTTGTTGTTTTTTTTAGGTAATGACATGGAAGGAATAAGTCAAGGTGTCAAGTGCATTGAAAGCTTGAGCCTAGTCATAACATGATGAAGGTATGAGTCGGTGACATGATTAGGTGAGTGATCTCAGGCATGTGAGATATTGAGAAGGTTTTATAAGCATGATTATGAGGTGTTGATTCACTTATAAGTGTTTCAAAGTGAGCCTATAGGGGTAGTAACTTTAGTTTAGGATTGTATTTATACCTATATTGGACCTTGCCTAGCCTAATGAGGTATCATAATCTATTTTTAAGGCATGTGAAGGACATATGGTAGTGTTTAATTATGAGAGATATTTTATGGAATGAGAGTGATATTTTTATCATGATATTGAGGTGTTGAGAGCATGGAAAGAGGCATGAAATTTAGTTCAAGGTCTAGTAAGTTATGAAGACTATGGTGTAGAGAGAGAGAGAGTGTGTAGCTTAATGGGGTATTAGGATTATTTTTAAAGACAAGTATGAGTATGTGATAATTTAAAAATGTGATTAAAGTTGTTTTAGGAATGTGCATAAAGTTTTAAGTTCTAGTTTGAAGGAAAAGGCATGAAAAATTGTTTAGAGGTCTCTCGAGTGCTCATAATGAAGGGTTCTCAACTTGAGAAAGATTTTATTTTAATCATTATCTCATCAAAAAATTTCATGGGAACCTAATTATTTCATTTTATATGGTTAAGTTTCCTATATTAAAATTCCAAAAATTAGTTTTTGGATTGAGGGGCTATGCTTTATGAATGATCTTTAAGATTAGAAACTGGTTTAAACCCTCTTAGAACCCTAATAAAGACCTGATGTTGATGATGTTGCTCAAAAGTGATCAAGATGGATTGAATTGATAAATTAAGTGTTTTTATATTGTATTGGACTCTCCTAGGTACCTCTCAGTGGTGGTTTTAGAGATATGAGAAGGAAAATGTGAAGATACAGGCTTATTTATGAAGAAGTTGTAGTTGTCAAAATTTGTATTGGAAAACGTTTGAAAATGTTTGGATAGAGAAGGTATATAATTTTATTTTATTTAAATTTTGGTTTTTTTATTGGTTCTAGTGCTTAAGTGTCTCATTTTGGTGATCCAAGTAGGCCAGTCGCTAATAGGCTAAAAAATATCAAACATGTAGTAATGAGAAGTTGGTTCTAAGTGTGTTTTTAGGGTAGATTGATAGATTAAATTACATGGAGTTGTTTCTAATGAATTATAATTCATTTAAATGTATTGGATGAGTTTTAAATATAGTGTAAGTGGTGAAAATTATGAAGCCAAAATGGCTTATTTGGCTCTATAAGGTCTGTATGTAGTGAGGTCAACAAATTGGTCTATAAGACTAATAGTTACCATAGACCATATGATGTTTATATTTGAAGATGGTTTGGAAATGTCATATGATAATTTTAATGCATTTTAATTATTTTAAATTCATTTTAAAAGTGTTATAAGGTCAATGTTTCATGACTATGTTTTTGACAATCTTGGCAATTTTGAGTAAGCAAGTTGTAATGATGAAAAGTTAGATTTGAGTGTAATTTCATGAAATAATGATGAAATGTAGTACATGGTTTTTTTTTGTGAATTTAAAGTCTTGTTCATGATTTTTAAAATCTTGGAAGTCAGTGTAAGAGGTTGAAAATTTGAAGCCAAAATGGCTTGTCTGGTTCAAGTAAGACTATGTGAGACAAGGTCAGGAGATTAGTAGACAAGACCAATGTTTGCTATTAAATATTATGGTTTTTTTAATTTAGGTTGTTATAAATATGTTATAGAATATTTTAAATTTATTTATAATCATTTAAAGTGTATTTTTAGGTGTTGGATGTCAAGTATTTTTATGACTAGTTATTGACAGTTCTGGCAGTTCTAAGTGAACATATTGAAGAAATGAGTTTAAGCCTTTTTGCACTGAGTTTAAGTGTTTCAAGAATATGGTGATGAAATTGAGGTAATTTATATTATTTTTATGTGTTTTATTTATCATGTTTTAGTGGCCTAAGTGAGTTGAGCTTCAGTATTGAAAGGCATATTTTTGGTGTACACAAGCCTAATAGGATTGAGTACTAATGAGGGGTTTCGAGTAATGATTTGTTGTAAAATGTCTTGTTGATCCTAGAAGACATTAGTTGGGGTATAATTTATTTTCATATGATATTTTACTACTATGTGTGTATTTTTAAAGTGTTTCAAGTAAGTCAAAGTGTAACGTGTGTTTAAAGAAGACCTATTAGGTCTCCATAAGGCCTAAAGGAGTATAAGGTCTAATGAAGGTGTGTTGAGTATTTTGTGTGATTTATTATTTTTGATAATGGATTTTAAGATATATTGAATTCAAAATATAATTGGTTAAGTTATTTTGGTCAACCAAAATGTGTTTGTTCATAAGTTGTGTATATAAACAAGGCATATTAGGCCTATTTGGGTATGAAGATGATTTGATTGAGGAACATATGAGATAAAAGATCATTAAGTGAAATGAGGTCTTATATACCATAAAAAGAGAGTATATGGAATATAATTAATATATAATAGGAGTTATGAGTATGAAGATCAAGGTCATATGACCTAATCAATCTTGAAGAGACCTAGTTGAGAGAAGAAGCCTAGAAGGTAGTTTGAGAGGATTAAAGAGTGTCAAGATATGAAGAGGTGGTCATCATATATTAGTTGATAAACATAGTGTTATGAATATGATAAAATAAATTAGGTGGCTGAATCATCTATGGGGTTTTTTCCTTCTTACAAGTGGGTACTTACTAAATCCTAATTAAGTGGGTACTTGGCTAGTTGGGGTTGGTGTTCCATGCAGAGTTAGTGCTTCACTAAATCTAGTTTGTCTTATAGGATTTTATTCCATTTTTAGATATTAGTGGGTTTTATTCCCCTTGAGGGTTTCCTAAATATGTGATGTGTTATAGTATTTTATGTTCATGTGTATGGTTGCTTGTGCTTTGACTGATCTATATGTTTGTATGAATGGCTCATGAATTTTAAGTGGAATTGAATGAATGTTTTGAAGACTGATTCACCCCCCCTTAGTCATTGTGATTCCAACATAATTAATAGACATATGCAAATGAATTTTTTAATCAACATCCTACAATGCAAAATGTGTCACTACCTCAAGGATAGCTGAATATTTCAGCCTGCAAAGGGAGGAATTGTAAATGCAAACACAAGAGTAAGGTAGGTCTACTCTCTTGAATCAATAATAGGATGAATTCAATTATGTGAATCAAAATGAGGTACCAAATGTGTGGAGTATCCTATTTTATTTTAACACAAGATTCAAAAGGATGATTATGGGAGGGGAATTATAAAATTTTGCACCCCCAACTTCTATGCCCCAAGCTCCATGTGTAGACATGAAGGATAACTCACCTATAGGGAGCTTCCAAATGCACATGGAAATAGTCATGTAGAAAGAGAGTCAGTCTCATATTGTTAATCAAGTATAAGAGGAGGTTTCCATTTAAATATCACATGCAAAAGGGACTCATATACCCTTTAACATATTTTAGTAAATGAAAAAAATTGTCCTAAGTGTGACGAAGTGGGATGCTCTTGTTATTCCTTCTCAAAGGAATTTACTATAGGATTCCCTAAATATCTTCCAATCACATGAGCTGTCATAAACCATGCCCATTACTCCTACAATTCTATGTCATCCAAATGAGGAAGAATTTCATACAAGTAGCAAACTTCCCCCACTCTATATTTCTTTAATTATTGGTAAGAATCTTGTGCATAATTGTATGATAGACTTGGGTGCAAGGAACTTAGTGATGCCAAATAAAATTGTAGACATGATAGGTATAGCATATTCTCCCATCTTGAAAGGTGTTATCCAATTGGATGGCAAAATAGTTAAAATAATGGGAATCATCAAGGACCTAAGCCTCACTTTGGAGTACGTCTAAGCCTTTCCATTATGTATGACATCGTAGTGATTAAATTTCACCTACTTTGTTATATCCCTTTGTTGGGATTTCACTATGAATATGGGTAATTATCTATCCTTAGATGGGTCACACATGCTACTCAGGACCAGTTATGGAACCAAGGTGACCATCAAGGTCGAACCCATTTATAATAATCATATAGAGCTATACTCTCCTAGTCTGACATATATAAATTGCACTATGTTTGACCAAGAGGAGAATTCAATTATCCATGAGACTACCATATCTCTCGAGGGGATCCTAGATAACCTTTCTAAGGAATGGGCATGTGAGCAATGTGAGTGTAACCCATATAGTAATGTAGAATAAATAAGGCTAGGCACATACTACATTCTTGAGGAGGACCCCTTGTTGATAAATATCATAAAGGCATAAGAGGATCTTGATGACATGTGGTAGTTATATTTTTATGAATCCCAAAGAAAAAATGGTGTAGGGTCCAGTGTGGTTATGATCTCCCCCTAAAAGGAAAAATATTTCCACACATTTAGGTTGTAGTTTAGCTACAAAAATAATGTTTTTGAATATGAGGCATTGATCTAGGGTATCCAATTGGTGCAATAAAAAGGAATCAAATGTTGCAAACATTTAGGGATAGTGAACTAGTTTTAAACCATGTTAGAATATATAAATAATCCAAGAATAGTATATTAAAAGATTACAAATGTAGGACATGGGACATAATCAAGGGATTTGATGCTTTCAACATCCCATCTATATTGAGAGCATAAAATGATGATGTTGACATTCTCGTAACTATGGGTGTAAAATATTACCTATTGCATTATATCATGTGTATCCAAGTAGCTCATAAATATGGTATTCAGACTGGTAGTCTTGGACAATGGAAGTAATTAGTAGGTGTTTAAAAGTGACAAATAAATCATTAACTTATTATAGCGTGAAGCTAATTCTATGCCAAGAATGAATCATAGCTCCAAGCCCAATATGAAGAATAAATCATCTAGCTAAAGGGAAATAAGTTGACTAGGGGATTGGTCACACTAGAAATCATATTCAATTCCATTTACCAGATTAAGGGTGAGATAATAAACATGATGGTTAAGGAAGATATATTTAAGTAGGTAACCATCTCTGATAACAAGCTCCTAAATATTGGTAACATGTGATTGTCATTTGAAATAAAATAATTCATTTATCTACGTGGAAGATATGGTGATATATTCATATGGAGCTACTAATAACTCAAAGTCTTTGACATGATTAAGCCAACATAATATTAAGATTGACACCATCACTAGGCCAATCAGGCAAAATCAAAGGCCATTAAACCCCAATCTTGAGCCTTTAATGATAAAAGAGCTCTCAAATCGCATAGAGGCCAATATAATATTTTTAATCAAACATTATTCATGAGTGGTCAATATAATCCAAGTGTAGAAGAATAACATAGAAATCTAACTGTGTGTAGACTTCATGGATTTTAAAAAGTGTTCCTCAAAGATCACTACCCTCTCCCACCAATGGAGAAAATTATACAAATATTTGTAGGTACAGAGAGGTTTTCACTGCTATATGGTTACGTAGGCTATAACTAGATACTTTTTCAAGAGTGTAACCAATTTAAGACTACATTCACTACCAAGAGGGGTACATTTTCATACCATAGGATTCCCTTCAGATTGAAGATATAGTAGTCTTTACACTGTGTGAGAATCAATTAATAAATCATAATTCCCTAGTAGGTTGGGCTTAGAGCATGAGTATATTCCTTCATATTGGTGCATATCCACCTAGCCTAAATAAAGCCAAGCATAGGCACCTTAGATTATGAGCTATTCCCTATGTGTTTGTTAGTGAGACTTTTTAGAAGATAAATCAATGGAGTTCTATTAAGGTGTGAGGAACATGATCAAGTAAATAGGATACTTAAAGAGTTATATGATGGGATATTAGGAGGCCATTACTCACTAAAACCATTGTTATTAAAATCATGTGAGTTGGTTATTAATCGAAAACTCTATTTAAATATGCACATGCATTAGTGTGAAGTTTTAAGAAGTGTGCCTTCTTTGTAGGCAAGAAGAAATTGATAGCCTTGCCCGTGTGCCCAATATAATCTAACCAACCCTTTGCTCAATGGGGATTGGATTTCATTAGAATGATAAACTTATCATTAAATACCAAACATAAATGGATCCTCACAACACCTGACTACTTGAAAATGTAGATGGAGGAAATGTTACTCAAGGAGTACAATGAGGCTTTTATTCTATATTTCTATGAAAGCCTTATAGCAATATTTGGTGTTCTAGCCACCATTATTTATAATAATTTAATGGCCTTCTTTGGAGCTAAAATCAGAAAATGGGTGATCAAACAAAGCATTCATATAAGTAATTCAAAAAAATATTACCCTCAAGGTAATGGTCTATTCAAATAAATAAACAAGAACCTGATTCATATCAAGTAAACCATGGAGGACAACCAATGATCTCGACACACCAAACTCAAGACAGTCCTCTAGGTAAATTCATACTAGTCTATGGGAGGGAAGTGAGGTTTCATAAATTTATTGATTTTATTTCATTGAAGCTATCTCATCAGCTAGAGCTACATGAGAGAAATCCCATGATAGTAAGTTTGGCTAAGCTAATGGATCTTGAAGAAACAAGAGCGTATGATGTGCACACTATGGAACTTCAACATGATTAGATAAAAAGGACACTCAACAAGAAGGTTTTTTATAGAAGCTTTGTTGGAAGAGAATTATTATTCAAATGGAACATATATATGGTAAAATTTGAGAATCATACAAAGTTTGATGCTATATGGAGTGACCCATACACCATTACTAGTTGTAAACAAGCTAACACCTTCCAACTTGTAAAACCAAGAAGAGAAGCTTCCCATCCCTGTCAATGGCATCCATCTCAATAAATATCTATAATCATCATATATATTTTTTAAATAGTAGATTAGATGTTTAAATTTCGCTAAGTATCACGTGCATATGTCGTTATCTACATTAGCTTCATTTTCTCCAAGTGCTTGTGTACAATTCATGCTTAGTTTAAATTTTCCTTCTTATAAATCACCATTAAATGTAGTTGTTTGATTTTATTGTTATTTATGAAGGGCATCTTAGTTACTTCTAATGATAGGTAAGCTCATCACAACCAATTGCATGAAGGGTAAGGGATCAAAGGGCTCAAGGCAATTCTATGTCCAATGTATTGATTTAAAGGATACTGGTCCTCACTTAATAAGAAAGCAACTCATAGAGGTCATCAAAAGTGTTGAATCTTCAAGTCACCCTAGTATGCACAAATCTCATAATAACGTATATAAGTATTTCATTATCACATAGTGTCAGGTTTATCAAAAGATAGGTTTGCATGTATAAAATTCCCCATCAGCACTTGAAGTTAAAAGTCAATGCATATTCACACATGAACTAAGTGATAATTCTCACCTATGAACATATATTAATGAAAAATTTGTACAAAATATATTTTAAACTTTCCATCACATATAACTATTGGTGGACAAATCCAACACGTAGAGTCCTAGACTTGAGACTGTGTAGGGTGGAGTGTGCAACATGCAATTACCAAACATAAGTACACACCCAAGGGATTTGTTCTTATTTCACACTCCTATATAGGAGGCTTCTCATGTATAAATGATGAATTTTCATTTCCAATCATTTATATCTACATGTGCACTTTCAAAATTCATAGGATTCAATCTATACTATGCATCCCTTCCCTCATAGACTAATGTAAGCCCATAGATGTAAGGTGTAGACTTGAAAAATATACCAAAATCATCTAAGTATAGGGGGAATAAAATAATTATGTTTTTTAATATGATTTACATCTACACCATCATGTGGGTTCATATCTTCTCTACACCATTGCACCACTATGCTATAGTTCCCATCCTCTTGCTCATCCCTTCATGTGCACCCTTTGTGTAAGATACATCCAAGTGTCTAGGTGTGCACATGATAAACACAAATAAAATGTTCACTTATCTATTTCAGTAAAGATAAGGTATTTAAAGTCTCAAAGATGAGCAGGCATGGACCATGCATAAATGTCAAACTAGACTACATGAATTATGAAAGGTGTGCACTCTCTATGAATAGCCTTATGTGCATAACTAACACAAACTCAAAAAATTATAAGTGTGTAGGGTTTAGTGCACACATTATCCCTAAGAGAGATATTTATAAATTATCACACATTTAAATATGACATTGCAAAATCTAAATAAAGCCTCCATATTAGTGAGTAGACTAGGTGGATTGACATGTGGTGATAATAAGCAAAGGTGGTAGTTGGGCTTGATTAGATGTCAAGAGAATATGAGTTAAAGTGTAATTAAAATAAAATGTGGTGGGAAGGTGGATATAACATGTAAAAATGTCTCATATGACCTTGATCCATATGTAAATCATCTGAAGATCTAAGAATGACCTTCCAACTACTTCTGTGATCAAATTATCAACCCAAATTGAATGATCATGGATCTCAATAGCTACTATGTAGGATTATAGTTATCTTGAGTTGTGAGAACCAATTTTTGAATTAAGTTCCTATATACCATCCCAAATGTTGAATTAATTACTTATGGTCTTGCCCAACTCTATATAAATGCTAATTTCAATGTGAAGAGGATCCTTCTCATTAGTATATCAAAGATTTTCCACTTTGTTTTTTTAATATTTTATTAGGACTTGAAATTAATAAGAACTAAATTACATCTTTTCATGATCTAAATTCTATGTGTATTAATATTTGTTTATCTTTGTCTGTGGATGTTCATCCCTCTCATTGTTGTCTTCCCTTCGTACCTCTACATGTAATTAGAATCCTGTACAGGTCACACACTGTGTATAAATGGGTCTATATAGGCATTACCCATGGATCATTTATCGTCCTTATTAATGTTGTATTATGTTCCTATACCTCTATATGAAACACTTATGTAGTTGGTGTTTGGTTTGAAGACTATGTGCATTTAGTTCCTTAGTTTTATTATGTCTTCAAATAAATGAGGTGCTCACTCTATTCTTGGTGTATCACCACTTTCCATTTCAATAATGGTCTTACTATCTCTCCCCAATTTTCTTTTATCAATATTAGTTTTATCATTAACCATATATTTCCTTTCTACTCTGTGTAGGTCTACGCATTGGTCTTAAACCAGGTACACTTAGATTAGAAGATAGTCAACCTTCTTTAGAGGTTCATCTTAAGGAGTTTAAGAGTCCCTCACCTTTGTGGATTATACTAATATTATATCAAAGAATCAAATTACTCTCAAACACAAAGGTCAAAGGTGCATATAATGGATTTGTTATACGGTGGTGCAAATGAGAGTCATTTTAACCATGGGTGCACATTTCAAGTGAAAATAAGAACCACACTTGACATTAAATTTGGATAACATTGGTTTGTTGATTGGAATGAAACATTAAATAATATAGATATGTGTATCACCTTTATTTTTAGGGATAGGGAGATTCGCCTACACCATGATGGATATGGTCATCCCCCTACTAACGGATTCTAGAAAAACATTACATAGAAACATTGAGGAGGTGACAATGTGTCACCATAAATAGAGTTTGAAAATGGTCTCAAGTGATCCTATACCTTTTAATGATGAATAATTATTTAATTAATCTTTTAAATATTATAAAAATACCAAAAAAATAAAAAATCCAAAAATATTCAACATTTTCATATCCTATTAGCTTTGTGGCATCCATGTTGGTATATAGCATATCATTTCTTTTTATATACACACATATGTTTCACATATTTTTTGTGTGTGATATAGGCATACCTAGGTGTTAGAGGTACAATCACTAAGAGGGGGGGATGAATCAATGAGCCCAATTTATCCAACTTTAATTATGACCTTTACAAAAACTTAATCAGTTACCACAAGCATTCTTGAAGCATAAACAACATTCATAATAATGAGGAAGAGACACAATGCAAGATTAATCACATAATAAAAGACATATGTGGGAAACCCTCTTGGGGAATAAAACCCACTAGAACTTGCATTGGAATACTATCCTATAAACACAAGATCCAATTTAGACCAGCTACAACTGATCAAGGAACTATAATCCCTATTTAGTGAGACACCAATCCCACAAGGTGCAACCACACCTGTCTAGCTGAGCTGCAACAACAACTAGATGTTTTAGAAATTATTACCTTGCAAGGAGGCTACAACCACATTAGATGTTGAGCTACCAAAACAACACCTATGAAATACTTCTACCTCTAAATTGATGTCAACAACACCTGATGATGGACCTCAACTTATCTCACTTCACCTTCGCTCACACTCAAACAACACGTGCACACTTATGTCAATAGACTTATGACCAATAGGTCATATAGATAGTCCATAATCTATTATACTCTTTAACACATCCTTAGGGTACTCTACCCTTCCTTCACTCCACACACACAAGCCTCTCTTCTATATACCCTTAGTCTCTCATTATTTCAAGTCTAAAACCCAACATCTTTGGTTTCACTATTTATAGAGCAATCTTGATAATCACCATCTTGGTCAGCCATTAAGCATGTATTAAACCTTAAGACATCCATGATATAAAGATAAGGATCAATAAAATCTACATTGGTTGGCCATAGAACCTATGGGTCACACTTAAGGAACTATACATTTTAATAAGGCCCTTATAGTCCTTATAGGTCTCATATGAATCCATTCACCCATTTAGCTCATCCTTGAGCAAAGAAAGAACACAAAACCAATTTAAAATACATGGGTCCACTCATTATGTCCCATAGGACATAATCAAATGATCATATTCAACTTATATTTCCTTTGTGTATTCTCAAACAACTCAAATATAGACCTTATGCACACAATCACCATGAACAAACAACCAATCAAATTCTTAATCATTGTTCATACTCAAGAAAAATTGATCATACATCCAAAATCCACATAGAGCTTCTTCATGGGATCTAAAACATGCTCCAATAGCTAATTTATCATGAGAAATAAAAAAAACATCAATACAAGCTCTAATATCCTTCTTAGGGCACTTATAAAACACACACAAATATATAATCAACTTCTAGGCTCACTATCTTTGTTTGCACACACTTCCAGATCTTCAAATCAGGTTTAATATATGCACCATGAAGTCCTCTACCACTTTGATTTTTAAAACATGAGCAAATTCATCTTCTATTAAAATATATGGTCAAAATATATATATCTAGTTTTTCCTATGTTAATTCAAATATTTGAATTGCAATGATCATAGTTAACCTTCAAAAAAAATACTTGAATCTCATGGAATCTTAGCTCAGGATCAATCTCACACTATCGATCTTGTCAAATATTTAACACACATACCACCAAATCCAAACATTAATCTTATATTAATTTTACCTCATCTCATTCCATCTCAAAATGTTGACTTAATGTGATTAATTGATCTCTACAGATCAATAAGGATCTTATCGATCAATGCTCATCATTGATCAAACCATATGATTATCCACTAGCCATTAGATCAAGATCTTGTACCTTTGTACTTAGGAGTTAAATGTCATGCACCTATACTCATCTTATTTCCTCTTGACTCCTTGGAATAATCATGCACCTATACTCATCTTATTTCCTCTTGAATCCTTGGAATAATCATGCACCATTGATCTTGATCGATCTTTAAAACTTCCAAAAATGACTATAGGGACCCTATCAATATGCATGAGTAGCCATTTTTATACCTTAATAACTTCTTTTGCACTTACCCATATTATCTCAAATTTGGGCCACATGATCTCCTCAAATAGAAAAATCCAACCATATGACCTAATACTCCTAAAAATATTGTACGTGTGAGATATAATTCCATTTACATGCCTTCTCATCAACTTCTATCATACAACTAACAATATCCAAATCTGCTTGAGAGGCCAACTTTGAACAACCATATCTTTTACCATGCTTCAATGCATGATTTCAAATTTAACACAAATGATATCTGCTCAAAACTAAACAAACCCATATGATCAAATTATCTTGACACCTTCACACATGTAATATATAACATCACCAAAGTTCTCACTTGGCTCTTTCTACCACACTGAAAAATTGGCTAAGTATGGGAAAACATAGTCAATCTACCTGGGAGCCCAACTTTACAAAAACATATCTTCTACGTACTACATCACATGATCTAAAAATTAGAAAAAATAAATTAAGTCTAAAAATGAACAAATCCACATGATCATTTTGTCCTTGCACCTCCACATGTTTTAATGTTGACCTCATCAACATGATTACTCAGCTCTTTTTGGCCACTTTGTAAATTTAAGTATGGGAAAATAGTGAAATCTGACTGAGAAGCCAACTTTTCACCCTCATAACTTTGATTTAATTTCAATGCATGACTTGAGATTTATAGCATAGTAATGAGGGAATATAGTGATCAAAACCATATGACCAACTCCCCTTGACTCCTTCCCATGTGGCAATGGTGACATCATCAAACTACCTACTCGACGTTTCTACCACTGGACCCAAAGTGTCTAGATGAGAACTATGATCAACTAGATGAATTCCAATTGTGCATAAAATCTCTCCAAGCATAAATAACATATTATAGGACCCCTTGCATATTATCAATCCTTTATACTCATCCATAATCCTCTCAAGCTATATCAATATTAAATATCAGCTAACCATACATAAATCACACTAGAATAGACACATTTCACACTTTGTCATATAAGAACAAGCATATTACACACTTTGTCATTATCAAATATAATATCAAGGAACTTCATCCACTCACCAAGGAACTTATATGATGCCATCATGACATCACTATGAAAATTATTCAATAAGCTCCCCCTTTGTCATTGATGTTAACACCCATCAATATAGCAATATTCAACTCACCTTCTCTCTCTTCGAACACTCCTACAATAGGAACTTTCTCCTTAGCATGAACTTTTTGCCCCTTTGACACAATGAAAAAGTGGGCACATACTGATCCTAAGGACCTGACAAGACTATAAAAATAGGAAAGGACCATCTTAAAATGATGATAGAAAACTTCCCCTTACCTTGAGCTAACCTCTTCTTGTCTTGACAACTTCCTCTTGCTTCATGCCAACACTCTCTTCAATCAGGCACTACAACCAATGAAGAAAGAACACACAAAAGAATTGAAATCTAATATATCTTACCAAGAAACATTTGAGAGGGACTCCCCATAATATCTTTGAGAAACTTCATATCTCCACACACCATGAAGAACCACCATGCAAGCTTACTAGCCTTCTTTCTCAAGATACTTCCATGACCACCAAATCTACATCTGCACTATACAAAATAGGAAACAATCACTGAACCAACTTGAGAACATACCTTTAGATACTCATACCTTTCTCTTTTAGATAAATTGATAAAAAATCACTCTTCTTCAAACTAGGCCTATCTAGCCTCTTATAGCCCTTACCTAAAATTTGTAGAGCCCACAATTTTTAGTAGACACAACTTCCGGACCTAAAAATTAGTATATGGAGCAATATCATATGACCCCTCAAGCACACCAATTTGTAACAACAACATAATCTTATGAAACATACTTCCTTCATAAACCAACTAACTAATGATCCCTCCATATTGACATAAACTTGAATAGCTAGAGAATCATAAACCTTAAAATTTATATAAATCTTGATTTGACCACCCATTTGGTCCATTAAAAAAATTAAGAAGCTTTGAACCTCAACTCATAAAGTAGACCACTTTTCTAGCATAGCCCAAAACCCTAAAAACTTAAAAATCAAGGTCAACAAACCTCCTTTTGGACAATGTCCACCTTTGAAACTTCTTGCACACTTGGAGACACCCATAACACACTTATGGACCAATATTTGAGATTATACACCATTGGAACCTTGAATTATTATAACTCATTTTAGGCTTGATTTCCCTTAAACCAAAAAACAAAGAAAACTAAGAGCACTCAAAAATCCTCAATTGGCACACACATACCTTCAGACTTCAAAAACACCTAAAGCACACCATAAATAAATTCACAGAACTTTATGAGCACCAAAATCTTCTTGAAAATGCATCAAACTCATTGAGCTACCTGCAACCACCCATTCTGACTCTGTACTACATCTCCTTCACAAACCTCTAAAATAGGCTCATGAACTTATTGCTCCCCTTAACCAAAGACCTTATCTAATTGGGATAAGTATCTTGAGTAGCTTCAATCTGACCCTACAGATTGTTCCAAAAAAATAACACTACACCAACACTTTCTTCTCCACTTGAAAGGAGTCTCTTAAGAAGCATAGATAGAGACACCTTTTATACCTCAATGCTCCTAAAACAAAAACAAATTCTCATATTCCATCTCCTCCTTGATCATATAATATTTGTAGTTATTATTCTTCTTCTTCTTCTTTAGATTAGGAGAAACAACTTCCTCATCCACTACAACATTCTCTTTTTCTTCTATAATTTAATTGATAATATATGGAGACAACATAGATTAATTACATACCTTTTCATCTAAAGAATCTTTCTTGTAGCTTGAAACCTCATCATTAGGCACATACAATTGATGTTATTTACATGATATATGCTAAAAAATAGCATGATGTTCACTTGGATCCATACATACCTTAGGTCTAGCCTCAAAAAACACCTTAGTCATCTCCTTGAGCTTGATTTCTTCATTCTCAATATGAGCAGACAATGAGACCTCGTAGGACTCTTCAACTTCTAAAGCATTCTCCACCATAGCAAACAACTTAGAATTCCAATCTCAACAAGACACAATTTTTACCTTTGGATTCCATGTGTTAACTTTCATCCTGATTAAATCTACTTTATCTTTTAGGCCTTTGCTTGTATAACCTAGCAATGTGACCTCTCTGTTCACAATTTTAGCACACCATATATTTTACAAGAAATGTATCTTGACTTACCTTTTTTGGATAAAAATTTGTAGTTTGTCCTATGTCATGACAAAAAAAATATCCTCCCCCTTTTGAAAAGGACTCACTTTATCCAATCTTATGTGGATAATGGTTTGTAAAGTGTCCCACATCAAGACAATTAAAACACTTGATTCTATTCACATATTTTGATTGATGACCCCTATCATAGTCCCATACAAATTTAGTTCTAATAGTAATCGTGTAGTCTCTAACCCTATGACCAAATTTATTACATGTATAATATTGACCATTAAATCTTGCATACCTCATGGCATTTGGCTATCTAATCTGACTCATCTTTATTTTGCCAGCACCTTCAGTCCTTATCTGATGATTTGTCTTCAAATTATGATTGTCTTGGTTTACACTAGTTTTCATCTTATCTTGAGTTACACTCTTTTGTTCTTCTTCATATCCAAGACTAGTTCTATCACTAGCATGTTTTTGACCACTCAAAAAATTATGTAGATCATATGTTGTCTTTTCAAATCTCACAAATGTCTTCACCTTACTAGCTATCTTTTCTAGCTTAGATTTCAATGACTTATTCTCAATTACATACCTTGCACATTTATCTTCTTTAGATTTTAGGCTTGTAGACAATACTTCCAATTGAAAAATGATATATTTGACCATATCTTCATGCTCCTTGGAATCTTCATCCATTCTAGCCTTAAACACACTAAATTGATCCTCAAATTCCTTGAGTTTATATTTCATCCTCTTACTGATCTTCTTCTCAATCTTTAGTTATTTATAAAAATTAGTCAATGTAGTATCAAAGTCCACCTCATCTTCATCATCATCTAAATCAATCCAAGTAGACCCCTTTTACTATGAGTAACTTCCTTCCTTATCCATGAATAGAGCTTCATATTTAATAGAACCATTATCTTCATGATCATAATCTGAGTCACTATATTCACTCTTATCTGATATATTGCAATCTTCTTTGGTGTAAAGGATCTTCTTGTTCTTGAAGGATTTCTTCTTGTTATATTTTTTATATCCTTTCTTCCTGTATGTCTTCTTATATTAATCTTTTCCTTCATCATGTTCTTCATCATCTTTCTTCTCATGCTTATGAGGGCACTTCTGAGCAAAATGTCCTATCTCTCAACAATTAAAACATTTTAAGGGTAGTTTATCCTTATACTTTCTTGAGCTAGTATTGAATTTCTTAGTAATCAAAGTAATTAGTTCATCATCATCAATTTTAGATATGTCATCTTCTTTGGATTTCATACCTTGGAACTTTTTCTTAGGCTTCAATTCTATCTTGAATGCAACTTCCTTCTTTAGTGGTATATCATCATTCTTCCTCATCTCATAGGTAGTAAGGGTGCCATGTAATTGATCCATCTTCAACATAGTAAGGTCATGACTCTCTTCTATAGTAGATACTTTTGGATAAAACTTTAAGGATAGAGATCTTAATAAATTTTGGATAACAATAGTCTCTTTAAGATTCTCTCCAAGACCTCTGATGATGTTCATAATCTCATCAAATCTCTACAAAAAGGATGCCAAAATATCTTATTTGTTCATCTTAAGACTTTCAAATTGCCTTATGTGAGTTTATAACTTAACAAGCTTAAATTTTGAATCTCCTTCAAAAATAATCTTCAATTTATCCCATATTTCCTTGGTAGGTGTGTAATGAATTACTTTGGTGAACTCAGTTTCTATAAGACCACAAGTGATGGCATTCATTGCCTTAGAGTTATTCTCAAATAGATTCTTGTCTGTAACACTAGATGGAGGAATAATAGGACCAATATAACCATCTAGAATATATTTCCATACATCAAACCCTAAGGACATAATACAGGTCTTCATCCTAGCACTCCAAAATGCATAATTGGATCCATTGAACATTGGTGCTTGCTTAGTAGAGAAACCACCTTTCATAGTCTGACTAATCATTTTACATTGGACCACCTTCAAGCTATTAAGATTTTACTAAAGGACCTCACTTTGATACTAATTTTTAGAGGTACAATCACTGAGAGGGGGGGGGGGGGTGAATCAGTGAGCCCAATTTATCCAACTTTAATTTTGATCTTTAAAAAATCTTAATCAGCTACCATAAATATTCATGAAGCATAAATAACATTCATAGTAATGAGCAAGAAAGACAATTTAAGATCAATCACATAACATAAAAAAATAATTGGAAACCCCCTTGGGGAATAAAACCCACTAGAACCTATAATTGGACTACTATCCTACAAACACAAGATCTAATTTAGACTATTTGTAACTGATCAAGGAACTAAAATCACTATTTAGTAAGATGCGAATCCCATAAGGTACAACCACACCTATCTAGCTAAGTTACAATAACAACCAGACCTTTTAAAAAGTATTACCTTACAAGGAGGCTATAACCACCTTAGATGTTGATATACCAAAACAACACTTATGAAACACTTCCACCTCTAAACTAATGTCAAAAACACCTGATGATGGACCTCAACTTTTATCACTTCACCTTAACTCATACTTAAAAAATAAGTGCACATTTATACCAACAAACCTATGACTAATAGGTCATATAAATAGTCCACAATCTGTTCTACTCTTCAACACATCCTCAAGGCACTCTACCCTTCCTTTGATCCACACACACAAGCCTCTTTGCTATATCTCCTTAGTCTCTCATTCTTATAAGTCTATAACCCAACATCTTTGGTTACACTATTTATATATCAATCTTGATAATCACTATTTTGGTTGGCCATTAGGCATGTCTTAACCCTTAAGTTATCCATCATATGAAGATAAGTCTCAGTACAATCTATATTGGTTGGCCATAGCACCTATGGGTCACCCTTAAGGAACTAAACATTTTAATAAGGCCCTTGTAGTTTTTATAGGTCTCATATGAACCCATTCACACATTTAGCTCATCCTTGAGTAAAACAAGAACACAAGACCAATTTCAAATATATGGGTCCACTCCTTATGTCCCTAGTACATACTCAAATGATCAAAATCAACTTAGCTTGCCTCTACATATTCTCAAATAACTCAAACACAAAACTTATGCACATAGTCACCATGAACGAATAACCAATCAACTTATTAAGCATTGCTTATATTCAAGAGAGATTGATTATACCTCTAAAATCCACACAGAGCTTCCTCATGGGTTCTGCAACATGATCCAATAACTAATTAATCTTGACACATCAAAACAACATCAATATGAACTCAAATATATTTCTCAAGTCACTTGAAGAATATGCACAAATACAAATTCAACTTCTAGGCTTAATATCTTTATCTACACACACTTCCAAATTTTAAAATTAGGTTCAATAGATGTGACATAAAGTCTTATACCATTTTTATTTTTACAGCATGAGTAAATTTGTCTTCAATCAAAAGATATGGTCAAAATATAGAGCTCTAGTTTTTCTTGTGTTAATTCAAATATTTGAATTGCAAAAGTCACAGTTAGCCTTCAAACACAATGCTCAAATCTCATAGACTCTCATCTCAAGATCAATATCACACCATTCATCTTGTTTGATATTTAATACACATACCACCAAAGCCAAAAATTAAACTTATATTAATTTTACCTCATCTCATGCCATCTAAATTTTTTGACTTAATGCACTCCATCAATCTCTATGAATCAACAAGGACCTTATTTCTCAACACTTATCATTGATCAAAATGTACGATCATCTACTAGTTGTTGGATCAAGATCTTGTACCTTTGCTTAGATGTTAAACATTATGCACTTATCCTTATCTTTATACCTCTTGACTCCTTAGAGAAATCATGCACTATTGATCTTGCTCGAGATTTAACACTTCCAAAAATGATTATGGGGACCCTATCAATATGCATGAGTAGCAACTTTTACACTTTAATAAATTCTTTTGTGCTTACCCACAGGATCTCAAATTTGGACCAAATGATCTCCTCACATAATAAAATACAACCATGTGATCTAATACTCTTGGAAATCTCATGCATGTGAGATATAATTCAATTACCATTCCTTCTCATCAACTTCTTTCACAGATCCAATAATGTCTAAATATGCCTAAGAAGCCAACTTTGAACAACCATATCTTTTACCATGCTTCATTGCATTATCTCAAATTTAACACAAATGATCTTTGATCAAAACTAAACAAACCCATGTGATAATATTATCTTGATACCTTCACATATGCAAGATATAACATCATCAAAGTGCTCACTCGGCTCATTTTTCCACACTACAAAATTGGCTAAGTATGAGAAAACAGAGTTAATCTGCTTGGGAGCCCAACTTTGTAAAAGCATATCTTCTGATATGCTACATCACATGATCTAGAAATTAGTGAAAATAAACTAGGTCTAAAAATGAACAAACCCATATGATAATTTTATCCTCACACCTCCACATGTGTGAATGTTAACCTCATCAACATGCTTACTCAACTCTTTCTGGCCATTTTGTAAATTTGGTTAAGTATGGGAAAATAATGAAATTTGATTGAGAAGCCAACTTTGCACCCTCAAAACATTGATTTCAATTTGATTCATAACTTGAGATCTGGTGCATAACAACTAGGGACTATAGTGATCACAACCATATGATCAACTCCTATTGACTCCTTCCCACATGGTAATGGTGATGTCATCAAATTGCTAACTCAACTTTTTTACCACTAGACCCAAAGTGTTTAGATGATAAATATGATCAACCAGATGAATTCCACTTGTGAACACAAGTTATCCAAGCATAGATAACATATTATAGGACCCCTTTCACATGCTCAATCCTCCATATTCATCCTTGATCCTCTCAAGCTATATCAATACTGAAGATCAACCAACCATACATAAAGAACACTAAAACAAGAACATTACACACTTTATCATATAAGAACAAGCATATTACACACTTTATCATCATCACATATAATATCAAGGTACTTCATCCAATCACTAGGGAACCTCCATGACACAACTATGACAACTCTTCAACACTAGGTACATGATATATGCAAATAAATATGTTGGCCCCCGTCTACTCATGCCATTGATACATTGGGGCCATCATTTTAGTTTGATCATAATACACCTAGGTTACATTATTATATAATCATTTATATTATCATGTTTAAGCTTATATACTTACACATTCCTTTATCCATGTTTAGATATTTCATCGTGTACTTGATATGTTATGTACTTAACATTTTTTGCTAACACATATATCTAGGCACTAGTATCATATGTTTATGTTGGTTGTTTATGATTATCTACTTCACTACTTCCTTTATTATGTTCTTTGCTTGCTATTATCTTGCATTATATTAATTTTTTGAACATTTGAATATGCTCCATTGATTATGGCCCCCATGCCTATGTTTGCCTATTATGACATTTGAATATGTCTTAGTTTGTTGTATGTGGACATTTAAACATGTATTTATATGATTTTGGACATATGAATAAGTTATATACATTTGATTATGTGGAATTTTAACATGACATTTGTATGAGGTCTCATGAACCATTACCTTTTATTTTGATTTTGAGTGCTCTTATGTAAGTGCTTGATTACTTGTTAAGCTTGTACTATTACTCTCTAGACATTGCTATGATTTGCATCATGTATCTTAGGCCTTGATGTGATCACATACTATGTTCTTCATCACTCTATCTAGTTATACATGCTACTATACACGCATTATATAGTTATCTTATCCTTTTGAGATATGGTAATTACCAGTTTTTATATACCCTCACCTCAAAATGGGAGCATATTAGTGGGGTAATGTCATAGAGTCACAACTTCCACACCTTCATAGTTTTATATTTTAGTTGGGTCATGCCAAAAAGGCATGATCCCCACACTTATTCAATACTCAACATCTTTAGATTATAGTGAGGGCATGTTATGAAAACATTTTTTCCACACACCAATTCAAAGATTCTTCAAATCTAATGGGACATGTCTTCCACACTTGAATTTTTAAAAATTGGCCAAATTTTAAAGTTATATGATTTAGATACATATTTTTGGCAGCATTCTATACATTATACCATTGTTATACTCAAGTTTCAACTTGAGACATAGGTGAGGTTCATATTCCATGTAAAGATCACCTTAAATTGCAAAATCAAATCAGATTTTAGATTTAAAATACTATTATAGACTATTATGGACTTTATTGAGATAATATATTATTTTAGTTGTTTCAATTTTTGGTATGGTTAAGGTGATTTAATCACTTAATCTTACTAAGTTTATAAGTCAGACTTGATTAAATCATCTAGCTTCACTAGTCATACAGTGTGATTTGATTAGATCACTCACACTTGATAGGATATAAGTATGATTGGGTTGCATGATTGAGATATGTTAAAGGGTCATGTGGAAACTCATCTTTTCACCAATTTTGGGGGCATTTTGTCCTCTCTCTCTCTCTCTCTCTCTCTCTCTCTCTCTCTCTACACACACACACACACACACACACACACACACACACACACACTTTCATGTTTATAAATTGTCTTAATATCATCTCCAAAGCTTCATAATAAATCATTTATTCAAATAAAATTTCCAAAAGGAAATATGGTTTCATTAATACATAAGTGTAATCCTAACTTTTCTCTCTTTTTTTTCAAGCATTTCAAATTCTTTCAATTCTAGATTATATGTACTATTTATATACTATAACATACTCTTAGTTGTAGTTTAGTCACCTATAAATCACTCAAGTTTGATGCATACAATGTCAAGGTGTGTTATATACACCAAGATATGCATTATTTTTCTTTTAAACTAATAATTTCATTTCTATATTAAAAAGGGGGAATATACACACTAAATCTGAATTATATAACACCTAAGTCTTGTACACTTGGAAAATATCTATCATGATTGTACCATTTAGTTATAAGACCCTCCTACTTATAAAAGGCTCATGTTCACTATCTCTTTGTACCAAATTTATTATCTCTTAGTCTAACAACTATTATTTTGATGACTTGGCCTTCTACGCTATGCAAAATGCTAGAAAACTAAGCATTATAATTATCTTCAAGATTTAGACTTGTACCTATATTTTATCTTCTCAGACACTTGCATCCCAACCAAATGCTTGCATCAACACTAGTGTCTATGAATAATGAATATGTAGATGGGAGGTTAGTCTTGTGTTAGTATCATTAAAAAATAAAAATAAACACACTAAAATCCTAAGACCTCTAACCTAGACACTAGGGAGAGCATAGGTAATAAAAACTAAATGAAAGCACAACTAAAACATAAAATAAAACACTCCTTTACCTTATTTGGAGCTCTAAATGGCTTGTAAAAATGGCTTGCTCAGTTTGTGCATCAAGAAATCTTCATCAATGGAGCTTTATTGGCTTCACCTTTCCTTGGCACCTTGGATTGATGTTACTTGGCTTAAAATTTGAGCATGGTAACATTAATTTCAAGGCATTTAGTCATTGTAACACTATATCAATAGATCTTATTTAATATATTTGTGCATAATAACTTTACACCAAAATATCTTAAAAACCAATAGGCATGGCCTTGTATTTATAGTATTAAGAATTAACTCTCACTCAAGGTGAGTTAAGGTTGACTTTAGTCTTAGAATGGGTTTAAACTAACCCTATGTGAGTTAAAATTAACTCTAGTTGACTTAATAGTTGTCATGTAATTATGATTTATCAATTACTAAGTATGGATCTTAAATTAGATATTTTAGGATATTTTAGAAGAGCTTGACAACTCATAAAGGCAATGATGAAAAGGCTTTGATATTTTAATTTTTGGATAGATAAGCATTAATTATAAATGGATAATTCAAATAAGTATTTAATCTTGTTTAATTAATTAATTGATTTTGATTGGCCTTTTAGTTTTTTAAGGATTTGATCAAGTGCCCTGCTTAATGGGTCCATAGGCCAAACTAGTAGTCGTTAGGTCACAAGGTGATTAGGGATGAATTATGAGAGGTTATTGTTATGTACGATCTAGTATCCTAAATATTGATGCTTCAACATGATTATGAGATTTTATGAATAACATGTGGCCAAATTTTGGATGTTCAATGATTCTTAGGCTTAATTTTCAAAGGTTGGTAAAAATTAGTTTGAAGTCTGATCGAAAGCTAGTTGTGGTCATATTTAGATGTCTATAATTTACCCTATTTGGGATGGTGTTACAAGATATAGGAATAGTAACATCTTCTCAAATAATGAAAATGGTGTGTAGGTTGTTTTCAAAATGGTGAAAGTATGGATTAGGTTACTTGAAAAATGGAGAAAGTATTGAAAATGGGGTGGCTAAGCGGACCTTAATGTAAATTTAGCATTGGATACATAATCCCATTAGGACCTCAAGTCATAGTAGTTTTTCCTACACAAAAGGTGGTGAGATCCAACTAGGTAGTAACAAGTTCATGAATTTAGGCAAATGGTAAGGCAAATGATAATAGTAAGAGTGAGGTGATGCAACAATACATGTTAAAAGTGTTATTAATTTGCCCATAAGTAGTTACAACTAGGAAATAATGGCATAGGTTAGTGATACTAATTTTCCCATAGGAGGTTATAATTAGTAACACAAGGTGGAATACTGATTTGCCCAAAGGTGGTTATAATCAATGGCACCAGTCAAGAATAAATGAAATTTGTAATTACCAAATCCACTATCATAATAATTTCATATAATTTCATTTGAACATGTAATTCCAAAACTACTAAAATTTGATTGGAATCCCCTTACGAAAGGTGTGGGATGAACCAATGAAACCAAAGTAAAAAATGGGTAGGTGGGGTAGCTAAAAACAAGTTTGGTCAATAGTGAAGGTATGGTAGAAATGGTAAGGTGAGGCAAAGGAAAGGTAAGGTGATGTTATGATAATTTTATATAATGGTAATAGGGTTTCCCCCTAGTGAAAAGGTAAGGTAAATGGTAGGGTATGAAATAATGACAAGGTGAATGACACATGAAAATAGAAAGGTAAACAAAAAGTCAAAAATAAACAACAAGGTAAGGCAAATGTGTAGTATATGATTCTATTATTCCTATTGATGTGGAGATGCACATCCTAATTAACATATGATACAACAAGAATAGTCAATCGTGTAAATTGCTAGCCTATGCCCCTTTTGAATAACTTCCCTATCATGAACCTACTAAATATTTGGACTCTAAGAATGTTGTTGTGATCTTCGTTGGTCATTGATTTTTTTTCTTTCAAAATTTGATACAAGATGTCTTTATAGCCTCTATAAAGGATAGTGTAGCTAGGGATGGTAAATACAAATAAATATTGGATGATTGGTCGAATTTGGCAATGCAAAAGTGGATGATAATGGAATGTATAATTTGGCACACACAATGTTGTTGATTTTGGTAAGGATGAAAAATTCTAAATATGATCTCAATATGATCATCACTTCTTTCTATTGCTTAAACCTGAGAATAACTACCATATGATTATGTTGTAGATTAGATGTTGTATTGATGTTATCTTTAATAATGTCTTCATCAAATAGTGAAGAACTATTATGCGCAACTATTGGTAACTCAATGAAGTTTTCACTAATAAATTTGTCTTCATTATCCCATAGTGCCTTCAAGAAGATTTCACTGAAGAATTTTGAATTTTGACTTTGTCTTATAACACCTCAACCAAGGTTTCACTAAAATATGTTGAGTTTGTACTTTGATTTCCCCCTAGCACCTTTGGAAAGGTTTCACTAGGAGATTTTTCTACTTATGTATGAATTTGGTCTTGGTACCCTTGATATTCTTTAATTAATATGTCATCATGGATGCAGTTTACTAAGGTGTGACTTTGTCAATTCTAATCAATAGTTTTGGAAGGTGAAATGTCAATATAATGGCTAGGTTGGGTGGTGATAATAGCATGTGGAATGGTAATGAAATGGGAAGAGATAGAAAAATCCTCATATAAGATACTAGGATAACTTATGTAAATGCTAAAGTAGTCATCCTAAAAAACTATGGAAGCATCAAAAATGTATTTAAATTGATCTATGAGGCATGTTTAACCAATATTGTAATAACCACAAATGTATTTTAATTTTAAAGCTGAGTTTGACTTAAAAGACTTTGAATTCAATGTTGAGAATGATATTGATTCTACTTTTGATGCTAAATGTGATGTCAGTTAAAAAATAAAACCTAACTTCAATGTTGATTTTTCATTTGGTATGGATGTTTCTACAATGATGTCTTGTTGAATGTTTGGTATTGGATAAGTAATGGCCTACGATGGCATAATGGGCTCCACAAAGACTAGTTTGTCAAAGTGAGACTCCTCAATGAGGGAAAAAAGGTCAAGAGATAACCCTAAAAATGTTGGCTTGTCAAAGGGAGGCTCTTTAAAAACATGACAATGGTCTAGATAATGATTTTCCCAAAGGTAGTTATAATCATTAAGAAGTGACTCAACAAATACTATCTTGTAAGAGTGAGACTCCTTGATAACAGGGATAGTATCAAAAGGTGATTCATCATAGTTTGACTCATCACAAATAAGTGTTTCAATGAAAACATCATGGATTGGTTAGTTCTCTCAGCCTTCATTTACAAGTAGTTTTAAAATACTAGTTTTGAACACATCTCGGTCTTTAAATGATTTGATCTATTGGAGAGGTGTTGATTGTCTTTATTATGGTTTAAAGACTGGCATTGGTTTTCTAAATTGGGGAAAGGTAGGTAATAGATGAATAATGGATGGTGGTTAGATAATTATATATTTGTGAATAGGCCCATCTAAGATGGACTTAACAAATATTGGTTGCTAGTCTAGCATGACAAATGTAACCCATCTAGTCGTAATTACACAACTTTACTAGGATAATGAGCTAGCATACTTGGAAGGGCTTGGGATGGTAATGTTAGGGTGTTTCAAAGCTTGGTTGCTATCATAATCTAAAAGTTGAGGTCCTTAAATAGTAATGGTAGGGTGTTATAAAGCTTGGTTACTATCACGAGCTGAAGGATGAGGTCTTAGAATGGTAATGGTAGGGTGTAGTAAAACTTAGTTACTATCATGAGTTGAAGGAGAGTTAATGATATAGGTATGGGATTGGGTACCATTAGCATTGAAAGGGAAAACTTGATACATTAATTGGCCTAAATAAGGTATCACCACATACTGCACTTGAGTAGCCTAGCTTTGTTCCCCATATTGAGTATTGTAAGGGGAATAAGGATCCATCTCACAAACTACATTGTCACCATAGGGGTCTTGAACAAAGTCATCATATGTGAATATGTTATCATAATTTGAATTTTACATGGCTCCACTATGAGACATATCCAAGTCAATGATGAATGTTTTGTGAAAAGGCCTATAGTTCTATCAATTCTAAAAAATAAGGCCCAAAGGACAAATGGCCCAAACATAGTCTAACTTGGTCAAAAAGTGGAGCTGCATCTCTAAAAAGGTTTGTGTTAAAACTTGGTATAAAATATTCTAATATCAAATGTCTTAAACAAAAAATTCAAGTGGATAAAATAAAACCAAAATGACAAACTTAGCTATAAAGTGTTTCAAATAAATCTAATCTAGTTCTAAAGAAATAAAAGTTGCTAGGTATTTTGGCAAAATAAGGCACAAAAGCTAGGCTCAAAACAAATATTAATAGGTCTTTTGGAAAAGGCACAAAAGTTATAATTTAAAAGAAATGAGGTCTAAAAATCAAGAGAGTTAATCTAACAAATTTTAAACACTTCAAAATAAACTAGGCATTCGGATTTTAAACACAAACTTGGTCATTTAGCAAAAGACATGAAACACTAGGCATATGGAAAATAGAATACTTCCCCAAATATAGGCATAAAAATAGTTTTTAAATGGAGATAGTAATTAACCTAAGTTACACAACCCAAAAGTGAAGGGTAAAGACCTAATCCAAAATTATGAAAGGCCTAGATATAAACCAATCAATGTTTGGATTTAAACTTGTCAAGGCTAATTCCAAACTCAACTTAGAAAACTAGGCTTTTTTTTAAATATACAACAAGCTAGACAAGAGTAAATGACACGACAACACTAAGTATAGATCCAAAAGGCACATGTGGTTTTGGTTTCAAAATTTGAATTTAGACACAAGGCAACAAGTCTTTGAAATGATTTAAATATTGCAATGATGCTATCATGATCTAAATATATGATAAATGTTTGTTTCAAGAATTATAAGGCACAAGATTTGAACTAAATTGGGTAGTGTAATGATACCCTTTTAAAATAAGTGACACCCACACAAAATCTAGATAGATGAATAAGGCAAAGTTGGGATGTCAAACGGATGGCATAACACCTCTTCAAAAGGAGTGATGTGTAAACAAGACTCATTTTTGGGCTGGTATGATAAACAAAAAAAATTAGACTCAAGACCATGCAAGAAAGGATAAAATGACACAAACACCTAAGTGTAACACCCTAAATCCTAAAATTGATAAGGTTACATCATACTATCAAAGTTAATCTATATACTTGCTCTTGGGAAGATTTTAAATTATTAATCCAAAATGTAAAAACATATGAAAGTTAGTGTTCTTAGGCTCCAATCTTCTCTCAAGAGTTTGTATGGTGAAATAGAACTTCAAGCTACTCACCCTGCATCAACAGTATGTCTGTGACAAGTGGGGTTGTCTAAACTATCAATTTTCATTCATTTCCAGATGGTTTTAAGTGTGGATAACACTAGAGATGAAATCACATCATTTATATATGCATCAACTAGATTGTTGTGAAAAGGTCTTGTCATTTTCTTAACCACTACATCCATAAATTGCTCAGTGTAATGCAATATCTGAGTTATCTCTATATTTTGAGGTTGAGTACCACTAATAGATCTTTTTTTAACCACTCAAAACATGCATCCCAATGGTTCACCCTCAATTTGTATACCCCACCATGGAGTGGGGTTGAAATGATGCTAGGATATGAATTCTTGGGTCAACACTTCTCTAGAGAACTTATGAGGAGGTGATGAACTCCTGCCTAAAATCCAAAATTCATGAAAAATAAAGACAAGTGGATTGACTTTAGGATTGTTTTTGGGTCACCCAAATCATATAGATTTTGGGTATGGACTTAGTGACTTTCCTTCCATGCTTTTTGGACCAAAGTGATAAAGGCAAAGAATGAGTGTTTTTGGTTACCCGAGTTCCCTAAAGGGGATGGGGGGGGGAAAGCATACACACGTCAATTATGTTGATAAAAAAACTCTTTCAACAAACAAGCATAAAAACAAAAACTATTATGAGTATTTAACTAATGTAAGAGTTTAGTTTTATAACACCAAAATGAAATATGCTATGAAATTTGATCCCCTTGGCATTTATTGTTGAAAACTTTGAAAAATGAAAATGACTTAAGCAAAATTATTATAAAGCATCAATTTAAAATGTGAAATTTGTGAGTTATAAGTGTTTTATATGTATTCCTTTGATCTTTGGGTCCTACAAAACATGTTTGGGTTCCTTGTTCTTATAAGAAAATATGAGTGAACAAATGACTTCTCAAATCTAGCTCTTAGATTTTTAAGATTTTACATAGAGTGTAAACTCATGGAAACATATAATAATATTGTGAATCTCTATGTAAAACCATGATTGTTATCACAATACCATAAATTATGTGAAAATAAATTATTTAATGTAATGTATCTAGTCTAAACAAAATAACATAAAAATAAAGGCAGTATCGCTACTCATAGAGTCATGATATTACAACTTAACCCTATGGCATAACTTTTAGCACTAGAACATTAGCGGTTAAAGATAATACTATAAAAATTTAAGAAATACCACTAAAATTATGGAATGTCATTATTTACAAAGTCATGATATTTCAATATCATGACTTTTAACACAATACCATGACTTCAAAAGTCATGATATTACAATATCATGATTTTCTTGTAAGTATAAAATGGCTAGCAAAAACCTTGATAGTTAGACATAAAATGCAATAAATATTACAAAAAAATGATTAGAATATTAGTGATATTATGCAATATCATGATTCTAAAGATAAAAATCATGACTCCATAAAGAAACTTCATGGCTTTTAGAAAAAAACATCCTTTAACCTTCAATTTTCACCTATTTTGATCAGCAAGCTTAAATTTTTACATGAAAATTGTTAGGAGATTGCTCTAAAAGGAATTAAGTATAAATTTGTGGGGTGCAGGTCCCACTAGGTATGCCAACATCTGAATAAGGACTATGTATAGGGGAGGTTAGTATTGTGTTAGTCTCATAAAACAAAATAAATAAACACACTAAAATCTTAACACCTCTAGCCTAGACACTAGGGAGAGCATAGGTAATAAAACTAAATGGAAGCACAACTAAAACATAAAGAAAACACTCTTTTACCTTATTTCAATCTCCAAATGGCTTGTATAAATGGATTTCTCACCTTGTGCATCAAGAAATCTTCATCAATGGAGATTTATTGGTTTCACCTTTCATTGGCACCTTGGCTTGATGTTGTTTGGCTTAATATTTTAGCATGGTAACATTATTTGCAAGGCATTTAGGCATTATAACACTATATCAAGAGAGTTTATTAAATACATTTGTGCATAATAAATTTTCACAAAAATAGCTTAAAAATCAATAGGTATGGCCTTGTATTTTTAGTCTTAAGAATTAACTCTCACCTAAGGTGAGCTAAGGTTGAGTTTAAGCTTGAAATGGGTTCAAACTAACCTTAGGTGAGTTAAAAATAACTTCAATTAAGTTCATATTTGTCATGTAATTATGATTTTTAGTTACTAGGCATGGCTCTCGAATTAGATATTTTAGGATATTTTGGAAGAGCTTGACAACTCATAAAGGCAATGATGAAAAGGCTTTGATATTTTGATTTTTGGAATTTTGATTTTTAGATACTCATTAATTGTAACTAGATAATTTAACTAAGTATTTAATCTTGTTTAATTATTTAATTAATTCTAATTAGCCTTTTAAAATTTTCAATATTTGATCAAGAGCCCTACTTAATGGGTCCATAGGCCAAACTGCCAATCATTAGGTTGTAAGGTGATTAGGGATGAATCTATGAGAGGTTTTTATTGCATACAAGCTAGTATCCCAAATAGAGATGTCTCAACATGATTTTGAGCTTTGATAAATGATGCATGGCCAAATTTGGTATTTTTAATGATTCTTAGGCTTAATTTGCAATAGTTTGTAAAAATCAATTTGAAGTTTGTTCGGAACCCAGTTGTGGCTAGATTTGGATGTCTCTAGTGTCCCCTTCCAAACTAAGTGTCTAGTGACTAAAACTCATTTAATTTTCAAATAAAATGTATATTAAATGTTAGCGTAAGTGATTTAATGTGAGATAATTTCAAAAGAGATTGGTATATATAAGATCAACCATCACTCATTCACCATGCAGTAAATACCAAAAAATCACAATATAACTAATAAAAAACACTCAATAAAGAATTTAAGTGAGAAAAACTACCCTATTCACCCATATTTCCATATCAATCATAGGATCAATATCTCTACAGGTATAAAGTACAAAAGGAACATCCAATGGACCATGTTTTCTAAGTTACAAGTTAGGTCACTCTATGTACTTGTTTATTAGATATCACATCCTCATGTACACATAAGCCAACATGTAGGGGATAATTACATAATTCTAAGGTCCAATTTGTAGTATTGGATATGTAGTAAAGATCAATTGAAAAATAATATTTTGGAGTAGCTTGACATTGTGTGCCCACTAACCCATTTTTCCCATAGTCACTCTAAAGGGGAGGAAGATAGGGTTTTTATCATTTGAAAAAGAATAATATTTTATGCACATGATCTATAAACATCAAAATAAAGGTGATAGAAAACCTAGAAGGCTTTAGTTGGTCACATCTAGATCTATTCATCATTTTATATTGGACACTTGTGTCTAACTCAGACACTAGCATTGATGTAAATTTATAGATCTAATTCAAGTGTTTGAGGCCATAGAGTGAAAAAATATACAATCTAACTATTATTTTAGAATATAAATCCAATCCTCTTCCATCCTATTTTAACCCAAATCTAGATTTGTATAGTAAACTAGTGTTAAGGATTAAAATTTACATTAGGTAGTTTACTTTGGTAAATAGTAATTATACTATTACCTAAGTTAAATTATATTTTTTGATATGTTATTGTTATGAATAAAAAAAATAATAAATGGGTAGATATTATATAGTTTGGAGGTTATTTATTGAGTGATTGTAGGGATTAGAGCATCCCAAATTATAGGATATATGTCACCTATATATTTTTATGAGGTCACTTGTATTATTGGTGAGACAGAATAATATAATAGTAGTTTGGGTAAATAAATATTTCTATGTTCGACTCTCTTGTGCAATTTATTTATGTATACTCTGATTAAAATCAATCTCTAATATCAGAGTAGGATGGGTTTGTGAGGAATTCCAAGGGGCAATGATGTGCTCTTTTGCCCTAATGAATGAAACATTTTATATTTAGTTTTTTGTAGAAAATCTTAGATAAGTGTACAATCAAAATATATGCTTTATATTATAATTTTAAAATTGCTATTGAACTGTTCACTATGTCTTTACCATTCACAGGCACACCTAATATGTTCATGATCTATGTTGATACTCAGATTTGTGTTGTAATTATTTCTTTTGGCATTCAATTCTACACTCTAACTGGGCATACGACTAGAATTTTATGACAAGCTTTGAAGATATGATTTCCAATGCATCATGAAAGATATTTTAGCATTATATTTGTAGTTAAAAAATCATTTCAATAGCTATGTGGATCTATGAATTTTATATGCCATTTACCATACTACACTCAACTTCATACTATGCTTGTATTCATGCCTTCATATCTACATCAAATATATTTATCCACCTATCGATATATTCATATAATTAAATTTATTTGAATTCATTATTCCATGAAACTTAAAATTATGTACATCACCTTGCCTTAGTCATCACTTTCCCAAGTTGCAAGTAGATTTGTGGAAGATTTGATAGATGAGTTGCATTAAAAAATATTGCATCTCCTTCATACAACATCCTTCCACCTCAAATATATATGTTTGACATCTATTTAAATCACCATGTAAGGAGGATGATGATTCAACAGGCTTAGCATCAAGAAGGCATTAACTTGGAAATATTTTGTAGATATCCATGAGTGTATACTATGTAGGTCTACATATTCTCATTGTTATTTCATTTCAAATAAAGTCTTAGGTGTTTGAATTTAGTTGATCAAGAATTTTATTTTATTGAGTTCACATAAAAAAATTATTTATTAAGTTTTAAAATTCATGTTACAAGGTTGTGTAACAAGTTATAGTAGTTTATGGTCATTAGTGCAACATTTCAAGCAAATTTTTGTGGAAGTTTTTTTTTTAACAAGCTTTAAAATTAAAAAGAGTGTCATCTCTAAAGCTTTAGGTTTGTTTAGTCCTTTGTCATAGGTGATTTTTAATTTAAAGTGGAGTTTGTCAAAATCTTATTTTAAATAAAGTTGTGTGAGTATTATAAAAGTTGTGATGGCTATGAGTCATTTTTTTAAAAAATTGTATAATTAATTTTTTGATTCAATTTTTTTTAGTTTTTAGAAATTACGTAAATATTAATTTCTATTTTATAAGTATTAGTATTTCAAATTATCAAAAAATTAAAAAATATTATAAGTGTTGATAGTTGAGTTATTTTGTCAAGAGTCTTATTTTTTATGTCATATAGAGTCATTGTCAAAATTGTAAAATATATATTTTATGGATGCATCTTTACTTGTACGTGACATCCAAATTATGGAGGGAGTTTATCCTCAAAATTTTCATATGATTGAGCTCCATCGACACATCACCTAAGTAACATATACAGGAGGATAAAGGAAATGGAGGCTAGAGGTTTCATAGCCTCTCATCAGTCACTAATGATGGGGCCCAAATTATTTGGTGACATATTTTGTGTGGTGTGCTTTTTCATTTTTTAGTGTGTGGTGTGTTTTATACCAAATCGGATAATGCCAAGGATAGTTCTTCAGTGGCAGTGGAAATATTCTATGCTATTTTTATTTGGGTGGAAAAAAACATCGATAGAGGTTGCATAAGATGATAATGAGTATTTATTACTAATGATATTTAATTTTATAATATTGTGTATGTTTTCATTTCCATACTAAATTGGAGAAAATGAGAGTGTGGATATAATGGAATATGGAAACAATTGTATAGGAGTTCAATTAACTACAAAAATCCTTTGACTACAGAGATATTCTAATTGCCATACTTCTTTATGAAGATGATTAGCTAGTGAAACATCTATTGCATTCACATGGATTAAATTTGGGATATATTATTTGCATAGTAGTGGTCATATGCATCAATATCTAGGAAAAAATATTTAGAGAGTAGTATGCTGACCTAAAATTATGCATTGGCATATGATTATGTTCAGTCTAGTTATTAAAGATGTACATTCTCCCCATGTAAACACTAAGGGGAGACTATTAAGGATTAGCATTTATATTAAGTAGTTTAATTTATTAAATAAGAATTATATTATTACCTAAGTTAGATTATATTATTTGATATGTGATTGTTGTGAATTAAAAAAATAATATAGGGTATATATTATATAGTTTGGAGGTTGTTTGTTGAGTGATTATAGGGATCGAATAATCCCTAATTAAAGGATATTTGTCTCCTATATATTTGTATGAGGTCACTTATATTATTGGTGAGAGTGAATAATATAATATTAGTTTGGGTTGAATAAATATTTTTGTGTTTGGCTCTCCTGTGTAATTTATTTGAGTAAACTCTGATCAGAATCAATAACTAGTTATATCTAAGTACTCTTGTTTTCAATTCATTAAAATATCAATCAATAGTTCTACTTTATATTTTTATCATATCTTAGTATTATAAATTCATAATAATATTTATCTAAATTTTAAAACTAATTGGATTGATATTGATCTATTTATCACCCTTGTGCTTATTTATTTTTATATTATTTACCTTATAGGTAACACTCATACTTATCAATTTAGGGTTAAACAATAATGTGGTTCTATTTTTAAATTTTGTTACACTTTAAGGACATCGTTGATCAATTGTATACCACTGATAAGTTATTGGATGATCAAGATAAAGTTATGATAATGTTTTATAGTTTGCCTTCATCTTTTGACTTGTTTGAGGAGTCACTACATCTGATTGGAAAAAAACACACTTTATTTTTAGACATTTTAAATCTTTATCATATATAAGGATCATAGGAAATATCATGTAGAGACAACAATGTTAGATTATATATAGAGTGAAATCAAAACATTTAAGTTTAAGGATAGATATAAATAGTCTAGTGATAGTAATTTGAAAAGTGATGAGACTTTCAAAAGTGGTAACAAATCACAATGGAAATGCCACTATTATAGTAATCAAATACATTTGAAGAAATATTTTCATAAGAGATAATATAGGCTAGCAAATGGTTGAAGTAAAAATGATACAAAAACGTTATAAAAGAAGATTAAAAATGGGTAATAAGTTATTGTGCATTCCATGCATCTTATAACCAATTTTTATAATCAATAACATGGTAATTTGATTCGGTGCATCCCAAAATATAGGTGTCACAAATAATGTTATGCAAATATCATCCAAGTCAATAATAGTAATGAATATGTTTCCTTGGGTGATGGTTAGTCTCACTTTAGTAAAAGGTGTGGAGATGTTCATGGAAGATTGAACAATTATATTAATTACACTTTCAATAATTCTCAGTATGTGCCATATATGAACATAAATATTCTAACTATAAGTGATATAACTAAAAATTATAATCTATTTTTAAAGTTTCAAGTAAACACATGCATGGTAAATATTATTTTTGATAATAAATTAATTACTATTGAAATTGGTCAAAATGAGTTAATTTAAATTGGTAGATCACAAAACAAAAAAATAACATGCACTAGTAATAGTTTAAAAAATAGTAAACTAATGATTTGAGATGTATGGTCACATAAATTATTTTTATCTAACTTTATTAAGACTAAAATTTTTAATGTAAATTTATCCATTTATTAAATTCAATGTGTGTGTACAAGGTGTCTGATGGGCAAGAATATTCACCATCTATTTGATACTGATAAGACATGTTGAGCCAAAGGAGTTTTGGATCTGATACATGTTGAATTATGTGGTACAATGAAAACACATATAATATATATATATAAATATTTATTGGTAATATTTGATGAATTTTATATGAAAATGTGGGTTTATTTTTTAAATAAAAATATTAATTATATAAATTTATTCATATAGAAAGCTTTGGTAGAGGAATAGACAAGTAGAAAAATGAAAAATCCTAGATAAGATAATGGAGGTGAGTTCATCTCAAAATAGTTTGAATAATTATGTAATAAATAAGGTATATATATTAATTATACTACTCCTTACTCTCCAAAACAAAATGGAGTTGTGTAATGGAGGAATGGGAAAATTATGGAGATGGAAAAGTTTATGGTGCAGAGCTAGAATGTACCTTTTTGGTACTAGATAGAAGATATACATAGTATTATTTATGTAATAAATATAAATCCTTGTAAATCCTTTTTTAATGTTTCTCCTGAATAATTATGGTCATGAATATTCCCTGATGTTAGTAACTTTTGTGTGTTTGGAAGCATTACTTTTGCATTCAATAAAAAAATTGTTTTTTGGACATAATGAGTAGTTTAAGGCATATACATTAATTTATGTATATATGTTTAACCTTAAATTTAGATATGTGTGGGTATATGGGGTTAAGGGTTATTAGATTAGATTTTACACAAGGATGGTGAAATAACTTTATGAGTAGGCCAATTAATAGAAACTCAAATAAATCATATTCTAAAGATATAAAACTAAGATTATTAAATATAATATAGTTGTTGATAGATATTGCAATGAATGAGGAAAATTTGATCATTAGTTTGTTTATTATGCTCATATAGGTCTGATCTATAATAGGCTAGAAGTGGATTAGAAGGTGATCCTAGAACATTCATCATATTTTGAGAATATTTTTATATGTCCTCATATACTTGCATTGAATCTAGATAGTTGCATTGATGTAGATGTCTAACGTTGGTGCATGTGACCTATATGTAATACTAATTATATCTATATGTGACCAAATGAAACCTTTTATTTTTTCTATCACCTTTCTTCTTATATATTTAGATCACATGCACAAACTATTGCTCTTTTTTAAATGATCAAACCATAGCTTCCTCACCTTTAGAGTTATTATGGGAAAAATGGGTTAGTGGGATCATGGTGTTGAGCTGCCATAAGGACCCCTATATCAATATGTACTACCTACATATCTAATAATTTTAACCTCAAACTTATGTAATTATCCACTATGTGTTGGATTGTGTGTATCCATATGTAACATGTGATAAGCAATAACATGTAGTGACCTAGATTGTAAATTTGAAAATATGACTCATAAAATATTCATTAAATGATTCAAGCCTATGTGAATACTAATTATATGATTGATATGTAAATAAAGATGAATAAAGAAAGTTTTATAGCTTTAATTTTTGATTGAGTGATTCTTGGTAAGTTACCTTGTGAGTTATTGGTATTTTCTAGCTGAGGTATGAATGAGGGTTGATCTTATATATATATATATATATATATATATATATATATATATATATATATATATATATATATATATATATATATATATATATATATATATATATATATATATATATATATCAATCCATTTTATAAATATATTATATTAAATAAATTAGTATAATATTTAGGATATGTTTCATTTTTGAATTGGATGATTTTTGGGCACTAAACACTTTGTATAAAAGGTGGACATGTGCATCAACACAAGTGCATGTCTAGGGTGCAAGTGTCTAGAAACTAGAAAATAGGTATAAGTACAAAACTATTAGTGAAAGATAATAATCAGATTTATATATTTTTGCATAATATATAAGGCCTAGTCATCAAAATAAGAGTAGTCAGACTAAGAGACAATAAAATTATGCACAAAGAGATAGTGAATGTGAGCCTTTTGGTAATGGGCAGGTCTATAATTGAAAGGTATAACCATGATAGGTATTTACTAAATGTATAATACTATATTAATACATAAATTAGATTTTAATATCTACACGCCCCCTCCCTTTAATATATTAGTTAAATTACTTGTTTAAAGGAAATAAATGCATATATGGGTGTGTATAACACACCTTGACTTGTTATGATCCCAACTTGAATGATTTTCTTATGATTGACTTGTAACCAAGATGATGTTATAGTATATAATCAATGTATGAAATATAGGCTTCAATTTTATTATTTTAGTCCCTTTTATGATCTTTTGGTTTCAGGGACTAGACCCTTGGTTGTGTCCTAGTTTTAGTTCATATCTCCATCCAAAAGCATTTACCCATAATAAAAAAAATCAAGGTTAGGAGTACACATATATGTTTATGCAATCATCTTTCTTTTTGATAATTTGATTTGAAAGGATAACTCAGTATGATGCATTGAATTTGATATTAGGAAAAATATGAACTAGTAAGTACATATCTATAGATTATTGAGGAAACATACCCTCAAACTTGATTTAAAGGTGGGTTGCAACATGTCTATTGAGAATTTTTCATATCAATCATGCAACCCAAATATGTGCATGATCTAGTGAGTTTGAGAGATTTAATCAACTCACAATGTATATCTAGTGATATGGATGATTTGATCAAATCCAACCTATAGGTATGTTAAATTTAGATGATTTAATCAAGTCTAACTTATAAACTTTGTAATATTGAAGTATTTAAACAATTCAACCTTCCAAAATTGAACCAACTAATACAATATATTGGCTCAATGATAGTCCATAAAATTCTAACCTATGTATAATAACAAGCCATAATAGTATTTTAAAGCTACAAATAATTATTTTTGTAATTTAAGGTATTGTTTACATATCCCACGCACTTCATGTATGTATCAAGCTGAAATGTAGGTATAATAAAAATACCAATATATAGAATGTTGCCAAAAATATGTATTTAAATCATATACTATGAAATTTGGTGAATCTAAAATTGGTGCAAGTGTAGAAGAATATGTTTACATAACATGCCCCCACTATAATCTGGATAATCTAAGAATTGGTGTAAATGAGGAGAACATGTTTCCATAACAAGTCCCCACTATAATCTAGAAAATTTATGAAAGTGTGGAAGCTATGCCTATATGACATGGCCCCACTGATATGCCCCCTAGTTGAAGTGAGGGAAAGTGGAATCTGATAGTTACCTTACCTCAAAAGGATGAGATAATTGTATAAGTTGTGTATGGATAATGTATCATATAAGAGTAACATATATAGGTAAATATAGTAGTTAGATTCATAGTTATGTGATCACATCAAGTTCTAAGATGCATGATGTAGATCATGGTAGTTTCTAGAGAGTAATAGTACAATCTCAACATGAAATCAATCACACACACCAAATCACTCAAAATTAAAGTAATAATAACAGGGGGTATGTTAAAATGTCATACAATCAAAGGGTCATAACCTAGTCAAATGTCCATAAAGCATAGGATGACATATTCAAATGTACATATACAAAAAATAATGACATATTCAAATGTAAAAATAAGAAATCATAAACATCAGGGCCATAATAAATGGATTATATTTAACTGCTCAAAATAGGAAATACAATGAAAGACAATAACAATCAAGGGGAATAGGCAACCACCATAAACATAACATACTAGTTCCTAAACATATGTGTTTTTAATCATTGTTAATTATATATCATATCAAATAAATTGTGAAAGGTATGAGTATATATATAGGCATGTGTAAGTATATATAAGCTCAAATGTGATAATGGAAAGTGATAATAGAATAATGTAACATGGTTGTATCATGATCAAAAAATAAAATGCCCCCAATGTACTTAGGACATGAGTAGAGGGGAATCCCAACATTTGTATTTGCATATATCATGTACCTAGGTATGTTTGTATCACACTCAAGTGAAGCATGAAACACATGTTTATATTGAAAGGAATGATATGCTATCTACTAACATAGAACAAATAACATATGTATAGTAAATAGTACAACTAGGAACATGTGAAAATAATTTGATATTTTTGAAATATTTTATGTGAGATATTTAGACAAGTGCACAATTTTCACTGGGTTTTTCAGAGGTTTTCTCTCAAGTGTAGATAGGAGGTATACACCTTTACCCATTTTTTTTTAAATTTTTAATGGTCTCAATTAATCTGGTTTGAATTTCCCCTTTTTATTTTTTTCTACATTGGTATTCTTTTGATTCTATTTTAGTACCAAGTTACCCATAAAAAATTAACATGGTCAAACCTTTCTATTATATGCATGATTGATTTTATTATGACAAAATATTAAGCGTTCAATGGCCTAATTATATTTTATGCTCAATTGTTCCAACTAATGTAAAAAAAAATCACCATAGTCATTCACTTTTATAATATCCTTGAGAGAAACATGTAAGGATGTGATTTATAGTTTAATTTGTAGAATTAACTTTGTACCATAAACCAAGTAATAAGGTGTGTCCTAAGTAGGTGTATGAACACTAGTGTGATATGTCCATAAAGCACACCATTTATTGGTGCCAATCAGTGTTGTATCATTCAACTATTTTTACAAGTATTTTCAAAATATTTTTATTTGTTGCTTCTACCTATCCATTATCTTATGAGTAATAAGGTGTAAAAAAGGTATATTTTCTTTTGTATTTTCTAAAAAAAATATTTAATTATTTTATTTTTAAATGATGATCCATTGTTGGTAACAATCGATGAAGGGATGCCAAAATGTGAAATAATATTAGTGATCAAAAACTTGCATATGTCATCCCCTATGGTAAAATCAAGTGGTATTGCCTCTACCCTCTTTGAAAAATATTATTTGGTTGTGATCATGAATTTATGCCCATCGGTGGACACAAGATTTATTTTTCCAAAAGAGAAAAAATATGTTAAGATAATGGGAGAGAAGGTGACCACTAGCATAAAAAGAGACCATGAAGATTAAGGAATGACTATTTAAGGATAGCATAAGCATTTAATAAAAATAGATCTTAAACAAAATAATGAGCAAGACTATGCTACTAAATCAAAGGAAAAAACTATGCATATAATAAATAACATGAATATTGAATCAAGAAAGGTAATAAAACCTCTAAGGAATGGAATTAAAGATATATAATTATTTAATATTAAGCAAAATAAAATAATGAATAAGTTCTCAAAATTAGTAAAATTAATAATAAATGAGAATACCTATGTGGATAGTCTCACCTAAGACTAGTTGAAGGAAGATAAAGTGATCCTTAGGAGTAACTGAAACAACTCTCATTAGAGGTTAAAAACCCAATAAAAAAGGTTAAGAAAAGGAGACAAATTTTAAAAAAAATCAAGGATGGATCCCTTACAAAAAATCAAGATGTCTCCAAAAACTACACACTCAAAAACCAATATTAGAAAGAGGAACACATATATGATACCATGAAGGATTTTATTCCAAAATAATTCATCAATAACATTGAAAATTTAGTAAAAGAATATAACATAATAATATAACCTTGATAGAAACAAGCCACAAAGTTGAGACAAAGGTGATAAGTGGGGAAACTGTTGAACGATGAAAAACTTTACATTATTATTGAAATCTTGAAATAAATATATACAATTACAACAGCATGAGAAGATAGGAGAATAATGGCCTTAGACCAAGAGAGAATCAAGAATGCAAGAGCAAGATAAATATCAACAAGGTTGATGTGTGTGTATCAAGTGTTGAAGAAAGGGATAGGAGAGCTTTTTCTAAATATCTAAGAGAGAAAAAGAGTTACAAGTATAAGCTCTAAAATATATTCCATGTGTCCCTAATTTTATTACAAGTGGGGAGGATGTGTGTGCCATGTGGTGCAAGAGGAGTAACATGCAAATAACTCCAAATCCAAAAAATGAACTAGATAGGTGAGAGACACCTCAAAAGGCTTGAATAAAGTAAATTTATAAATAAAAAAATGCATATACACATAATACTTAGGATAATCTTAGAAACATATATAAATAAAGGAATAAAAACTCTTTATTGAAGTCAAGACACTTAAATCAGGTTTGTCAAAATAATAGGACTTTCCACATTAAGGACTATGAATAACTTATCCTATCCACACAAATCTTAGGTTACCAAATTAAGTATGAATATCATCCCATGAAAGGTATATGCATGAGAATTAAAATGGATGTACCTTCCCATAACATTTTACCCATTCCTCATGACCCCTTACAGAGCCATTTTTATACTATGAAGATTGAGTACTTGTATGAGAAAGTAAGTAGCATTATAGATTATTTTGAATTATATTATCCTAATCTACTAGCCTACCACAACCCAATGGACCTCGATTCTATCATGAGGCCAAATGTGGAGTTTGATCTTTGATTGGAGATAGGAGATGTGCTATGAATCACATCTTTCGGTGTGATTTTGACTTTTATCTTTGTATGTTGCCTTTTTTTTATCATTGTTTTTTATTTCAAATGATTTGGCTTTTAATTTTTTATGGTTTTTTTTATTCCTCATCCATATAGATTTGGAGAACCAAACATGGGTGCTAAATTTGACTATCATTTTAATACTTTAGATTTAGTAGCTAAGAAATATAAATTAGAGAGCATGGTGTCTAAGAGTATTGTTAATTCGGGTGAAATAAAAGTGCTATCTTGACTTCAACCTTAGTTTATGTAGAGTGGAATGAAAGGAAAGGAAATCAAGAGGAATGAAACATGAAACAATTTGAATTTTTTCAAATCAAAAAAAAAAAGAGACAAAGGTGAATAAGGGATACAATGATAGGAAAATGTGATTCCTTATCATAAGAATGTTGGAAGTGTAGGGAAACATGCTAGTAGAGTTTGTTGTGTAAGTTTTATCTATAAAGTTAGCAAAAAAATTGACATTGAGAATAAGGGATCACAAGCTTGAACCATTGTTAATCATTTTTAGAAAGAACACTAAATTGATTAAAGATGTTGATTCTATGAGGAACGCTTGATCCTATCCATGGTCTTAAAATATAACTCATAAAATAAAAACCTAGGAGGGTGCACAAAACATGTGAAAAATAAATTAGAAAGATTGTATTTATGAGGAAGGCATGGTCCTATCCATGGTCTTACATTAAAAATCACAAAAGGAAAACCCAAGGGGTGCAAAAAACATTGGAAAGAAACAAGATAATAAAAGGAATTCATGAGCAATACTATGTCATATACATGGTTTTATAATGCAAATCATGAGAAAAAAGAAACCAAAGGACCAAAATAAGGAACAAAAGTTTGTGGAAAGATAAACTATTATAGAGGGTGAGACACATATAGAAATATTAAAAAAATTGTTAGTAGAATAACATATAGAAAGCATGAGAAGAAGGGAAATATCTAAGCAAAATACTTTTTTAAAAATTGTGCATTAGTGGGCTCTTTGAAAATATGGCCTTCATTAGTTTGAAGGCAATAGGTGTTAGGAACAATTATGTTTTTTACTAAATAAGGCCACCACTATTTTTGGGAATATTTCCCCTCTTTAACATGATTGTAATATAATTTAAGGACAAGATCATCAACATTGAAATTGAGGACTTTAACCCTTTTGTTATGTTGTAGAGTGGAGAGAGAGTGTTTATCAAGAAGATCAAGAGAATAAAGATGAGCTTCATGTAATTCCTCATCAAGTATGATACCATGAAGATATATACGGAGAGAGGTAAACTCAAATTATAATGGGAGGATAGATTCAGAACCATAGACTAGAGAAAATGGTGTTACTCTAATGGCAATGTATATGCTAGTGTGATAGGCCCAAAGAGTGGGATATAGATGAATATGTCAATCCATGTGGGTTTCATAGATTATTTTTTGGAGGATTTTATTAAGATTTTTTTTAGTAGCCTCAACTTGGACATTTCATTATGGATGATATGGAGTGGAAAATTTGTGAGAGCTTTTGAATTTAGCACAAAGATATCTTACATCTTTATTTTTAAAATTACCATCATTATCATAAATGATAGTATGGGTACCTCTAAAATGATAAATTATTTGATTGGAGATGAATTTATAAATAGTGGTTCTGGTGACATTAACAAGTGGCATGGGTTCAACTCATTTGGTAAAATACTTAGTAGATATGATGATAAAGACATGCCCATCTTATGATCTAGGTAGTTTTCCTTTGAGATCTCATCCCCACATTAATAATGGCCAGGGAGACTCCATAGTCTGGAGCTCATCTAGTGCTGAATGGATTAAATCATCATGAAGTTGGAAAGGACTACACTTTTTAACATATTTGATGGCATATTTTTCAAGAGTAGGCTATAATTACCCCATATGTAAGCATTTATGTGTTGTATCATTTCCACTACAGTGACCACCACATATTATCCCATGTGCTTGTTCAAGGAGAGTAGGAACTTCTTTCATGACACAATAGAATAGGGTACCCTCAACATTGTGATAATAAATTATGTTATAGAAAAAGACATATTTGAAATCTTGTTTATGAATTTGAGTCTTTTCATGGGAATCCATGTTTGGAGGATAGGTTTGATGCTCAAAGAATTAAATGATGTCTTTATACCATGGGCTCTATCGAATGGTGATAGCTTCAATATGATAGATAATTTAATCTTGTATTTAAATGGAATATGGGGACTTTCTTATTTGAATAAGAATGGTAGAACTAGTAAGAAATTGGTGTAGATGAAATAAAGATGTTGAAGAATCAAATGATTCAACAATAAAGTTTTGATATCTAGGGATGGGTTTAATGGTAAAAGAAGTGAATTCTTTGGCAAGGGTAGTGGTTATTTGATGATAAGAAATGATCTTTTCTATTTTGAATTGATAATCACCATTAACCTATTGATAGATGAGTTGGGATTCATCCAAAGTGTGTGTATATATAATGTATAAGTCAAGTGCCTCTCTTATTCCTAGGATTAATGTCTTGTATTCTACTATGTTATTATTAACATCAAATGTAAGGTGAAATGCCAAAGGGATAATTTTACCAAGAGGAATAATGATTATAAAACCCATCCCATCTCCTTAAAGGAATTTAGCACCATAAAAATGAAGGGTCTAAGTGTCTCCATGTTAATCAATGTTGATTTGAGGTAGTTCTTTGATGACTACTTTAGATTTAGTAGTATTGGGAAGGATAGAGGTCTTCTTGATTAATTACTTCAAGATTAGTAATGAAATTATGGAATTAATCTTTGAGAGATATAACTTCATAAAGACCTTTAATATATAGGATATTACCATCGAGGAGACTATCTTGAAGGTGGTTGGTAGTAGGTATGGGAGTTGTTGTGAGTTAGTCAGTAATGATTTATCTTTTGATAGCTTTTTGTGTGATAATATATAGATCAAATTCCATTATAATGACCATCCACTTTCCAATTTTGTCTCTAATGAGAAAGGATTTAGAGAAAAAAGTGATGGAGTGGATCAAAATGAATGATAACATAAGCAGTTTGATAAAGCATATAATGACAAAGATTTTCAGCTATAAAATATATAGTGATGTAATTACATTCTAATTTTGTATAATATTTTTCATAGTCAATGAGACCTTGACTGATATAATAGATGGCATACTCTCTTTTGGTGTCATATTGTTGGGAAAACATTACCCCAACTGATATAGGTGTGGAAGAAGTGTATAAGATTAAAGGACAATCATTGGAGGGTGGACGAAGGGTGGGTGGATGAAGCAAAGATTATTTCATATTATCAAATGATTTTTGACAACTATCTATTCATTTAATATCATTACCTTTTTTGATAAGGGAATTAACAAAATAAATGTGATAAGCCATTTTAGGGTTAAATCATCTTATTACCACAAGCTTACCAAGGTAAGTAAGAATATCGAGAATGAAATGAGGAATGGGTATGTTAATGATAGCATTGATCTTATAAGGATCAACATTAATACCATGAAGAGAAACTAATAAACCTATCAATTTTCTATATGTGATGCCAAAGACACATTTTTATGGGTTTAGTCTAAATTTATATTTGATGAGGTGATCAAAGATGATCACAAGATTAGAAAGATGAGTTTTTTGGATTTTAGATTTATTAATAGATAATACACATAGGTTTATAAAATGTTATGGATATGGTCATGGAAAACATGGGTCATAGCCCACTTATAGGTATCTCTAGCATTGTTAAGGCTGAAAGGAATTTTAACATAGCAATAGGTGCCCCATTTTGTGGTGAAATTTATCTTATGCTGATCTTCGATAGTGATATGAATTTGATTATAGCCCAAAAAACCATTCATAAGAGAAAATATTTCATAACCAATAGTGCAATCAATGATGGCATCTATGAAAGGTAATTGAAAGCTGTCCTTAGGACAAACAATATTGAGGTTATATAAATTGATGCAAATGCGAATGACCATGGTGACTTTTTTATGAACAAGGACAATGTTTGAGACCCATTTTGAAAGTCTAAAGGATTAATAAATTTGGAATAAATAAGTTTAATGATTTTTGTATGGCATAAATTGGAAGTTTTAGGGGGAAATTTTTATTGTATGGGTTTGGCATTAGGATAGGTGATGGTGTTGTGCACCATGATACCAGGATCAATTTTAGGCATATCCTCATAGGACCAAGTGAAAGTCTCATGATATTTATCAAAGAATAAACTAAAGTTATCATGTTTGGTTTTTGTAAGTTCTTAAGAGACTATTATAGGTCAAGGGCATGATGGGGTGATGTATTCAATTCTTTTAGTTTCCTCGATAAGAATTTTTATTTATCTTGGAAATGATATGGTGTGTTAGGTACAGAGGAAATGGGATTTGTTTTAGGATCAATGCTAGCAATGAAGTTTTAAAATGAATGTATTTTTGTTTAAAATTCCCAATTTTATGATATTTCCAAGGAAGTTGAGGTCCACAGGCATGGAGCAATTCAAGACTGGCTTCATCACTAGGCAAAGTGGGAAGAGGGGCATAATATTCCACATCAATTTCAAGATCAATAATTTTGTTACCATGGAAATCATATTCAGAATGTATTTAATGTACATATGTGGTCTTGGCATCAAGGGTGATCTCAGGAGTAGGTGAAACTATGGAGGAAGGTTATTAGATACAATTGGTTTATCATTAGCATTATTAATAGGGAGAGGATTAGATAGAATGACTGATTTGATAGGAGGTATAGAATATGTTTGAATTTACAGAGGTGTGAGAGGTAAGATTTGTTCTAACACCCAAAGAGTATCAATAAGTGGAGAATTATCATGAGGTACATGAATTTTAGGTGCTAACTCAAAATCTATGCAAATGGTATGAACATCACAGTTGAAAGTATTTATTTGAGCTAAAGTTTTATAATAATTTTGAACATCCAAGTCTCATGATTGAGCTTGGGACATGATGTAGTCATCATCATAAGTTAGATAAATTGTATATGTTTATGATTCAGGAGGAACTTCAGAAGGTGAGATGCCTAAATCATTTAATTTATGTGGAGACATGATAAAATGATTTTTAAATAGTTTAGCCATTCCATAATCATTACATGTGAAGTCATCTTCTATGTAATATGTTTCATGAACATTACATGGAGGGAGGAAATCAATGATCTCATTGATGAGAAGGATGCTATGATCATGAGGTAAAAGGAGGGAAGTAGCCACTCCAAGATGTAATGAGATAGCTTATTAGTGTTACAAGTATTTTACAAGTCATTGGGATCATCATCATCAGAATCATCAAGAGTGACATGTAGATCCATATTTATATTGATGAATTTGGGTAAGGGATACTATTAATCTTTAGAATAATGGGAATGGAATATTGAGATTTTGGATTTGGGAGATGAATACTCCATGGGTTAGGATCAGCCTCATGTTTATACTTTTTATCATTATGAAGTAACTTGATTACATTGGATATCGAAAGAGGAAATATCCATTATTTGATGAGTTCATATGCATCCTAGGAGTATGTTGTAAGATTAGGGTAAATCAAGGACCATAATATTAGTTTGTACATTCTTAGGTCTAATAGAAAGAGGGAGTGAAATACAACCAAGTGGATTTTGATTAGTTTTGTCAAATCTATGACATGTCAAACAAGTTTTTTTGAGATGATCTTTGTTATATCTAAGTTGTTGGATGATCCAAAGGGATGTCACATTAATTCTAGACCCTTTATCTACTAATACTTTATAAATGAGGGTGGTATTAATGGATATTTTAATGAAGAGGGGTGGATCATTAGCTCTAAAGAGGATCTCATCATTTATCATGTCTTTTTTTAGGAACTTTATGGAGGGTTTCAAATAAGGAGAAATGGATTTGATGGTATGCACTTCAGTTGATTGAGGATCATGAGAATATCATTCCACTTATGAAGGATATGGATCTTCAATTTATTGAATTTGTTTCATGAGAAACTTATGATGATAAGGAGAGGTACGAACTAAATCCATGAGAGGAATTTTTCAAGGCATAGAGTTGAGTTATTATAAGAAGTTCCAATATGTTTTGGAATAATAATAACCACCACAAGGCTTAGAAGGTAAAATAGGTTTAGGATGAATGAAAGTGGTTGGAGATTCAAAAGGATGTGGTGGTTCCTCATTGGTTTCTGAAGCTAAGTGAGTAGCAATATTATCTTTGAGAAGTTGTTCTTCCAAATACAGTTTCTTAGGTTTGGTGATGGGATCTTTGTGGGTTGTTTTACATTTATAATTCATCTTATCCACATTGACATATTGGGAATTTATGTAATATTGGTCATTATCGGTGTCGATTTCAAAAATATCCTTATTGGATTATTGAGTGTTAGATGTGGAAAAATATTTTGGGTTGTTATAATAATAAGATTTGGGAACTTGTCTCTTTTGATAAATGATAAGGTAATCTTGACAACGTATTTGAATCATGGATTCATGAATGAATGAATCACCAAGCATAAAGGAAATAGAAAATTTTGTTAGCCTTATACATATTTCATGACCTATGTCAGTGTGAAATCAACAAAATTGATTAGGATCATACCATTTAGAGGGATTATTGGGGTAAGTTACTTATTTAGAGGGTGGAAACCATTATTTCATTTGTTACACCATTAATGGCATGTGATAAAGTTGGGGATTGTCAAATTTGGCTACTCCTAGTTTGGGTTGAGGAGGATTTATAGTTATCAAATTAGGTGAATGGTTAAAATATCCTTTAATTATTTTGGTATTATGTTCAAACTATTTCTTTAAGAAGTCTTGGCACTTAGCTTGGTCAAGAGCATCATTTAACATTTGGAGGGAAAAAGTTTGAACCTTGTATTGAAGTAAAGTGTTAATGTTGCTATAAAGAGTTTAAATAGGTTATCATTAGCCATGTTTTGATTTTCCTTGTGAGCCAAATATTTCCATCATTTGATAAAATCATGAGTTTATTCACTGGGATATTACTTAGCATTGATGAAATGACTAAGGCAATTTTTGAGAAGATCACTGCGATGAAACTATTTAACTAGAGGATTAACTAAATCTTCTAGTTTCCATATATAATGTTGATGAAGTTGATTGCACCATTCTAATACATCACTGATGAAATTTTTAACTAAAAATATGGTTGTGTCAAAAGTATTAGTTTGGATCCACTCCTTATAAAGATTGTTGAATGCCTTAATAAAAGATGTGGGGTCTTTAGACCCATCATATTTAATAGTTGGAGATACATTACCGATATCAATACAAATAATAAAAAGGGTTAAAGTCTCATTTAGGATGTGTTGAAACATTTTATTATGCATGATAGGTTGGGGATGACCGTCCTCTCAAAATATCTAAGAGGTGGAGGAATAAATCTCTAATTGTTTTGAGGGAGAAGAATAGGAGGTTGATTATCCATGTTGATCAAATGATGTTATAGTTGCATCATTTGGGAGGTATTAGATGTTTTCATTATGTTTATTTATTGCACAATTTGTGCAAGAATTTAGGTTGTATCAATTGGTGGGTTGGTGTTTATAGGAAGATTCCCCAAATTGGTATTAAGAGGAGGGTTACTAGATGGTAGATTCTTTATGGGGTTATTGGATAGACTTGTGTCAATTGCTCCCACATTATGGTGAGATGTTTGAAGATGATAATTGTCTTGATATGTATGAAAAGGATATGATCCACCAATATATTTTTATGGAGTGATTTTAACCATTTTGCAATTGAAATATGAGGCAGGATAAGAGGTACTCCAAGAGTGAGGATTATATTAAGAAGTAAAGATAAGAAGAAAAGAGCAGACCATATAGTGTCTAAATGGATTCAGGTTGTCCAATAAGATTTTGATAAGTGATTTAATGATGTTTGATGAAAGAATTTGATATTAGGAAATAAAGAATAAAAATGGGGATAGAGTTGACTAGATAGAGGATATTTTCAATCAATAGTTACATAATCAATTGGGTCAATAAAGTTGTGAAGAAAATTCAAAAAATAGTAAAATAAGAGGACACAGTCAATCTGGTCAACTATGTGTTGTAAGGGATGAAATTAAAACAAACTAAAGAGAATACACAAATGTATGGGTTGATAGTGTACTATTGAATAATGAACATGACAATAAAATAAGAAGACATAGTCAGATAGGTCAGCTGTGTACTACTTAGACAAGGGTTGAATAGGAAGATAAGGAGACATAGTCTGCACATCGACTGGGTTCTATAGGAAGAAAGGATAAACAATATTTAAGAGACTATATCGATAAAAATTACAATGTTATAAAAGAGATAAATGTTTGTAAGATAATTTTGAAATAAAATGAAATTAAGCACACAAGTAATTGGATCAATGTGACTTATCCAATTGGAACACATAACATAAACCTTACATCATCATTGGTTAATGTAAGTTTTTTGATGTAACATATAAAGATAAAAAGATAAACATGAACTTGAAATTAAATGCTAACTAATTGGTCATCCTAAGTGTTATTAAGTTATAATGAAGTTTAATTTTAATGTGATTTGAAAGTTGGCTGAAATAAAGAATAGAAAGTAATCTAAGGCTAGTTTCAAGACATTTAGTTTGAAAGGGATCTATATTGGATATGGTAATAGATTGGTATTGGGTCCTACCCCCTCACTTTATAATATTTTAGTGATAAGGGTGTTAGGTTCTTTACCAATATATACCATCAACCATGTATTTATACTTGGCTAGAAAACCAAGTTGTCTTCCCCCTTGGTGATGAAATCTAAGTAGGTAAACCTTGGGAAGAATTTTTTTTAATGTAAAGTGATTTGGAAGTGTGTACAAAAGATAAAAATAGTGTGACTAAATCACTAATTTTAAAAACCACCTATTTAATCTATGTTTATTAATCTAATAATAAAAACAACTAAAAGGAAAGGTGAGTTAATTACTAGCAAATAGGGGTTAATTCTTTGATTTTGAATAGTACATAATCAATTCAAGCAACACTATATGAAAATAGTACATAACAAAGTTGATTGGGTCACTATTATTTTGTAAAGTAACATTTAAAATAACACAGTCAAATAGGTTGACTATGCCTTTTAGATAGAAGACATGTTATAGAAATGTGTCAAATAGGTTGACCTAGATAGTTGTAGAGTTTTAGTTTTATAGACTACAGACTTGTGAAAAATAGTACTAAAAAAGAAAAGCTAAAATGACAGAGAGAAATAATGAACCTTGGTGGGTTGGAAGATGTTTAAATTAAAAAAATTTATGTTGTGATGTTCAAATATTGACTCAAAATTTTGCTAACAGGGTTAACTAGCTCAAAAGAGTTTGCAAAACTTGTGGGATTAAATATAAGTTACAAATAGAGTTGACTAGCTTGACTATGTTTACAGACCTATATGCTAAAAGAAGAGAATTGAAAATAGAGTCGACTAGTTTGACTATGTATGTGAATCTGAAACTAAAAAACAATATTGTGATGAACTAATCGATCTAGTAACCTGTATTTGGTGAAGACCTACACAAACAAAATTGATTTATTCTGGAGTGACTATGTGTTAAACCTGCACACATAATATTAGAACCATATTGACTGGTTTGATACATTATTTCAAAAATAGAAGAATATAATATGATGACAAAAAATGAAACTGTGAAAAAAAACCTACAAGGGTTTGATTCACATCAGGTTCAACATAATATATAAAGGGAAATTCAATTGATCTATAAATCAATCCTAGATTGGAGAAGCTAAATCCTACTTACACTTTTGATTGTTGATATGTTAGATACTCAGGGTCATGACCAAGATAGATCCACTAAACCTAACCAAGGGATCTCTTACCATAATAAAATTACTAGAGAGGCTTCCAAAGCCTCTAGTCAAGCAAAAATATGTAATAACCCTAGCTAGGTCCTATGTTTTCATATTCACAAAGTATATGCAAAGGAAAGTAAAGTCTAATTTAGTGCTCACCAAATCTTGTGATACAAAGTAGGGGTCAGTAAACATAAAAGTAAACATGCATAAGAGAATCCTAATAAAGATATGTATAGGTAAAACTTTAATGCATATAAAGATCAATATATTCAACAGCCATTACTTATGCTACTTATATCTACCAAAATAGAGGAGTAATGTTATAAATACTTACCTTGAAGATGAACCCATTGAGACTCAATCTCTCCCTTGGACAAAGGTGTTTTTTAAGAGGTTGTTGTGGTTTTTAAGGATCACTAAGAAAGGCCAAAGCATCCATGACTTTTTTGTAAGACAAAATTCTCCTCTAAGTGTAAACCCTAATATATAACTCCTTAATTAGAATGTCAGAAGATCAAATTGTAAAGAAGTACAAATGAATAATTAACTTTTGTTGTCTCTTAGAAATGGTGAAATGAATGTGTCTATATAGCTGAATCTAATCCTAAACCTTTCTAAAATTTTAGCTAATAGGATCAACCTAATCAACTCTGTATCATTATTGATAAAAAAAATTAGGTCTTGGTTTAGGTTGACTAGGGGCTAACTGAGACCCTAAATATATTTTATCAATTTGAATATAGGATTGATGGGGCTGATAATGTAACATAAACCATAAAAAAGGGTTTTATGTTTAGAAAGGGGTTAATGAAGGTGGTAAATCTTGGAGGAGTGTGTAAGATAGGAGATAAGGCTTAGGGAACTATCTAAGAGAAGGTTGTGTAGATATTAAGTAGTTTTATAAGGCATAACAATCCTATGAAACACCAATGGTCTGCCCACCCCTTTCCTAATGCACCCTTTAAGGCATGCACTTAGAGAGATTAAAACTTGATGGGTTCTTACAATAGAGAAAACATCAATAATTGATCAAATTTGAAAATATTATGTGTATATAGATAAGTGAGAGGCATCTCAAAAGGATATAATAAAATACATTTATAAGTATAATAAATGCACATAAACATAAGACTTAGGATAATCCTAGAAACTTATAGGAAGGACCCAACTTAAGGTTAGTTATATAACATATTGCCTCCACCCAATTATAAAAGTATTATGTGGTTATGATTATGAATTTATGCCCATCGATGGATATAGGATTTATTTTTCCAATTAAATCAAATCCCCATAAGGTTAAATGACATGGTGATATCATCAACTGTAACTTGTAAGATGGATCATGATTTAGATTTTTTATATTTTTAACATTGTAAACATAATTATCATGTTCAATACACTATTGTTCCATTAAAGGCCAATATTAACCATGTCATATTAATTTTTAGGACATGGCCTTACCATTGAAGTGTCATCCACACTCACTATTATGTATTTCTATAAGTGCAGTGCACACATCATATTTGCTTAGGCATATAAGTAACTATCCATTGAACCCTCAATTAAAAAATCATTACCAATTATAACATAATGAAAATCCTCTTATTTTAGTTAACATTTTAATTATGTGTGAAGTGATCTTGTATATAATCTTGATATAATAAATTATAGATGTCACTGTACCATTTTATGTTTATAGATCTATACGTAATAACAAAAAATGCTAAGGCATCCATTTCATCTCGAGTAATGGAGGGTTATTGTAACTATCATATGTTAAATTTTATAGTATAATTAATGATATCAAAATGCATTAAATATGTTTCACTAGCCATAACATTTGCATGGTAGTTATCTTTTCATGGAATACTATTAATAGAGAATGTATCAAATGTTTCTTTGATTTTATCCAACATTTATTTATACAAGATTAAATGCTCTTCTTTTGTTTGATAATGATTGGTAGCTTGATTAACAATCAACTATGAGTCACCAAAAACTTTCATGTCCTTTATATGAAGTTTTTATGTTATAGATAATCTAATTATAAAGGCCTCATATTTTGTTATATTATTAGTGTAAGAAAAGACTAATCTATAAGAAAAAGGCATATATTCTCCCTTAGGGGTGCAAAATATGATACCAAAAATTAAACATATAATGCATCTGGACCCATAAAAAAACATTGTCCATTAATTTGAAGTTATATTATATGCTTCAAATTCATCATAAAAAGCTTTGGTGATTAGAAAAGGATTAGGAAATGGAGTCGTAGGTAACTAATCGGCTATAACTTTACCTTTTATTGATTTTTGAAATATAAATTTGAGATCAAATTCTATAAGTTGCATTAGAGATTTAACTATGATACCTATTAGATGGGTTTTATTCGTGAGAAACTTTAAGGGATCCTTTTTAACTATAACATGAATCTCGTTATTGAACAAGTAGTGCTATAAATTTTGTGTAGTAAATACTAATGTTAGACATAAGTTTTCCATTGTGGTATATTTACATTAGTAATCAACTAGATGATAGGTTATATAATCAATTATACACTCTTATCATCATCATATTTTGATAATAAGGCCCCAAGTCCCTCAAGTGTGGTTGAGATATAAAGGAGCAATGGTCTATTTGGTATAAGAGGCATGAAAACTAATGGGTCTTCTAAATATTTTTTTATTTTATCAAAGCTTTGCTGACAAGTGTCATCCCATATAGATTTTGAATCAATTTTTAGCAAACATGTGAAAGGTATTGCTTTATCCATCAATTTCACAATAAAACATTGAATGGCCTAAATTCTTCTTTGTAAACATTGCAGCTATTTTAAGATCGTTGGTGGTGGCATATTAGTAATAGATTTTACCTTTTTTGGATCAACTTTGATTCTTCATTAAAAAATTATGTATCCTCTAATCTTTCTCAAGGATACCCCAAAAAAACACTTTTTTGTATTCAATCACACATTAAATTTGTGTAGTCTTTCAAATAGTTGTCGTAATTTGGTAGCATGATCTTGTCAATGTTTTGATTTTGTGAGTAAATCATCAACATAGTATTCAATGCTTTTATGAATGAAGTCATGAAAAATATGTCTCATTGCCCTTTGATATGTGGATCCTATATTTTTAATGCCAAAAGGCATGACTGTATAACAAAATGTTCTCCATGGGGTAGTCAATGTTGTCTTTTCCTTATCAATAGGGTTAATTTTGATATATTTATATTTGGAAAACCCATTCATAAATGAAAATGTCTCAATGCCTATTGTAGAATCAAAAATCATGTCAGCGTTTAGCGAAGGAAAATCATCTTTTGGATAAGCTTTATTTAAATCATAGTAATCCATACAAAATTGAATGTCACCATTTAGTTTAGTGAAAGAGATAATATTATAAACCTAATCAGAATGCATAATAGATCCGATGAAACATGCATCTAATAACTTCTTTATTTTATCTTTTACCAATAATGTAACTTTAGCGTGAATTTTGTGAATATTTTGTTTTGCTTTTCATCTAGATAGATTAAAATATTTTGCATTGAAATTGATGGGTATATCTCAAGCATCTCTGAATAAGCCCAAGCAAAAAAAATTGGGAAATCATGTAAGGCTAGTTGATAAGCCATGCCTTCATCTTCTTAAATCAATGTGGCAAGCAATATTAGTCGAGGATATTTTTTTATTCCATAGCTATATTATAATGTTTCTTTATTTAACAAAGTATAGTTCAATGACATAGGCATGGTAATAATCATATAAGGGAAATTATGTTGGATATTAGAGTTATCACTTTCAACAAAGTAAGCACGAGTAGAGGGGGCATGAGGATACCTATTATTATGATAGATGTAAGGGAGATCCTCATATGTGCCCAAGTAGTCTACCAATGACTCATCATTTGAGAACTCATCCAATGTCAAAAAAATGGTGAAGCATTTACATCAATCAAATGTAGATTCTCCAATTGTAGCTCATTATTAAAAGTAGGTATATGTAGGGATTTGGATTGTGGATTTATAAAACAAGGTGTATGGTGAGCGGTTTGCTTTGTAGTTATGTTTTATTCTAAAAACCCCATGTCTTGTCAATTTTAATTATTTAAAGGTATAATAGGTTGGGTTATACCTTGTTCACTCTTTCGTAATCCTTGTCCTTTATATCCATATTTTGAAAAATATTGAGAGCCAAAATCAGAATCATAAGATTATGGTGTATAAGCATTAGTTATTTGTATCATTTCATAGTGCTTGAATGGATTGGTACTCATTGGGCATGTATAGATAAACCCTTGGAGATTGAATTTTAAGCAAGTGTGTAAATTGGAGGGAAATTTAAATATTTCATGTATCCAAATACATCCCAAAAGTATGTTTTAATTTAAATCATTTGGAATAACTTGGCAAGAAGTAAGTAATCTATAGGTTCCCACTATGATATTTAGTGTTATCCACCCCAATACATTTTGTGACATATTATCAAATCCCCTAATACTCATGTTGGATGGTTCCAAATCTATAGTTTCAATTCCAAGTAAAAAGATATGTAGGGGCACTAAAATTTTAACCCTAAATTTAGATATATATGGGCATCTAGGGTTAAGGGGTATTAGATTATATTTTACACAAGGATGGTGAGCTAATATAATGAACAAGCCAATTAATAGAAACTCAAATAAATAGTATTCTAAATTTATACAACTAAGATTGCTAAAAATATTAAAGTACAACTCTTGATAAATATTGAAATGTATAAGAAATAATTGATCTTAGATGGGTTATTATGCTTATATAGGTCTAATTTAGAACAAGTTGGAAGTGGAGTGTAAGGTGATCCTAGAATAGTCATTAGATTTTTGAAATATTATTTTTGTAGCCTTAGATACTTGTGTCAGACATAGACAATTGCATTGACATAGATGTTTGATTATGATGTAGGTGTCTTATACGTAATAGTGACTAGATATAGATGTGACAAACTAGATCTGTTTGGGTTTTTTGTGACTTTTTTTGTCTCTATATCATATGCATAGGCTATCACTCTCTGTCAAATTATCATACCCTAAATTCCTCACCTTTGGAGTGAATTTGGGGAAAATGGGTTAGTGGGATCATGGTGTCAAGCTTCCCTAAGGACCCTTCTATCAATGGGTGTTGCTTACATATCCAATACTCTGAATAGGGCCTCAAACTTACGTATGTCTCCCCTACATTTTGGTTTGTGTGTGTATCAAGATGCAACATGTGATAAGCAATAACATGTGGTGACCTAGCTTGTAACTTTAAATATATGGCTCATAAACTATTCTTTGAATGATTCATACCTATGGGAATATTGTTGTTATGATGGATAGAAATAGGGGTGAATAGGGTAGCTTTTCTCACTTTAATGCTTGATTTAGTGTTTTTTTAGTAATTTTCCTTGTGAATTCTCAATATTTTCTAGGTGAGGTATGAATAAGGGTTGATTTGTATATATCTCAATCTTTTTTAGAAATATCTCATATTAAATAATTTAGTCTAACCATTAAGATACATTTCATTTTTAAAATGGATGAATTTTAGGCACTGGAAACTTTGTATAAAAGCTGGACACTTATATCAATGCAGGTGTCTGTTTGGGACACAAGTGTCCAGGAAGCTAGAAAACAAGTACATATCCCAAACTAGTAGTGAAGGATAATAATTAGGTTCATATATTTTTACACAATATATAAATCTTGATCATCATAATAAAAGTGTTTAGATTAAGAGACAAGCAATTTAAGTATAAAAAGATAGTGAACATGAGCTTTTGGCAGCAGGAAGGTCTATAACTGAAAGGTATAGTCATGTTAGGTATTTGCTAAGTGTATAATACTAGATTACTACATAATTTAGATTTTAGTATCTAAAATATATAAATATAATAATTATAAGTTTGTATGCTATTAGTAATGATAAAATATCATTCTTTTATGATAATGGTAAATCTACAAATAGTAATTTATGGATCACTACTAATGATATTTTTGAAACAAGTTCTATTGTTAAATTTGAACAAGATTTATAATTGAAAAAATCATAAGAGTTAAAGTCTAGAGAGGGATCTAGTGGTAAAGAGATCATTTCTTAGTTTTCAGAGTATGATCACAAGAGACAAAAATGGTACAATAATACACTGAAGGATTTTGAGATGGTAAATTTCCTGATTCAATGGAAGGTAGATATATAAGATCAAGAATGAAAATGGTACAAGGAAATGAGAAGGTAAAATATTCTCTTACTACTATTTCATAGGTATTTAAATATTTCACATTTATAGAGTCCATAGAAAACCCTAAAATCAATTATTCCATTAAATTTAGTGTAGGTGGTAGGGGCATGGATATAAGACACTATAGTGATGTATGTAGCATATGTACCAAAATGATTCAAAGTTGGAAAGTATTAAATATAAAAAATTAGGATATTTTCATAAAATGTTTCTTAAGGGATAGAAAATGTTGTTTAATAATTGATATATATTTTAGTTTTTGTTAGAATTGATCACTCTAACAACAAACAGGTGAAACATGAAGCATTAAAGACAAAAAATACACTTGAAAGATAATCTCATGAACCCATTTTTTAGCACCACTTCTTATGTTACTCAGCAAATATAATTACTATTTACCCATGTCCTATAGTGAGATTGATTTATGACCATTGGGACACTTTATGACATTTGTTTCATTGGAAAAAGGTTTACACTTTGATTAAGCTCATCCTTGAACTTAATCATATTATTATAATAATGACTAAATCATGTGTAGTGTATTTTATTTATTCATTGAGGGACGGTATTGTAATTTTTTAATAATAGAAGTAATAAGTCCACTAGTTAATCTTTGTCAAATGTTCCATAATCCTAATATTGGTTATTATTATTATTATTATTTCATATATATTTGTGCCTATTCGAAGACATAGGAAGTTAGGTAAATAAATTTACTTGATTTATTATAGGGGTTTCTATTGGTGCTAAAAATCCCTCTAAAAGCATTATTAAAACAAATTAAATTAATGTCAATTAGAAAATAAATAATGATAAAATGGACCCCAAGGCAAAGAAGGTGATGACAATTATACAGAAGGGCCAGACTGTAGAAGGCCCAAGCAACCACACTAGGGGTAGAACTAAACTTAAGGAATGCAAAGACATGATTGAATTAGTAATCATGGAGGATCAAGCAGGATATAAGGATTATTTAAGGTAATTTATGATAGGTGTTTCCTTGTGTCTCTTTCAGTTATTTAGGTTGGTCTTGGGGGGTTGGTAGCATTTTTGTTGAAGTCTTTTTCTATCAGATGGCTTGTGGGGTTTGTTTCTCTATTTTTTTTTATTTTTGGTCTCTCTTGTATATATATTAAACATTATAATTTTTGGATCCCTATAAAATCTATGATTTACCTGATCAAATAAAAAAATAATGGCTTGCTTGATAAAATAATAATTTCTTATCTCAAAGTGCCCTCTCTCTGGCCTTTAATCCTTTTATATGTCTTCAACATTTATCTATTTCAGATATTAATCTTTATTTATCTATATTTTTAGTTGATTTTCCCCATTAGAGACATTTTTATCTCTAAGTAAAGATTTAGTTTTGAAGGTGTACCTTCATTTTTTTGTGCAGATTTAGTAGGTACCAAATCCATATTATGTATTTGTCTAGGTATTTTGTGTTGGCCTAATTTTCCATTAATTTTATTTCACATATCACACATTTACATTATTATTCATATAATATATCATTTCTTGACATATATATGCACCAAATCATCCTTGTTCATTTATCAAGTATCATTTAAATGTTGATTGAATAGGTTAATCCTCTTCTATCTTCAAGTTAGAGTCTTCATTGCCACATTTATTACTACAATTTTGATAAATTATTCCATCTTGAATGAATATTATAAGGATTTGGGGAAACTAAAATATTCATGTGTACCCTTCTCCTAAAAAACCCACATCGTATTTTTTTTTCTTTTGTGCAATTTTAAGTATTATGTCCTAGATTTCCTCACTTATAACACATTGGTGGTGTGTTATATTGGTTTATTCCTCTATCACATTGGTATCCACCTCTATAACCTCCTCCATAGTTACTATGGTATATCCTAAAATATCCCCATTGGTTTCCTCCCCTATATCCTCCCTAATATCCCTTATAGTATTAGTTTGGTAGTTCTGAGGTTTCATGCTTGTTTTAAGGGAAGGTGGTATCTTATATGTGGCTTGTGTATGATATATTAAAACTATTGTGTGACATAACCTAGGGTTGGTGGTAGTATCTATTTATTTTCTATAGCTCTCCCTCTATACTCCTTGGGCTAATCCATTTCATCTTTACCTAGGCATGTGTGATGTTAATGGTTGAATGAGACACTAGTATTGCAATACATTATTTGGTTTAAAGATGGTAATACCTCCATTAGAGGGAACATATTAGGATCATTTTGATCCCATGTCCTAAAAATTTTGAACCATATTTTTTATTTATCGATGGGTTTTTAGGTTGGTGGTGTCATTCCAAATACTCTCCTTTCTATTTCAAAGTGTGACAATTTCATCCTAGTGTGTCCTTTTTTGTATCACTCTGTAACAAATTATCAACCTATTGTCACAACATGGCTAGGAATAATTACTAACTTATCCCTTCATTTTAAATTCCAATTTTAATTTTAACTACATCAACTCCTACTAAGTTTATCTAACTCCTATTTCACCATTAAATCATTTTCTCTTCTCCATGACTATGCCTCCAGCCTTGATGCCATTTCTAATGCCTCAAAAAAATTATAAAATACCTTACCATCCATTGGTTCCCTTAAATATGGTATAAGTTTGGATACAAACCATTCCATTCTTTGCTTTGTATTCAATGGTTCTTATAGTTTCCTCATTATGTCTCTAAATCACTGATCAAATTATTTAATTGGTTCTTCCTATTTTTGTATTAAGTATCTCATTTTACTAAAAATCTTAGTCGGTATGTCAAGGCAATGGAAATAATTTTAAAAAGAATATTTTACATCATCCTATAATAATTTATGAGTTTTACTTACTTTCATATACCACTTAAGAGTGTCCTCTGTCAAATTTCCCACAAAATAAAAAAAATTATTTGTGGATCAAAGAATCTCATGGCTTCTCAAATATGAATGTAGAATAAATAATTTTTTCTCAACATCCCTGGTATCCTTCCCAAACAATGGGATATTTATCCTATTATGTTCTAACATTAGTGGATTTGAAGATATTATTCCTCTACTTTGACTGGTGTTTTGACTACTTTTTTTATTGTTACATATTGAACTACTCTTTATTGGCATATACCTCCATCTACTATCACTTCCTTGTTTTAATATGGGATTTATTTTTCCCTTAACACTTTTCAACTATTATTCACAATAATTTCTCCCTAATACTTGATCTTAGTTCCTTATATTTCTCCTTTTATCAATGTCTATCCTTGCTTCTTCTAAGTTACTCTCTATATGTGTTAAGAAACACTAGGTATGGAGTTTGGTCCAATGGGTTCATCTCCTAGTGTGTTATCTTTTCATTGGTGGTTTAGAATGAGGTGTATTTCAGGATATCCTTTTTCATTTTCTTATGTCATCTATTTTTAATTTTTACTCTTTTTCTTCATCCCTGATATCAATTATTTTTGTCTTTATATAAATAAGCTCTTCTTATTCTTCTTATTCATTGTCTTTTCTTATCTCTTATATGTTATCTTATATATTGTCTTACTCATTATCTTATATCTTATATTATACATTCACTATTACATTATCTACTACATTTTATTTTATATTATTTATTACATTACCTAATATATTCTCTTATAAATTATCTACTACATTAATTTCTATATTTTACTTCTTCTTCACTCTCTATTATCCTCAAAATTTTTGATCTAGATTGCCTTTCACCTTAGCCTTATGCTCCCAAGATTCAATAAAAATCCTCCTGTCCTAATATCACCTCCATTTACTTCAAATATTTTCCCATCTCTTTCATTACTCTCCTCTTCTCTAAATTAACTTCTTATAACCTAATTTCATCAAATTCGTGTTCTTACTTTCATCCTTTGGTGTTTTTTGTTTGAGGATTAACACCGGTTGTTGTGTCTTTGTTTCATCTAAAAAAATTTATGTAGGTTGGGTATCTACTTCATCAAGATGTTCTTGTTCCCTTGATTTTTTAATTTTTTCTTGGTTAATTTCTTTATCTGTTAACAATATTTTCTTTAGCTAATGTGCTCATGTCACTCTCCATTTTTATCAAAGTATTTTGTATAACTTTGTTTTATCTTTCTATTTATTTCTCTCTCTTGTCTTCTATATATTAAAATTTCCCCCTTTAATATTTCCATCTTTTCTTCTAATTTTATTCATTTTATTATTTTTTTCTAAACTCTACTCTTATGATTATATCTTACACCCTCTTCTGTTTATCTCCCCCTAACTATCAGACTATAGTTTCCAAAAGCCACATCCTTTTAGTATGCCCTCTCTTTCCTCAAGTTATCCCTTAGGTGTATGGTACACTAAGTGAAGTTAATATTGATTTTTATCAACCCCTTCTCCAAAAATAGTATGTTGTAAATGATTGAATATAATATTATTCAACTAGTTCAAAAAGGCTTACAAGAGAATTATTTATACAAGCTTAGATGCTTGAAAATATATTTAACCATTAACAAGGGTTCCTAACTAATATGATCACTAAAATTAATATAATGAGACATTATTAATAGTGAGTTATTTATATTATAAAAACCTCGCATATTATTACAAATAATATGATGAATTTTCCTAACATTCCCCCTCTTAATTTATCATGGTCTCAAGTGAGCAATAGAAAGATTATCTAAATGCCTCAAATATGTCCCGTGTAATTAACTTGTTGAATATATTTGCACATTGTTCTTATATCAAGAAAAATTGAAGCTATATGTTGTGTTGTGATAATATTCATGTATGAAATGTAATTATACATCAATATGATTTATACATTCATGAAATATTGGATTGAAAATAAGTTTAATAACACCTTAGTTATCAAAATACAATATGGTAGGTTAATTTTGTGGTACTCCCAATATTTCTAATATGTGATGTAACCATATAATTCTACAAATAACTCCTCTTACAACACAATATTCTACTTCAGTGGAAGATATATAAACAATATTTTATTTCTTGATCCCCCAAGATATAGGACCAAATTCTAAAAAGAACACATACAATGAAGTGTATTTTCTATCATCAATATTACCTGCATTGTTTGAGTATGACTATCTTATAAATAATAAATTATCATTCTTCTTGTATTCTTGGAAAATTTCCATTGTAACCATTATATATCTCAATATCCACTTTGCTACTTTCTAGTGAGACATCTTTAGCTCTTGCATGAACCGTGAGAGATAGTTGATAGTATAGTTAATGTCTAGTTGAGTATATGTCAAGTAAATAATAATCTTAATTAACTACCAATAGATATTTATATTCACTTATGGTGATGGATCTATACGAGACAACTAAAGGCTTGTCTCTATAGGTGTAATAATAGGTTCACTATCCATCATCCAAAATTTATCAAGCACTATCTTGGCATATTTCATTTAGGACTAAAATATGTGGTGATAATTTTACATACTTCCAGTATAAGATAATAATATATAATCTTGAGATATATAATTTTTACTGATCGATTGAGATCTCTCTTGGTTGCATCAATCATATTCATTGAACTACTAGCAATGACTAGATCATTGACGCATACAAAAATAATCAAAATCTCCCCTTTGTGTTGTTTAAGATAGAGATTTAGATTATAAGGATTCCTTTAGAATCCATTTTGAATGAGATGCTCATCAATTTTTATAAACCATACTCAGGGAGCCTGTTTGAAACCATAAAGAGATTTGATGAGTTTACACACTTTTCCTTCTTTACCAGGTGTGATAAAACTTTTTGGTTGTGTCATGTAGATTTTTTCTTGTAGATATCCATTTATAAAAGCACTTTTAAAATCCATTTGATGAATGCTCCATCCAAATTGTGTATCCATATTGAATATCATTTTAATAGCCTTGATCTTGGTTGTGGAAACAAAAGTCTCCTCATAGTCAATGCTTTCCTTCTGAGCTTAGCCCTTTACTATGAATCATGACTTGTACTAGTCAATACTACCATCTAATTTGTATTTAGTTTTGAAGACCCATTTACATCTGATTGAATTCTTCCCTAGTGTAATATTTCAATCTTTCATGTGTTATTTCATCAATGACTAAAATTATGCATTCATGTCATCCTTCCAAGGTTTTCACTCTAGGGCTTCCTAAATCATAAAAGGATATGCTATCTCTAAAATTGTGCTCATTAGAGGAAAATTAAACTATTATTGAGTCATGCTATAAGTCCTTGGTCTAATGGTTGATGTGTTTATAATTTTATCTAGTTTAGCATCTCACAATTTACTTATATACCATTTAGGCATACATTCAACTATTCTTATGGGTGGATCTGTAATATCTAATTGATCATACCCATCATATATATCACCATCATTGTTGTGAAGAATGTATACAAATCTAATTTTCACAAAAACCCACCTCTTATGTATTCTAAAAACATAACCTTATTTACATCAAAGCTCATCTAGCCTTGAATTTCCAAAATTATAATAAATGAATCTAACCTTAAGTTGGCATGACTAGTATCAAATCATGAGGTTGTCAAAGTGGATCTAGGGTGGACATAATATAAATATTATCCACACCCAATATAATATGTGAACATGATATTTACCTAGTTAGTTATCAAATATCATCAAAGTAACCCCTAGTCAGATCTTTCATTTTATTTTTTTGAATAGATGTTTTTTAAGGAAATTGGTGTTAGTGGTGACTTTTAGTGGTTAGTTTCAGACCATTATAAATGGTATTGACTTGGTTTTTAAGTTGGAGTTTGATAAGTGGAAGCATTCCATTCAGGTTCAATTTATTGAATTATGTTTGAGTGGTATTTAAGGAAAATTTGTTTTTACCATTTTAGATGTTTTTCACCTAATCATAGTTTCAATAACTCAGATAGTAACATGGTGGACACATAAACATAGATTTATAGGTGGAACAAAGGGTATTTTTAATCATTAAACATATTTTGAAGTTACATGTGGTGTGTTCATATGATTTTTTTTCAAAAAAACAATTATGAAAAAAAATGATTCAAAATTTTAAAGCTTTGAGGGATTTATAATTGAACTTTAAATCACCATAAATTTCTCATACATACTTCATTTGAGCTCATTTTTGAACTATATAAAATCATTTTTAAATATATTTGTTGTGTTACTATTTTTTTAATGTGTTTGTGTGTGTGTAATGAAATTATTTATATGTTCGCATAGAATAATTATATATCACACAAAATAAGCAAAGATAAGAGATCACATAGTAATAATTGATAGCAGAGCAAAATACTTAATACGATGATAAAAAACTAACCACTACCTCTTATATATAGTCTACTTAGCCATGGTTATTCCATAAGCTGACCTAACTAAGAACATAAATAAATGTAACAATAATATAAAAGATGTATGTAAGTCATAAGTTGGCCACATAGATCCCTAGACATGCTAAAGGTTAAGAGTGTAGCATGCCCCTCCCCTTTAAAAAAACATTGTCCTCATTGTTGAATCAACTCTTGATGTTGCTACATAAAGGATTCATCCTCCCATGTGGCATCTTCACATGGAATATTCTTCCATTTGATTAGGTGCCCCTTAATCGCTCTAGACCATAGCTGCTTAGTGTGCATTTGAAGGATCACCTCAAGATAAATAATAAATCTCTCTTTCTCAAATAATTATGGTAACTCAGTTTGAGTAGAAACTCTATGTATAATGACTTTCTTTAGGCATGATACATAAAATACTAGATGTATGTGAGTGGATAAAGAAAACTCTAACTTGTAGGCCACACTAGCAATTTTTTGCAAGATCTAGTAAGGCCCATAATACTTGGGAGATAACTTGTTATCCTTTTTCTATTACTTCAAGGACATCTATTTATATGGTCACAAGCATACAAAGACCCAATCACCAATGTTAAAATACCTCTCACTCATGTGTTGATTTATTTGTTGTTTCATGTGATTCTAGGCCATAGCTCAATTTTCATGTAAATTTGCAAGGACCTCTTATTGATGGTGAATATGTTATTCAACTACACAAAACTTAAGATGGAACTTCAAGGTGGAAGTGATGGATGGAGGGTGGTATCCATACAAGGCCACAAAGGGAGACATTTTGAAAGAACTCTGAATAGTAGTAGTATACCACCATTCAACAAGTGGCAACCAATGAACCCATTTATCCTATTTATCAAAAATAAAAAATGAAGATATCCTTATAAGAATTTATTGACTACCTTAGTTTATCCATCTAATTTAGGATGATAGGGTGAGCTATGAGCCAACTTAGCACCCAAACATGTAAATAATTTAGTCCAAAAATTACTAGTGAAAATAGGATCTCTATCACTGACAATCATCTTAGGAGTACCATACAGTTTCTAAATTATATTGAGAAAAGTATAAGCTACTATACTAAAAACAAAGGGTTGTGATAAAGAAAAAAAATGAGCATACTTTCTAATATGATCCATAATAACCATGATAATATTTTGACCACTAGATCTCAATAACCCTATAATGAAATCCATAGACACCTCTTCCCAACATTGTCTAGGGATGGATAAATGTTGTAAAAGACCTAGGGTTTTGATGGTTTCACCTTTATTTTTTTGATAGATCATACATTCAACCACATATTTTTGGACATCCCCCTTAAGTCCTTCCCTAAAAAATCTTGCTTGATTTTATGATAGATTTTCAAAAATATAGAATAACCCCCAAGTGGAGTTGCATGAAGTTCTTGAAGGATTTTTGTTTGAGGAGAGAATTCTTACATAGGTATAATCTATATTTATACAATAATACATTACACTTCCATGGGAATTTTTCAAATCCACCCAAAGATTCTAAATTAAATCATGGGTAGCACTATCATTTTCCCATTATGATCTTACTTCCTCTAGCCAATGTACCTGCTAAATGGTCATGGCATATAATAATACCTTAACTGATTCATCCCTCTTAGATAGTACACTACCACCACATTCTCCTTACCTTTCTTGTAGACTATTTCAAAATCATCCTAAAAAATATTCTAAAAAATATTTGAGACTATTATTCTTCTTCTGATGATAACCATTATTCTAAAAAATATTTGAGACTATCATGATCAATATTTACCTGAAAGTGATGGCCCATCAAATAAAGTCTCCATTATTTGACTGCATGTAGAATGGCCATCATTTCTTTCTCATAGATGAGGTTGATCTGATTTTTACCCTTTAGTTGTCAACTTTCAAATGCAAGTGGTTTTCCTTCTTGCATGATCACAACACCCATACCATATCCAAATGCATCACATTCAACCACCAAAGTCTTAGAAAAATTAGGAGTAGCCAACACTGGAGTGGTACACATAGGCAATTTCAATTGTTCAAATGCCCTAGTAGATGTATTAGTCCACTAGAAGGAGTATTTATTTAATAATCAGGTGAGTTGGGCTACAATGCTACCATACTTTTTGATAAACCTGTGATAGTAACTAGTTATCCCCAAAAATCTCCTTAGTTGTTTGAGTGTCTTAGGAACCAGCCAATCCACCATTGCTTGGATTTTTTTAGGATCTAATTTCACTCTTTAATGTGAAACCATATGACCCAAATACTCAACCTCTTGAGCTCCAAAAGTACATTTTAAAGATTTAGCATACAATTGATGTTGTTTCAGAATTGAAATTACCTATTTCACATGTTATAAATGGTCTTCCCATTTTTTACTGTAAATGAGGATATCATTAAAAACCCCTAGAATAAATTTCCTAAAAAATGACCTAAAATAATATTCATCAAAATCTGAAAGGTGGATGGTGCATTTTTATATGAAAAGGCATAACCATAAACTCAAATTGGCCCTCATGAGTTCTAAAAGTTGTTTTGGGTATGTCTTCATTATGGATCCTTATTTGATGATACCCAAAATGTAGATCTAACTTGGTAAAATAAAAAAATCATTCAATTCATCTAAAAAATCATCAATGATAGGGATAAGAAACTTATCTTTGATAGTGTAATTGTTTATCTCTCTTTAGTTAGGGCACATCCTTCAAGTGTCATATTTATTTATCATCATGATAACTAGAGAAGAATATTCACTTTAGCTATGATGAATGATTCCTGCATCCAACATCTCATATACCATCTTTTTAATTTCACTTTTCTTAGCGTAGGGATACCTGTATGGCTTGATCTTGGGTGGTGTAATACTAGGAATAAGTTATATGGCATGATCATGCATGTGGTTGGGTGGAATTCCTTTTGACATGTCATCAAAATAACATGATGGGTGTCAATCACTTGTTGTAGATTAGGAGGTGTAGATGGATGAGTTGGCTTAACTTCAATGGAAAATAAGTGAGCCATAAATCTTTCAACACCCTTTCAAATAATTTTGGTCATTTGATGGGAGCTAATAAGATGTGTAAATTTAGCCCTTAATACCATTAGCTCAAATGTCCTTCCCTCAGAATGAAAGCATATGAATAATTCCTATAAATTCATCTCAATAGTGCCCAAAGTGGTGAGCCATTGTTCTCCTAGAATAATCTTGGCTCCACCCATGAGAATAAAAAGCACAAGAGAATCTAACAAGTAGTCTCCCATGGCCATCTTAATACTATGTCATTTTCCTAAATAGATAATAGTACCACCATCTACAATCATGACCTAAAATTTTGGAGAGGGATAAATGAAACAGTTCAAATGAGTAGCCAACTTACTATTGATGAAGTTGTGTGTGCTCTCAGAATCAATCAATATAGTGACCTTATGTTTCTTAAGGAAACCCACCACCTTAAGAGTTTGGGGAGTACTAATACTTGAAAGGGCATGATAATAAATAATAGGCTAAGATTCTTCAAATTCTTCCTCAGGTCCTACATCTTAACCAATTACCTCCTCATCATCAACATCCTCATTGGCACCTTTGATGTAAAATAGCTTCTTTTCAGCATAGTGATGTCCTTTGATCTATTTACTATCACAACCATAAAGCAACCCTTTGGCTCTTTTCTCCTTAATTTGTTGAGGTGTCAATCTAGTGGGTTGAGGAAATAATGGTGTTGGACAGGTGTAATCACGACTAGTAGTGAAAATTTTCCATTTGACCATATCTTTTTATTCTACCATGCATGCCCTTAGGATAGCTTCTAATACATATGATAGATTAAACATTTGAACCTCCAATTGGGTGTTATATTTTATTCCACCCAAAAAAATATCAGTCAAATTTACTTAGTGATGTCTTCCACCCATAAGGATAGATTCTAAAATTGATGAATATAATCCTTCACAATTCCTATTTGATGTAGTTTGGCTAACTGGTTAAATTATTTCTCAAATACATTATGTTGATAATGAGCTAACAACTCATCATTGAAAATAGACCATCTAATAGGAGTACCATTCTTTTTCTTTTGAGCACATAACCAACTATACCAAATGAACTACTCAGGTTCTAGATATAGAGACTCCATTATCACCTTCTAATAATTAGGAGTTTCATGTAGATCAAATCAATTCTCAATTTGGATAATACAAGTGAGAAGATCCAATTTTACCCAACATCCCCTCTTTATTTACAAAAATGGGAACCCACTTTTTTTTAGACTATGGTCTTGATCTTATTGGAACATAACTAGATATTAAGAGGGGCAGGGGGTGAATCAGTGTATCAACTAAAACTAGTCCTTTTAATAATTTTAATGTATATTAAAATATATATGTATATCAAATCAAATTTTTATAGATCACACACACAAATAGACATGAAACTAGATGTATACATGGAAAAACTAATAAGGAAAACCACAGTGACAATAGCTACTAGAATCTACTATTCTAATCCAGCCTCACAATCAAAACCTCACTGGTTACACATTGAAGGGAACCAACCCTAAGGAGACATAAATCCCTTGATTTAAGAGATTTAACTCTAAGGAAGCACCCACTCCCTTATCTGAGCACCAACTTATTTTATCTAATGACACCAACCTATTAGATTCTTATATGGAGCTACAACTCCAAATTATAGCATAAATTCATAAATGAATCCAATCCTTCAATTCACTGTTATAGGTTTAATATGAAATTATTCATACTCTGCACTTCATCTCCCTTTTCTTCCACTATACCTCTCTACTTTTGTGTCTCTATATATCTCTATTTAACACACTTGTCTAACTTTTGCTCTATGCCTCTCTCACTCTATTTGATTCTTCTTGTTATCAATAGTTCCAACAATATTTACCTATGACCTAGATTTCTTATATATAAACAATTGATCTAGGGTTCCATATCTTCATTATGTTTTCACTTTTTTACACACACATCACATTTTGTTCTATACTTAGTTCATTATCTCTTAAATTATAAGTTTCCCACATCTAGAATTCATGCATCACCATCATGATTCCTAGTCTCAGTACTATCTATAACATTTGTTGGACTCTAGTTTTGATGCACATGCACATTTACATAGATTCAATTAGTTACATTGATCAATCTCATTATTTGTATTATAATATATGGATTACCTGCATGTTCTTGCATATTCCTACATCTAATAGTTATATTTATCATATATTTAAATATCAATCATTGATCTTATATTTGGTGCCATGATATAATGCTTTTTATTCAAATGGCTCAACTTTAAAACACATTCATTCAATCAATCTCTGACAGTCTCATGCTCTCCATTAGATCCTTGTATGCTTCCAAACTTTAACTATTTAACTTTAAAACACATCCATTGATATTTTTGATCCGATCTTCCATGTGCCATTAGATATCCAAAGATGCATGATCTTTAATTATGTCTTGACATTAAAAATCAATCTCTTTATCCCATCTCGCTACTTATTGAGTCTTTGGATCACTTACACTCCATTGATCTTCTCAAACATGCTCAGCATTTAACTCACCATTATGTCAATAATCCTCGATCACTTTATCCCATCTGATTTCATTCACTCCATTAGATCTCGTTTACATGATCATCTACTCACTGTCATATCTTTTGACAAGCTTGATTTTTACCTCTACTTAGCTCTTGATAATATGACATTTAGCATAAGTGTGTGCCTTCTGCACATTGTTGTCAGTTCCTGCTATTAAGACACTTAGCATCCTCACATTTCTCATTGATTATTTGACTTTAAACCACATCATATACTTACTGTGTAAGTTTCATAATTGTGACAATTATCACTAGCAGAGGTGCTTTTGACAAATTGACTTTGCTTATGCTTCATTGAATCTTCAATGTATGAATAAGCACTAATCATTTATCAAGCTTTAAAATTGGACCACATGTCTTCATCTCGCTTCATCATGGAATCTTGGAATCAATTCACTTCATTTATCTCTTTGAGACTTGCTCAAACTTTACTTTTTGTAGATTTGTCTAAGTATGGGGACCATCTCAATTATGCCTAAAAGGCTAACTTTTCACCTTCATATCTTTTGCTTCGCTCAACCTCTTGGTCTAAAATTTGGACCATATAAATTAGGCATGATAGTGAACAAACTCATATGCTCATTTCTTCCTAAATCCTTTATGTGTGTGAGATAGAATGCCATTAATCTACTCACTTAAATTATTTTGCCACAAAGCTAGGTATGCCTTGAACTTGCTTGGAAGGCCAATTTTATTCTTTCATAACTCTTTTCTCACTTAGTCGCATGACCTATAAATTAGTACATAATATCCTAGTATATAGGGGATTCCATTAATATATCCATTTTCTCTTGAAACCTTCATATGTGCAAGATATGACATCATCAAAGAGACTTCTTAGCTTTATCTTGTTACCTGTAAATTTGACTAAGTGTTGGAAAACACTATCAAAATGCCTAGGAGTCCTAATTTTCTCAAGCATATATTTTTTCACACTACATTACATGACCTAAGATTTAGAGAGTAGAAATTTGGCACAAAAATGAATAGACCCATATGATCATTTTGTCTTGGCACCTCTAAATGTGAGAATGTTGACCTCATTAATATGATTACTTAGCTCTATTGAACCCTTTTGTAAATTTGGCTAAGTGTTGAAACGTAGTGAATATTATCCAAGTAGCCAACTTTTCATCCCCATATCTTTAACTATGCTTCATTGCATATCTTCAAATCTAGTGTATAACAACTAAGGACTAATTTAATCATAACCATATGACCAGCTCCCCCATACTCATTCACACATGGTAATGGTGGCATCAAAAAAATGCCTTCTCAGATTTTCTTATCATAGAACAAAAATTTCTAAATGATCAATATGAAGAACCAGATGAATTCCACTCATTTACACAAGCACTCTAATCATCCTTAGCCTATGATAAGATCCTTTGCATATCCTATAATCACCGTACTCAAAACTAAACATAAATGATATGCTCATAATGTCCCTTTTGACATTAATGACAATTATATTTTTAACAATATCCCCCTTTTTAATTTATGGAAAACTAAATGTTCTAATATTCTAACATTTTGATCCTTCTCTAGCATTGCTTGTATTGGCTTTTGATGAGTATGAATTGAAGTTGATCATACCAAACTTGCTCCTTCTTAGGAAATGGCACATTTGCCTAATACTCAACTTGGACACTTATTCTGCTTCTTCTTTGACATTTTTAGAGAGCATTTGCTCTTATTATCCCCATTTGACATCAATGGAAAAGGGACTCTTTATGACTATTTGTCCAAATGTTTTTCCCCCCTTATCAGATAAAGGAGTTTGTCTAAAAATTTATAACCATCAACTCATTATAACTTTGCAAAAGTATGCATACCTGGGTTGCCTCTTTGTCTCTTCTTCTAGGATTAACAAAGCTTTTATGAGACTCCCACTTGACTCATGCCCTATCACTAGGATTTAGTGATGTGTTATAGGAGCCACCACTCTCAAATTCTATCTCAAATACTCAAATTGTTCCTTTACAAGAGGTTTGGTGAATATGTCTATAGTTTGATCCTTAGTTGGCACATACTCCATTATGACCTCTTGATTTGAAACCCTTTATTTTAATAAGTGATACTTGATTGATATGTGTTTGGTTCTATAATGCATCACTAGATTCTTTGATATATTGATAACACTTGAATTATCACAATGAATAGAGATAAGTGAGTTGTACTCTAACTTGATGTTTGCTTCATCCACAAGACTTGAGTGTAGCATGCCACTGTTGCTACATACTCTACTTATATTTTAGAATAACTGACTCTTGCTTTTTTCTCAACCATGAAACAAGTTTTTTTCCAATTAAAAATGCACCACCACTAGTGCTTCTTCTATCATCCACACTTCTTACCCAATCAATAACTGTATAAATTTTCAAAGTGAAATTTTCACTCATAGGGTACCATAGGCCACAATCAATTGTGCTCTTGATGTATCTAAAGATCATTTTCACTACATTGACATGTTATTCTTTGGGAGCAAGCTAAAATCTTATAACCATGAACACTACTTGCATGATATATGGTCTTGATGTAATTAGGTATAACAAGTTCCCTATCATTGATCTATACATAGTATGATTTACATCAAGGGACTTATCCTCTTTGCTCAACTTGCATCCAATTATCATGGAAGTACTAATTGGTTTGTTATATTCCATTCTAAATTTATTGAGCATTTATTTTGCATACTTGGTTTGGGATATGAATATCCCTTCATCAATTTGTGTTATTTATAAACCAAGGAAGAAAGAAAGTTCTCCCAGCATAGACATCTCAAACTCACTTTGCATTTGTGTAGTAAATTATTTGCACATTTATTATTGCTACTACCAAAGATGATGTCATATACATAAACAACAACAACCAATATATGCTTACCTTCTAATTTGAAGTATAAATTATTGTCTGCACATCCTTTGTTAAAACCTTATTGTTGTAGGTACTGGTCCAATCTTGAATACCATGCTCTTAGTGCCTATTTTAGACCATACAAAACTTTCTTCAGTCTATAAACATAATAGTATTCCTCGAACAACTGAAAACCTTCTGGTTGTTCAATATAGACTTCCTCTTCTAGGTTCCCATTCAAGAAAGTAGACTTGACATTTATTTAATAGACTTTGAACTTCTTATAAATAGAGAATTCTAGAAACATTATTATATATTATAATATAAAAACTAAAACAAATGTTTCCTCAAAATCTATGCCCTCAACTTGTGCATATCCCTTACACACCAATCTTGTTTTATTCCTTATAACAGCTTCATCCTCATTGAGCTTATTTTTATAGACCCATTTTGTACCTATCACATTCTTGTTTGAAGGTCTTGGGACTAATTGCCAAGTTTTGTTCTTTTCAATTTGTTTCAATTATTCTTACATGGATTTTATCCAATTATCATCCTCATTAGCTTCAACATAGGTCTTAGGCTCAATTTTAGACATTAGAGCAAAACTTACTTGTTCTTTATTCTTTGTTCTTTGTTCATTATAGCTCTTCTCCTTATCTGAACTCCTTCATTCTTATTGATAATCATCTTCTCTTTAGGATGATCCTTTTGAACAAATATTAGAGATGCCTTTTCATTCATTTCCTCAATTTCTCATTATTTGCTTTTTATTCAATCTTTGATTCTTCAATATTGACTTCATTGTCAGGTTCAACATGTTTCAATCCTTCTTAAACCTTGACATTGATGCTCTCTACAATATTGTGTAGCATTTTATTGTAACATATGTAGGCTTTGATTTGAGTGGAATAACCAATAAATATTCTTCATCACATCTTGATTGAAAGCTTCTTAATTTTTCCTCTTTTCTCCTGATGTAGAATTTGCTTCCAAACACTGTAAAGTACTAAATAGAGGTAAGATTTACATACCATAGCTCATAGAGAGTTTTGTCACTATATACCCTTAGTTGAACTCTATCCAAGATTTATACTTATATTTGGACTACTTCTCTCCAGTATCCATTAGGTAACTTGGCCTCTTTTAGCATTATTCTGGCCATCTCCTTGATTGTCTTATTCTTTCTCTCAACAACTCCATTATGCTATGGAGTCCTTACTATAGAGTAATGCCTTTTAATCCCATGCTTCTCAAAATATTATATGAACTCATTTGAGGTGAATTATCCACCTTTTTTAGATCTTAAACATTTGATCTTTCATCCAATTTCATTCTCTAACATATCTTTAAAGATCTTGAATCTTTCAAACGCTTGAGACTTGTCCTTTAAAAAGGTTACTTCTTGAGTAATCATCTAAAAATAACATGAAGTATCTTTATCCTTTAGATCCTCTTATTTTAGTAGGACCATAAAGATTAGTATGAAATAAATCTAAAGGCTTTGTATTTTCATACTCCTTTGTTTGAAATTTTACCCTTATCTACTTGCCTAGTTGGCATTCTTTGAAAGTAGTGTCTGCAGGTTTGGTTATCTTGGGCATGTGTCTAACACACTTATTTGAGCTCACTTTGACTAGTTTATCAAAGTTAACATGATCCATTCTTCTATGCCATAACCAACTCTCATCTATCTTTCCTATCAAGTAGTTATTATCATTTACTTCAACAAGATTATAGATGTTGCTTTTAGTCCTTTTCCCTTCTGTAACTAGTCTTCCATATCTCGTTAACATGTAGACTTCTAGATTAAATGTGACCTTATATCCATTATCACATATTTGGCTAACACTCAGTAGATTATACTTTAATCCTTTAACATAAAATACATCATGTGTACATAGTTTTCCATCTATGTTCAAAGTTCCTTTACCTTTGATCTTTATTGTAGTTTTGTCTCCCAAATTGACAGATCCTTCCTTACATTTGATCAATTTGATGAAATTTCTCTTGTCACCAGTCATGTGCTTTGAGCATCCACTATCTATTACCCATAAATTTTGCTCCTTGGCATGGAGTGCAATTTGAGCAAGCATAGATTGATTTTTCACTCTCCGCACATCTTTGGGTTTATTATTTGTTTTTTTTTCAAAAACTTGTAAACCTTTGTTCACACTAGGAGTCATACCTTTCTTCTTAATTTGTGTTTTTGGTCTTAAAATTTTTGTTCAACATTGTTTAACTATGTGACCAAAGTTATTTCAATTATAGCATATTATTTTTGTATATAAGAGAGGAGAAAATGAATTTCTACTTAAAAATTTTGTTCTCATTTTAGGTACAACTCTACAATAAATATCCCTATGACCAAACTAATTATAGGTATAGGAAATATTCATAAAAAGATGAGAAATACCTAGTCATAGCATTTTGTTGAGCAACATGCAGAGCTTTTCTAAACTATGGCTTCTTTAAATATCTCACTTTTGTGTATCCATCTGCATCAACTACCTTTGTCTTCTTCTCTTTAAGCTTCTTTTTAGCTTCAACTTTCTTCACATCAGTTGTGTTTGATTCTATCTTTGTATCCTTGAAATATCTCTTTTTTTGCTTTAGATTCTCCTTCTGCTTTGAAGTTTTCATATAGGTTAGCAAATTCACTAGTTATGAAACTTTTTCCCTTTTTATAACCAAGACCTAATCTCTCTTTTGAGATATTTTATGATTTGATCAATTTATCAAGAATGTCTAATCCTTCTATAAGCTTTAGACTTTTGTCTAGTTGTCCTCTAGATTTCTCAATCTTTTTTCTTAAAGCTACTATCTCCAATTCTAACTTCATGCACTCATCAATTTTAGATTGTAGTTCAAGTTTGACTAAATATTCTATTATTTTATCATCTTTAACTTTTGTTTTTAGACTCACTACCATTTGATAAAAATTTTCAATACTTTTGGACATTTTATCAATCTCCTTTTATCCAAGCTTCTTCTATTTTGAGCTCTCTTTTCTCAGCTTGTCAATTTCCTCTAAAAACCATATGAGTTCACATTCTAGATCTACTTCTACTTCTTCTTTAGTTGAGTCTACAACTTCTTCTTGATCCATAGAATCTAATCCTATTGTCATGAATAGGACTTCCTTTTCCTCAACCACAAAAGCATAGTCATGATCATCATCAAAACTATCACTAACATCCATTGAATCACTATCTTCTTTTGTGTATAGGCCTTTCTTATTTTTGAATAAGTTCTTCTTGGGATAGTAGGGTTTTACCTTTTTACTACTCTCTACTTTCTCAAAGTTGTCCTTTTTATTGTAAGGGTGTTTAGAATTAAAATGTCCTACTTTACCATAGTTAAATCATTTAAAGGGTAACTTACCTCTATACTTTTGAGACCCTCTTCTCAATCTTTTGACGAAGTTGGATTCTTATTCATCAGTATCCTCAGATTTAGATATAGGTGCTTCTTTCTTCACTGGTTTGGAAGTAGCTTCTCTCTTGAAAGTATCTATCTCTCCCATTCTCATCTCATAAGTTGTGAAGGTTTCATGCAACTCATCAACAATGAGTTTATTCAGATCTATTACTTCCTATATTGCAAAGATTTTAGAATCATACCTTTATGGTAGAGATATTAGGACCTTTTTGATAATGATCATATATTTCATTTTTTCTCTAAGGCCTCTGATTTCATTAACTATTTCATCCACTCTAAGGAGATAGTCTAAAATTTTCTCTTCCTCATTCATTTTAAGGTTTTTAAACTTGCCTTTGTAAGTTTTTATCTTGGCCTACTTTACCTTGTCATCTCTTTCATAGATGATCTTCAATTTTTTCTAGATATCTTATGCATTTTGATAATGCATCACTTTGACAAAATCTAAATTAGACAATCCACATAGAATAACATCTTAGTCTTGGCATTGCTCTCATATGCTTTCTTGGTAGCCTAATCCATAGGAGTCATAACATGCGTTGTATATCTATTTATCATGGACATCCATACATTAAACCCTAATAAATATAGATATGCTTCCATTCTTATGCTCTAAAATGTATATTTTGATCCATCAAAGAGAGGTGCCTTATTTGATGAAGATCATTTTTGACTAGCCATTTGTGTTCACCATTCCAAGATCTACAAGAGCTAATTAAGCTTCATCTAAAGAATGAATGCTCTAATACTAATTTTTGAAACACAAATAGATATTGAGAGGGGGTGAATTAGTATATCAACTAAAACTAGTCCTTTTAATGTATATTAAAAGATGTATGCATATAAAATCAAATATATAAATACCACATACACACAAATATACATGACACTAGATGTATATGTGAAAAACCCATTAGAAAAAACCATGGTGAGAATAGCTACTAAAATATACTATTCTAATCCAACCTCATAGTCAAAACCTCATTGGTTACACATTAAAGGGCACCAACCCTAAGGAGACACCAATCCCCTAATTTGAGAGCTTCACCTCTAATGAATCACCTACTCCCTTATCTAAGCACCAACTCAGTTTATATGATGGCACTAACCTATCAATTCTTTTATAGAGCTATAACTCTAGATTAAATCATAATTTCATCAATGAATCCAATCCTTTTGTTTATTTTTATAGGTCTGATCATCAATGAATCTAATCCTTTTGTTCATTATTATAGGTTTGATCTATAATTGTTCATACTCTTCACTTTATCTCCCTTTTCTTCCATTCTACCTCTATGCTTATGTGTCTCTATATATCTCTATTTGACACACTTCATCTAAATTTTGTTCTCTACCTCTCTCACTCTATTTGACTCTGCTCAGTAGTAATAGCTCCAACAAAAATTGTTTGTGTCTTAGATGTCATATATATAAACAATTGATCTAGGGTTCCATATCTTCATTGTATTCACACTTGTTTACATGCACTTCACACTCTATTTTGGACTTAGTTCATTATCTCTTGAACTGTAAGTTTCCCATGTCTAGAACTCATGCATCACTACCATGATTCTTGGTCTCATTACTATCTATAGCATTTGATGGACTCTAAATTTGATTCACATGCACATTTACATAGATTTGATTGATTACATTGATCAATCTCATTATCTATATCGTAATATATGGATTACTTGTATGTTCCTTCATATTCCTGTAACTGATCGTTAAATTGATCATATCTTTAAATATCAATCTTTGATTTTACATTTGGCACCTAGATCTAATGGTCTCTATTCAAATGTATCAACTTTAAAACACATCCATTCGATCAATATTTGATAGGATCATGCTCTCTCTTGTATCCTTATACACTTCCAAAATTTAACTGTTCAACTTTAAAATGCATCCATTTATCTTTCTGATCTGAGATTATATGTGTTATTAGATCTCCAAAGATGCACAATTTTTACTTCTATTTTTACATTAAGCATCAAGCTCTTTATCCCATCTCATTACTTCCTAAGTCTTTGGATCACTTATGCTCTGTCGATCTTCTCAAACATGCTCAATATTTAACTTGACACTGTGTCAATAAACCTCAATCACTTTATCCCATCAAGTCCACTCATTTCATTGGATCTCCTTTGCATGATCATCCACTCACCGTCATATCTTTTGAAAATCTCAATCTTTACCTTTACTTATCTCTCAAGAATATGACACTTGGAATAAGTGCATGCCTTCTACATATTGTTGTTAGTTCTTTCTATTAAGACACTTGACATTCTTGTATTGCTAAATGATGATTTCACTTTAAACTACATCATATATTTACTATGCAAGATTCATAATTATGACACTTATCACTAGCGGAGGTGATTTTGACAAATCAACTTTGCTTCTACTTCATTAGATCTTCAACGTATGAATAAGCACTAACCATTTATTAAGCTTTAAACATCAACCAACTATCTTCATCTCACTTCATCCTGGCATCTCGGAGCCAACATGCTTCATTGATCTCTTTGAGACTTTATCAAACTTTACTTTGTGTAGATTTGTCTAAGTATGGGGACCATCTTAATTATGCTAGGAAGGATAACTTTTCAACTTCATATATTTTGATTCACTCAACTACCTAGTCTATAATTTAGACCATATAAACTAGGAATGATAGTGAACAAACCCATATGCTCATTTCTTATTTAATCCTTCACATGTGTGAGATATAACACCATTAATCTTCTCACTCATATTAGTATACCATAGAGTTAGGTATGCCTCAAACTTGCCTAGAAGGCCAACTTTGTTCTTATATAATTCTTGTCGCACTTAGTCACATGACCTAAAAATTAACACATAAGATCTTCTTACATAGGGGATTATATATATATATATATATATATATATATATATATATATGATCCTAAAGCCATCATATGTATAAGATATGGCATTATCAAAGTGCTTACTTAACTTTATCTTGTAACTTACAAATTTGACTGTGTTGGAAAACACTATCAAAATGCTTAGGATCCCTACTTTGCCCAATCATAACATTTCATGACCTAAGATTTAGCACATAGAAACTAGGCACAAAAATGAATAGGCCCATATAATCATTTTATCTTATCACCTTCATATGTGTGAATTCTGACCTCATCAATATTTTTACTTGGCTCTATTGAACCCTTTTGCAAATTTGGCTAGCTAAGTGTTGGAACTTACTGAATTTTATCCAAGTAGCCAACTTTTTATCCCCATATCTTCAACTATGCTTCATTGCATGTCTTTAAATCTAGCACATAATAACTGGGGACTAATATGATCACAATTATGTGACTAGTTCCCCCATACTAATTCACACATGGCAATGGTGACAACAACAAAATGCCTTCTCAAATTTTCCTGTCATAGACCAAAAATGTCTAGATGATCAATATGAGGAACCAGATGAATTCCACTCATGCACACAATCATTCCAATCATCCTTGGAATTTGATAGGATCCTTTATATATCCTTTGATCATCATATTTAGTCCTGAACATCAATGACATGCTCATAATGCCCCTTTTGACATCAATGACAATCATATTTCCAACATATCTATAGCCCCTCTTCTATATGTTTATACAAAATCTACTGGAGTATTTTATTATTTGCCTTTTCATACTTTATCAAAATGGCATTGGTATTGTGTTCATAGACTAATTATTTCTATTGGGCTTATGTTTTTAGGCTTATCATTATCAAACTTATGCAATTTGTCTTTGATAGGTATTTTGTCCTTTATCTGAATTCCTTCAGACTTTGTGTTTTAGACTTATTTTTGCAAGCTTTTTTTTCATGGACTTATCTTTTTTGGGGACATTATTGTGGAAAAAATGTCTAAAGCAATTCCCAAGATGGAATTAGATCTATGAGACTTTTGTGATAGCCGTTTTTTTTGATATATCATGCCTTTCACCCTTCTACCCATCCCTTCAAACTTTTATTCATCCTTTGTGTTTTAGACTTATTCCATCAGGGACATTATTGTAGACATTTTGCCCAAAATAATTCCCCTAAATGAATTGGGCCTACAGATATTTTATCTAAAATAAATCCTCTAATAGATTTCCTTTGGCCCTTTGGACTTACCCTTCAGCCTTTATGAAGTAGATCCTTTGAGACTTTTATCATGAACGAAATGCCTTAATAAGTTGACCCTTCAACCTTAACCCACCTACCCTTTGGCCTTTTGAAAGTATCCTTTGGGACTTTTGTCTCGGGCCTTTGCCCTCTGAAACCATTCCTTCAAATATTTTGTCTGAGACATCATGCCCTTTGGCCTTTTTAAAAGTGCCCTTAGGCCTTTTAAAAATATCCTTTAAGACTTTAATCCTAGGCCCTTTGGCTTTAAAATGACCCTTTAGACATTATATCATCAAACATTTTATTCGATGCAAAAAGCTTGAAATAATTCCCCACAACAATCTTGCCAATAAATTTTTTTTGAAATAATGACCCCAAGGGCACATACCCTTTGGGCTTTGTGAAACCTACCCTTTGGGAATTTTATCCTAACCCCTTATCACTTCAAGACTTATCTTTCAATACTTTTTTCCTAGCCCCTTTTTCCCTTCACACCAACCTTTCAAGACTTTTATCCTAGGACTTTGTCCTTCGACCAATTCCTTCAGACATTTTGTCCAACATATTTCACCCTTTGACCCATTATTTCAAAAAAAAATCTAAGAGGCTTTACCCTCTGAGACTTATCCTTCAGGACTTTTATCATGGGCCTTTGTCCTTTGAGCCAATCTCTTCAAACTTTATGTCTCAAACATTTTGCCCAATGAAATGAGACATGCCCTTCAAGATAATTTCTTTAGAAATTTTATCCAAAATAATTTCTCTGATGATATACAGGACCTGAATAGAAATCCCACAACATTTCCCCTTCAAAAAATGACCAAAACAATAAACTATAATCCCCACAAAATTTCTAAGTGTCGCCCCTATAGTCAAGCACTTCATTATATATATGCTAAGTCACTTTTGTGTTTATTCTTGAAGGATTGAATATAGAAATGAAAAGTGTCAGCCTCATAGGGAGTCAAAAGGTCAAGCACCAAAATCTATAGTTCATGTTAACTCTCATACCAAAGAATAACGGTGTGAAATCAAGCATGGTAACAAAGGTATATCTAGAGTGGTCATGGCAATGACAAGTGTCACCCTCACATTTAAAAAAGGGTTTTCTAAAAGATCTATGAGAATGACAAGTAAAAACATTATGAGATCCCAGTACCCATAGATCCAATGATGTGTGGGATCCTAGTACATCAATATCAATGGTGTGAAATTAATAGAGACTCTTCAAAGGTCCCAAGACAAGCAAGAAGTTGCCACATGGTGAAAAGGTGCTAAGTGATGGAGTGTGTTTTGTAAAAGAGCCTAAGAAGACCATAGAGATGTTGATGGCATGCTCGCATTTCATCATGCATAGGGATCTAGCAGTGTGAATCTCATGTGCATTTTTTAAATATCTAGACTTAATGAGAGGCACAAGCAACATATAATGCACATGCATGTTAGATTAGTCATAGTTAAATAACGTCACTAGTTATAAAGGATTGATACAATGATATTTGTCTTTGACTTATGTCTAATTTTTATTTGATGGTAGCCAATCTAAAATATCTAACAGGTTGTTCTCATAACCTATAAAAAGAGGCATGTACAATTTTGGTAAACGGTTCATATTTTGAAGTTTTACATACAGTTCAAGCTATAATTATAAAAAAAATCCCTTAATCTTCATACACATGCACATGTTTCATAAATTTTTACAAAGGTTATTTTAAATTGATAACTACAAGTAGACTTTTATATGGTCTTGAACTACTATGAGGACTCATGTTCTAACTACCACATGTAATAACCTTACATGAAATTTGGAGGATGAGGTGACCCTTCCCCAAGTCTATATAAATAATTATAATCCAACTTGAATTTTTGTCAGAGAATTTTTGAATACAAGAGCAACATCAATTTTGATCATCAACAAAAGTGTTTATGTGTTTTCTTTCAATTTTTGTGTAATTAGTTATTACTTTTTTTAGTTGTATGTTTCAATAATCTTTAGTGTGTAAAAGTTGTGAATGGATTCTTTATTATTTTGATTGATGTACTAATCTTTAGATGTGAAATAGCTATTGAAAAATTGGTAAATATATTGGTTAATATAGTCAAGTTCAAATTTATTCATAATTCTAATTGTGCATGAGTGCTTTTTTGGATGTAGTTTTTTATGTGTGCAACAATTACCTTAAATACTTCACTAGCCCAAGCCATAATCTCTTGATTAAGGGTGTGAAATAACTATTCTAAAAGGAGTAACCTTTATCTGAGGTCTATAAATTTATTACATTTTTATCCTCTTAGACTTATTATCTATGTCTAACTGTGTGTGCATAATTGCTACTAGCAACAAGCATAGGTTCTAAGAGCACTTGTCCTTTTAGGAACTAGCCAGGGAATTGATTCTTGAAAACCATAGAATATTTCTTTTTTGCCTTACCTTTCCTTCCTTTTTTTGATTTTTTTTTGGACCTACCAACTCTAGATTAGAAAACATCCACCCATCCAACTCACATAAAGATTTACTACCCTTATTAGGAACCATGTCTCCATCCAAAAATCCTTGTCAACAACCTGCATGCCCTATCCCTATTCTATCTATAGGTTGAAATAGACTGCATACCTATAACTCGTGCCCTAAAATGGATTTTACCTCCATTTAGATCCTAAAACATTAGAGGTTACTTCATTATGTTATGTTATGCATAAAACCTACATCAATAGTTTTAATAGTGCTAGAATGAGGGCCAACACCTTTAATAATAGTAGGTATTCTTTGTGTAGAATTTCAATAGAGTTACCTAGGAGAGTGACCAGATCTAATTCCCAAGGTGGTTTTGTAGTCTCACCCTTATCAAATCATAGGAGACCTAGAACTATGCCAATAGCCCAAATTTAGAACAATCCCCCTCTAGTAGGGAACCCCTTACCTATAAGGAACCCTTTATCTATCAATCAATCATAGGCTCAACAACAACCCTTGTTAGTTGGTTCTACTATCTTCATCCCAAGAGATGTGCATGATTTGCCTTGATATCTTAAAAATTACTTGCCATCTTTTTATCCTTCAAGAGCAAGGATAGTAGAGGAAGATATCAAATCAGTTAAAGTTGCTTTAAGACTAATGAATGCCATGGATAAATATGTTTCATATAGATTATTCCCTTTTACTTTGATGGATGCTACTTATGATTGGTATTTAAATCTAACCAAAAATGCTATCACTTCTTGGGATAAATGTTAAAAAAAATTATGCAGTTTGGATAGGTCACCAATCTTAATTTGGTATACCAACACTTCACAAACATGAAGAGGTAACTTGATGAGCCCATCCATGCTTTTAATACAATATGGTAGAAGATGTATAACTAGTTGACCCCAAGATATAAACCAGAGGTAGAATTAGCATTAGAAATGTACAAGAATGCCTTAGGAAGATATTAGCATATATAGGTAGCTCAATCTTCAGATGCTTAGAGTGTCTAATGTCAAAAATGATTTTATAGCACTAAATCTAGTGCCACACATGAATTAGAATGCTCCTACATTTAATCAAAACCAATTACACACACTGCATCCATTGATCCATATAACACATCTAAATTTTGGCTAATTGAAAAATCATGTGATGGGAAATGGTTATTAGTAGAATCAACAAGTGGATGCACTTTCCAATTCCATTTTACAAGGTATGGATTCCACAAAGTTATAACTAAATTATATTCAAAAGTTAAGCAATGATTTCTTAAATATGTAAAGGAGGATGGGTAATGCCAATGGCCCAACTGGTAATCAAAACACTAGATTTTAGAGATACAACTGACCATTTAATAGGCCTACAAATAATATGGAGTAGACTAACAAACTCCCAAAAATCAACATAGTAGAGATGGCTCTTCCCAATTAGTCTAGAATTCACAATATTTTTTAGCATGGTGAGCTCAATTGCATTAAATTTTGTGTAGCATTTGAAATCTTTCAAAGAGAGGAGGTTAGATAAGATAAAATGCATAATCTACCTAAGCATCATCCAGATCCTACTTCTTCTAGCTCTACCATATTCATTGAAATTCATGAGTTTTCCTTTATAGGTGAAGATGATAATGAGATAGAGGACAACATAGATGAAGTTCATGGTTTTTAGTAGTTCTAGAAAGGTGCATATAATCTAAAGAATAGGAAGTCACTTACTACATCCACTCATCCAAATACCCCATTGATTCTTCCTAATCCTAAATTAAAAAATAATCTAGCCCCTCTAAAGGGGAATGATCAGTATTAGAACAAGGAAGAACCAAGTAAAAGAGGATACAATATTGTTGAGGATATGACGATCAAAGTGAATAAAACTCTTCATGAGTTATCTCAGATTATCAAACAAAAGGATTTTCTCTATAATTCCATTACTAGGAAGACACCTATGGAAAAATCAAAAGAATCTACAAAAAAATCAAAAACATCTTACACCAATGTCATCTACAAAAGTAAGCCAAAAGTTCCACCCTTCCTACTGACTATTCAGGCTTTCGATAAGAACATTCATAATTGTTTAGTTTATTTTGGATCATTTGTAACTATCATGCCTACATCCATATGTTAGAATCTAGGTCTCACTCTAAGCCCCTCAAAGAGAATATTTTCTCAACTAGATAAGATAGTGGTCTTAGTAGTTAGAGAATTAAACAATGTACGCATTCAAGTAGCATCTGAATTGAGAGTCCAAATGACCATTGATATTCTAGTGGTAGATATACCTAAAGGCTATGATCTGTTACTGAGCAAGTATTGGTCCAAGACACTCAATGGATATCTTTCTATAGACTTTTCCCATATATGGTTGTCATGGAGAGGAGTTTTGAATCAAATCAAAATTGACAGAGAGCCAAGAATGAAGTATCCCATTATGGAGTATAATGTTAAGAATGAAGAGGTAAAGTATGGGTTACGCAACCTTGGTATTTATACTTTTACTACACATAATCAAGGACAAAATTTAGAATCTAAAGGTTCTAATCAGTTATGTAATTTACACTTTGACGGTGCTAGATCCAAGCAAGGATTAGGCATGGGAATCAAGCTAATTGATCCACAAGGTAAAAAATTCTTGGTAGCATATAGATTGTAATTTCCATGTACTAATTACAGATCTGAGTATGAGGCCCTAGTTATGGGACTACAATTTTCACTCAAGAATAATGTGAAGTAAATATCAATATTTGGCAACTCGTAACTAATGGTTAATCGAGTCATAAATAAATACCAATGCAAGCTATCTTATTTGAAGAGATACAAGCATAGATCATGGGACCTAATTGAAAGCTTTGAAGCTTTCAACATATTAGCACTTCTTAGAGAGTAAAATTAGACCATTGACTCATTAGTTATTATTGTTGCTAATTTAGAGCCACTATAAGAATCTAAGGTAAAAAGTTCTCCATTGAATTGGTATCATGCCCCTCTTTTCTAGATAACATAGAAAATTTCTAGGTCTTTGATGATAATCAACAAATTATTAAAAAAATTAACCAATTCAGGGAAATTTTAATCCCAAATTATTGATGACAAGGATATTAATCACCTCTATCAAGAGGAATCAGACAAAGAGGGCATTCTTTAGCTTATCAAGAATTGATTTCTAATTGGGTTGATCTCTTTAGAAAGACCATTCAACATAGAACCTCAAACTTAGCAACTCAAGTATCTCAAGGTTAGTGAATCAAAATTTATAAGGGAAAATCTAAGAGATGAACGCAACCTATGTTATGTAAATATTGGCATTAGTTTCACCCCAGAAGAGAGGCAACGATTGAAGGATTTAATCACTCGATATAAGGACGTCATTTCTTAGATATATGAAGATTTAAAATTTTATGACCCTTGGGTCATCACTCATATAATTCCCTTAAAGCTAGATCATAAACCATTCAGATAAAGGCAAATACTAGTCAATCCTATTCTAGATCCTCTCATCCAAAGAGAAGTGGAGAAGCTCTTAAGTGTAAATACCATCTTCCCAATCCAACATTCTACTTGGGTGTAAAATTTGGTCCTAGTAAGAAAGAAGAATAGTGAGATCAGATTATGTGTGGACTTCAAAAATATGAACAAGGCTTCTTAAAAGGATAATTATCCTCTACTTTCTCTATATGAGGTGATAAAAATAGTAAGTGTTTCTAAAATGATGTCCTTCCTAGATGGATTTTTAAGCTATAATCAGGTACTAGTACAATTTGAAGACAAAATGAAGATGACGTTTACCATGAAGTGGGGAACTTATGCATATAAGAGGATGCCTTTTAGACTAATAAATGTAGGAGACTATTTTCAATGTGCCATGGATCATGCTTTCAAAGTAATAATAAGAAAATGCATAATCATCTATATGGATGATCTTATGGTATTTTTAAAGAATCACAAGGACCACATAAGTCATCTATAGTCCATATTTGAAAGATGCAGAATGTTTGGCATTTTATTAAACCCAAAGAAGAGTATATTTGGAGTGATTGAAGGTAATATTTTAGTGCACATCATCACCAAAGACGGGATCACCATTGATCTAGATATAATTCAAAAAAAATCAAAAATTTAGCCACCAAATAACAAGGAGCTTATATCATTCTTTGTAAATATTAACTTCGTAAATAAGTTTATCTCAGGATTTATAGAGATCATTAGACCTATAAACACCATGCTCAAACAAAATGCCAAAATAAAGTGGATAGTTGAATCCCAAAAGTCCTTCCAAGATATTAAAGATGCAATATTGCAAGCTCTAGTATATATCAGTCTAGATTTTAATAAATATTTCTACATGTATTAATTTACTTCAGAGCATATGATTGTTGCTATCATCACATAGAATAAGGATGAGACCAATCATCCAATCACATTTATGAGCATGAATCTAAAGTATGCAAGCTCAAGTATTCCATAATTGACAAATAAATTTTTGCCTTTATCAAAGTAGTGAAAAAGTTTGTGCATTATATTTTAAGGAATAAAACCATCACCATCATGCTTAATCATGTTGTCAAGCTCACTCTATCATAGAACAAGCTAGGAGAATGATGAGGCAAATGGATGGCCAAGCTACAAGAATTTGACATAGAGATCAAGCCTACAAATATAATTCAAGGGTAAGGCATTATTCATCTCATGACTAAACTAGATCCACACATCACCATTGAAGAGGTATGTGAAGTTTGAGTATATAAAGGAGAATGGTATATTGATATAATATAGTATTTACTTACAGTAAACTATTCCTTGAATCTCAATAGAGAGAGAAGGAGAGATTTAAGGCTCAAAGATGCTCATTACATGATCAAAAAGGGAGTCCTCTACATAATAAATTATAAATTTATTTATCTAAGGTGTGTATCTACAGAAGAAGCTAAAGAAATCTTAGAGAACTTACATCATAAGATAGGTAGTGGTCATCTTTTTAGAAATACCATAGCCCATAAGATCTTAAGAATGGGCTACTATTGGCCAATAGTTTTCAAAGATGCTCATGCTCATATGAGAACATGCCATCAATACCAAGCTCTATCCAAGAGAGAGGCACATGTAATAATGACTTTATAGCCAGTTGTTGAAGGAAGGCCATTTTCCCAATGGGGTTTAGACTTCATTGGCATCATCAACCCAAATTCCTCAATAGGCCATAAGTTTATCCTCATTTCTATAGACTAGTACAACAAATAGATTGAAGCCATAGCCACAAATAATTGTAGAGCACAAGATGTGATTCACTTTTTGGAGGAACACATAACCACTAGATTTGGCATGCCTATTTCTCTAGTTTGTGATAATGGATTGGCTTTCATATCAGCAAAATTTATTGAGTGGGCACATGACATCTAGATTATTATCAAGTCAACTTCTTAGTAGAATCAATGAACAAGAATATGATCAATATAATTAATAAATCAGTAGGGGACAAGCCTAGAGACTGGCATAATTTATTGAATTATGCTCTTTGGGAAAACTAAACTAGACACAAGCAAGCCCTTAAATCTTCACCCTATCTATTGGTATATGGATGCAAGCCTATGTTCCTAATTATATTGAAGTTAACCACTTATCAATTTATGTAGGAATACATGGAACCAAGTGATAAATCGGAATCAAAATTAATAGACATAATAAAAATGGAAGATTCAAGCAATGATGACTTATAGACATTCAACAAACACCAGGATGTGGTCAAGAGGTGGTTTCATAAAAGAACAAAAGTCAAAGCATTCAAAATTTTGGATCTAGCGCTACTTTGGGATAAAACCATTGAGAAGGGATAACATGACAAGTTTTCCCCACTATGGATTGGACCATACTATATTTTGGAGATCATGGGAAATAATGCATTTCATTTAAATGACCTTCAAGGCAATGAGCTTACATATCCAATTAATAGATATTTTTTGAAGCATTACTTTATGGCTATGGCATTTACTAATGTCACTGAGTAATGAGGGATAGATAAATGTAGTTATAGAATTAGATTAGATTTCCCACTTTCTTAGATTAGATTTCTTGCTTTCATAGATTATATTTCCTACTTTCTAGATTAATCTTTCCTACTTTCAGATATTTACTTTCTTAGTTTAGATTTTATGCTTTTTAGAGTAGTTGTTGTTCTTTACTTTCTCTGATGATCAAAATTGTGTTTTCTCTAACAATTACCAATTTAAAATCCAAACCAACTAAGCTTATAACTTGTAAAAAAGGGTAAAATCAAAATTTAGACAATTTGGGACTAGTTTACAGATTAGGCATATTTTTATGTTTTTTTTGTGTCTTTAAGATGAAGGTAGGTAATCATGGATCATTCTGAATGGTGTCATAATTGAATATTTTTACCAGGTATGTGTAATTTTCTCTCAGAGTACTTCATAAAGATCTAGAATTTTTTTCTTGTTTTATTGGGTCAAATGCACTTATCACATTAAATACCTATTGGAAGTGATAATTTTGGATATATGTGTAGTTGGTAGGGATATTCTAGTAATGATTTATTTTAGAATTATACTAGCTGACTAGGGTTCTAGCTCTTCTCTTTTCCATTCAAGAACAAAAGTAGAGTGAAAGAAAAAACAAAAGAAGAAAGAACCAATGGAGTCAAAAGAGAGAAAAAAAATCAAAAGGCTCAAATGATGAAATAAGGTCAATGTACCACGCATCATGATTAAAATAAAATAATGGAAAGAGAAGGAGAAATAACCCAAGGTAATTTTGTTGGGGCTATGGATGCTTGGATGGTAGTAGAGAAATGCATGAGCTTCCATTATTTTTGAGCTTTAATATATATTGGAATGAAACCTACAAATTCATCAAGTCTTTGAAAAAATCATCACAGTAAGGATTAAATAAACTACACATTTTAACACACATAGATCCAAGAAATTAGATGGCAAGTATGTTGTGTGAATTAACTTAGGAGTCTCTTTCATGTTTCTGATTTAAGTATTCTTCTGACACACTTAATAATTGATTAAGATTACAAACTAGAGTTTTGAGTTTTTGAATACTCAATAGTATTCCTGATGTAAATCACCATTTGTTCTACCCAACATCCCCTCTTTTTTTATGAAAATAGGGACCCACTTTTTTTTTAGATTATGGTCTTGATCTAGATCCCCTCTTCTATATGTTTATGTATAATTTAGGAGAGGATTTGATTGTTGGCCTTTTTTACTTTATCAAAATGGCATTGGTATTATGTTTATATACTAATTATTTCTATCAAACTTTTTTCATGCCCTTTTCTCGATAAAAATGACCCTTTGGAATTTTTGTCATTAGACATTTTTTTTGATACAAAAATCCTGAAACAATTCCTAGTAGTAATCTTGTCAATATAATTTTATCGAAACAATGACCCCAAGGGCACATACCCTTTAGTATTTATGCAACTTACCCTTCAGGACTTTTGTCCTAGCCCCTTATCCCTTTGATAATTATCCTTTGGGATTTTTGTCCCAACCCCTCTTTCCCTTTGCACTAACCTTTCAAAACTTTTATCTCAGGACTTTGTCCTTCGACCAATTCCTTTAGACATTTTATCCAAGATATTTTGCCCTTCGACCCATTCCTTCTAACATTTTATTTGAGAGGCTTTTACCTTTGGCCTATACCCTTTGATACTTATCCTTAGGTACTTTCATCCCAGGCCTTTATCCTTCGATCCAATCCCTTTGGACTTTATGTCTCAAACATTTTGCCTAACAAAATGAGACATACCCTTTGGGATAATTGCTTCAAATATTTTATCCAAAAAAATTTCCCCAATGATATACATGACCTAGACAAAAATACTATAACTTTTTCTCTGTAAAAAATGAGTAAAACAATAGACCATAATCCCCATAGAATTGCCAAGTGTCACCCCTATAATCAAGCACTTTATTATGTATATGTTGTCACTTTTGCATTTATTCTTATAGGAGTGAATATGGGAATGACAAGTTTCAACCTCATGGGGAGTCAAAAGGTCAAACACCAAAATATATGGTGTGTATTAACTTGCATATCAGAGATCGACAATGCAAAATCAAGCAAGGCAACAAAGGGATACCCAAAGCGAGCATGGCGGTGACAGGTGTCACCCTCACAAAAATGTTTAAACAAAGTTTTTCTTAAATTTTCTATGAGAATGCCAAGTGGCAACATTACAGGAGCCCAATACCCAGAGATCCAATGATGCATGAGAGCCTAGTACATTAAGATCAATGGTATGAGATTGATAGAGACTCTTCAAAGGTCTCAAGACAAGTGAGAAGTTTCCATATAGTGCAAAGGTACTAAGCAATGGAGTGTGTTTTATGAAAGAGCCCAAGAAGCCTAAATAACTATCAAATGGCATGCTCACATTCCATCATGCATATGTATTTGATGGTGTGAATCCTAGGTTCACTTTTTGAAGTTCTAGACGTAATGAGAGGCATAGGTAACATGCAATACATAGTCATGTTAGATTAGTCATAATTAAACAACGTCACTAGTTCTAAAGGATTGATACAATGATACTTATCTTCGATACATGTTTGAGTTCCATTTGAAGGTGGCTAATCTAAAATATCTAACAAATTATTCTCACAACTTATAAATGGAGACATGTATAGTTTTGACAAATGGTGCATATTTTGAATTTTTACATATAGTTTGAGTTATAATTATAAAAAAATGCCTTCATCTTCATACACATACACATGTTGCATAGTTTTTTTCAAAGGCTATTTTAAATTGATAACTATAAGTAGAATTTTATATGATCTTGAACTATAGTTAGGACTCATGTTTTGACTACCACATGTAATGACCTTACATGAAATTTGGAGGATGAGATGACCCCTTCCCTAAGTCCATATAAATAATTGTAATCCAACTTGGATTTTTGTTAGAGAATTTTCGAATATAGGAGTAGCATCAATTTTGATTATCATTGAATGTGTTTGTGTATTTTCTTTCCAATTTTTATGTAATTAGTTATTACTTGCTTTGGTTGTATGTTTCAATAATTTTTATTGTGCAAAAGTTGTGAATGGATTCTTGATTATTTTAATTGATGTACTAATTTGTAGATATGCAATAGTTATTGAAGGATTGGTAAATATATTGGTTAAGATATTCAAGTTCAAATTGATTCATAATTTTGATTGTGCATGAGTACTTTCTCAGATGTAGTTTTTTGCATGTGTACAACAACTACCTCAGATACTTCACTAGCCCAATCCATAATCTCTTTATTAAGGATGTGAAATATATGATCTAAAAGGATCAACCCTTGTTTGAGGCCTAAAAATTTATTACATTTTTATCCCCTTAGACTTCTTAGTCATGTTTAAATATGTGTGTGAAATTACCGATAGTAACAAGCATAGGTTCTGAGACCACTTGTCCTTTTAGGAACTATCCAGGAAAGTGATTCCTAAAAACCATAAAAACTTTATTTTCTACCTTACCCTTCCCTCTTTCTTTTGTGTTTGTTTTTTCAGACCCGCCCACTCTGATTAGCAACTAACCACCCATCCAACTCACATAGAGATTTAATACCCTTATTAAGAACCATGCCTCCATCAAGAAAATCTTGTCAACAACTTGCATGCCCTACCCCTATCCCATCAACAAGTTGAAATAGACCACATACCTGCAACTCATGCCCTGGAGTGGAGTTTATCTCCATTGAGATCCTAAAATGTTAGAGGCTACCTTATTACAATGTGGTGTGCATAAAACCCACATCAATAGTTCCTTACCATCAAACTTACACATGTCCACTTTTGGCAACATTGATTTCACACCAAGATTAGAGCTATTAGTGTTGAGAGGAGGAGGACCTGAATGATGAAGTAGAGGGTTGTTTGTCTATAACTAAGATGAAATGGCAGCGAATTGAGTAGTGATCTAGTGTAACTAAGTGTACACCCTATTAATCTCTTCATGTATCCCCAAAACATTAGTTTGAACTACAATAAAGTCATCATACTATACCAAGCCCTTTATGTTGGCCTGAGGTTAAGAAATCATCAGATGTGAAGTTCCAAATTATATGTCATCCCTAGAAGGAGTCTTAGGAGTTTCTTTCCCCCCTTTTTTTCTTGAGTAGTAGGACCCACCATGCATAAACCCTAGGAGGTTTTTTTCTCCAAAAAAAGTGTACTAGGAGATGGTACCATTGCAATCACCTTGCCATGATGAATCTAATGACTATTTTTGCACACTAGGGTGAAAATTTTTAGCACCAAAAAAGTGTACTGGAAAAATATACCATTGTGATCATCTCATTGAGATGAATCCAATAACTACAAATGTTCAAAAGGAAAAAAAAATTATATTTTTTTTATTATTTTTTTTTCAAAAAAGTGTTTTGAATAATATTATGCTGATAGAAAAAATTAATTCTTCCCAGATTGCAAGTTATTTTTTTTGCATCCTTCCACTCATATAATTCATGCCTTGCCATATCCAAAAAAAAATGCCATAAGAAACTTGCCCAAATCAATTCTCTGATACCACTTGTAATGAAATTACTTATATGTTCATACATAATAATTATATAACACATAGAATAAGCAAAGA